>OY776111.1:9385449-9985449 GCA_963675035.1 Allygus modestus | reverse complement strand
ATTGAAATGTATGTTTTAATTTTTTTTATAAACTGCTTTAAAGCTGGTTCAACTGAAGGTATACTTTTATATACATAAAGGTATTTCCAAGGAAGAGGGCTGACTTTGAAAATAAATTAAACGTTACATTACTCTTGGAGATGTTTAAATTCCCTTTAACATCTAAGGTATCTTCCTCAAGTAGAATTTCCACAATTCAATGCTGTAAGGTCAAAGGATCTTGCCAGCTTTTGCAATATAGGATCATACCTATTGTGTTACTTCTAATCCTGTAATGTCCTTATTGTCAGCCTTCCTCTGTTCCTTAGCCTTTTGTGTCTTGCCGGTTATTGTTTAATATTACAGTTCATATAGTTCCTCCCTTTCTTAACACTCAAAATTAAAAAACGAAAATAATAATGTTCATGGCATATACATTATTTCAATGTTCCACCTGTTAGAATAAGATTAATTTATTGGTGTATTACTTATTAGAAATTTGTATTTGTACAGAATGTATATATGTCTTATACGGTATATCACTCGATGAATGTTACATATGTTAAATTTAAACGTGAGGACAAAATCTTTTAACAAATTAGAACCCAGTCATTCATTTTCCGTTGTTGTTTCACATCTATTAGCAATCGTTAGAACTACTTAATAGCTGATTAAAGAAGAGCAATTTAACCCTCCTTTTTGATGAAATATGCTTCCTGTCATACTTAACTCGATGGATAGAATTTCAGTTCTGATATGTGGAACAAATAAAAGGTAAGAAGGTTTAATAATTAATTAAGGTTATATGACGCAGTCAGGGTCCGAATCGTGTTTTAGGTGGCATATTTCCCTTATGGAATTTACCTTTGACATATAAAAACTTTTAAAATGAGATATAGGCCCCTACAATACATCAGAGAAAAAACTACTCTCACCCCTCTTCTTCACCTCTCTGCGTAAAAAGTTAAAACTGGCCCAAGTATGTGCTATCCATAATATACTAGAAGGTGATTGCAAAACTATCCTAAATATAAGCAATACCCCCGTCGCAGCAAACCTGCATACTCAGCGAATTTCCTATGCATGAATATATTTCTTACCACCACATAGTGCCACTTACCAAGTTTCATAAAAATACTTAAATAATAAGTGATGTATAGCATTTTATTTATTCTCCATAAGAATAACATTAAGGCTGAGAACGCAGGTTTGCTGCAACGAGGAAAATAAAAATGTGGGTTTTTTGCAATTATCAATATAACTCAACCAGGTGAAGCTACATACCAAGTTTTAATCATTTATGTTCATAATTAAGGGAGATATAAAGCTTTACGTATTCTCCATAAGAATAACATTAGGGATGAGTATGCAGGTTTGCTGCTAAGAGGATAATCAACAAAAATAAATTGTTTGTACAAATATAAATATACCAGTACTAGGTGAAGCCACATACCAAGTTTCATCAATATACGTTCATAAATAATCGAGATATAAAATTTTAAATATTCTCCATAAGGATAACATTGGACAACGTACTGTGTTTACCACTTTGAATATCTCGGCAACGGTTGGACGTAGAATCACGATTTAAACACCAAAATGATTGTTTTGTAAAGCTATACTGATTGGTAAAAGCAAATGTGAAGTGTACAGTAAAATTAATTAAGGAAAAGCTAAAAACCATTTTCCCATAAGATTAACATGGGAGATTTTATGAACACGTTTTTTTGGATTTTCTCCGCAACCACTTAACCTAGGTTAATGATTCAAAATACTATATTATTTGTTTTTTAAGCTATATAAAATGGTTAAAACAAAAATTGTGTGTTTTAAAAATTTCAGGGTAAAAAGTGCAAAAAACTGATTTTTGGACAATTTTAAAACCCCATAAACCCCCTTTCCCATGGTCTGATTTTTCTGGTTTTCGAACTTAAAGTCATGAATGTCACTTTACACATTTGAGCCAAATTTCATCGAAATAGGACGTTTTTTACTCAAGTTATCGCATTCACACACACACACACACACACACACACACACACACACACACACACACACACACACACACACACACACACACACACACACACACACACACACACACACACACACACACACACACACACACACGCGCGCGCACACACACACACACACACACACACACACACACACACACACACACACACACACACACACACAGCTCGGGCTTAAGTCTAACCATGAGACCTACGGTAATAGCTTCTTCCCCTATAGGGGAAATTCGCTAAAATAAACTTAGGCTTTTTCCAGCTACTTTTGCTATACCTTGGTAACACATTTTGTATATTCATCATGCTGTATTCAACTCCAAAGTTGTTGACGAAGGGTCGGATCTTAACCAAGTGTGTTAAACCCAGCCAGGCAGAGTAGATTGTGTAACTAACTTACTTTCTCGGAAGTCGGTATTAAAGTTACACGTAAACTGGTTGGAGTCTTGGAACAAAATTGTTGTAAAACAATAATTCGATCATTTGTAGCTGCAGTTATCATGATTTCTCTATTAAAGATTATTTTTAGTGATACATAAAATAGCAGCGTACAGTAGATTATTGCACCAACATTGAACATAGTTAATAATGATAATATTGATAACAATTAATTATACTATGTAAAATTATTTTAATTGGATTGAGTCAATGAAATATTTTTTTTCAATATATTAGTTTTCAAAAAAGAACTTTTAATGTTTACATACATTTATACTGTTCCTTCACAGAGTATTGTGGGACTCAGATTTTTTCGTAAATAGTGATTTTGTTTATTTATAGACGTCCTTTAAATTAAAAGAAGTGAATCAAATCCAGAATTGTTTTCTTTTTTAGAAAATCTCTTGGGGATGTTGTATTTTTCGTAATCTTTTTCAGTACTTACATATTTTCGAAATGTTTAAGAATTTTATGAAGTTTTTTTTTCTAAATAGAGTATTTTTCAAAGCATTAAACTTTAACTTAAGCGTTATTATACCATCACCAAAATGTCAGATTTAGAGAATAGTGTAAATTCAACTGCAGATAAGGGGATATTTATTTACGTACTTAAATTTTCCCATAATGCCAAACAATTATAATGGTTACTATCTGATATCCCGATCTCCGAACGGGAACCTAGCAGACATAGAACCATAATATGTCTTGAAAAGTTTACTTTATGATCAGCTTATAGCTGTTTATGTCTTCAGTTCCTTAATTAATTAAGTTAAAAGAAGAAAAGCTATACTGAAAAATAAATGTTGTATTTTTACATCAATCCCAATTCCAATATTTTTTAAATAAAAACAATAACATTAAAAATAATGGAACATATGATTTGTTTTAAATTAAAACCATATGATAACCATTGGTGGATAGTCAGTTGCCACTACACAGTTATCGTCAGGATTTACAGGGATCTGAGTGTAGGCTTTAACTAAGTCGATTACACTAAATACATTACAACCATGTAAGAAATGACCAAAGTCATGTATATGTCTAACAGGATACCGGTCGGGAATTGTCCTGGCGTTGAGTGAACGATAGTCTCCACATGGGCGCCATCCATCGGTCTTCTTGGGTACCATATGGAGAGGTGAAGCCCAAGGACTATCAGAACGACGAGCAATACCTTCCTGAACCATTGAGTCAAACTCTGACTTGGCTATTTTAAGACGGTCAGGAGCGAGACGACGGGGACGACAAAACACTGGCGGACCTTCAGTTGTCCGAATATAATGTAAGGTTGAATGTCGAACATTCCGAGGCAATCCAGATGGGCGGATTAACTCAGGGAAAGCTGCAAAAATCTCATGATGGGGAGTGTTTTCAGAGAGAGCCTTTACACTGGGTTGAGAGTTCTGAGCTGGTTGGCAGAAAGTCACGAAACCTGTTGTTCCGTCGACAAGACGTTTATTACGACAGTCTGGCAAGAGATTGAAATAAGCCAAAAAATCAGAACCAATAATTGGCAGGTGTACATCAGCTACAATGAAGCGCCATGTCAAAGAACGGCGAAAACCAAAATCTAATGTAAGATTTATGAAACCATAAGTACATATTGTTGAGTTGTTTGCAGCACTTAATGTGTAGTCAGTCGGGCAACGTCGATCAGGTAGGAGTCGTTTAGGAAAACAACAGAGGTCAGATCCGGTGTCAATAAGGAATCGGTTTCGACTAGTTCGATCTGTAACATAAAGGCGGCTACCAGCAGTTGTGCAGTCCGTTGCCGCCATTACTGACTGCTGCTGGAGTTTTCCTGAAAAGTGCAAGGAAGGATGCATTTTGTAGCATTTTTACCAAACCTAGTGTGGTACCAGCACATACGTACTGATTTTTTTTCTTCCGTTCTATGCTTTGACATTGAACGACTTCGAGGGTGACTACGGGACCGATTGTTATGTTTAAAATTTGCAGAGAGTTCCGCAATTTGATCGGAAAGAGAACGAAGTGTATCTAACAAGGCGTTACCTGAGTCAGAAGATGTTGAGTTTACGGCAACCGACATAGGGACGGGTGGTTGAGCTACTTCGATGATTTTATCAGCTAACTCAGCCAATTTGTCCAGCGAAAGCTCGAGTTGAGTGGTCAGAATCGCCTGAGCGTGTGGAGGTAGGCGCCGTAACCAAAGCTGACGAAGAAGGTTGTCCTGAAGAGTCGAGGATCCAGCTAGGGAGCGCAGATGACGTAGGAATTGTGACGGTTTTTGATCACCTAATTCTTCATCGCTGAGAAGTTGTCGTATTCGCTGCTCCTCTGATGCCGACAATCGTTGAATCAGTTGAGTTCTTAGAACGTTGAACTTGTCTGTATCCGGTGGGTTAGTGATGATGTCCTCCACTTCGGTTGCGTAGCGAGTGTCTAGTTGAGCCACAACGTAATGGAATTTTGTTTCATCGCTGGTAATCCCAGATATTATGAATTGAGATTCTGCTTGTGAAAACCAGAGACTTGGTCTATCTGCCCAAAATGGAGGTAACTTCACAGCAACTCGATTTACAGCTGTTACATTTGTCTGAGAGATTGTATTATGTTCTCTTGCGATTTTCTGACTCAATTCAACATTTGCAGCTCTTAATTCTTCCAACTGTCTTTCGATTTCTTCTAATGACATCGTGAAAACAAACTTGGTAGAAGTAAAGTTCAATTTTGCAAAAAAAAAACAATATTTCAATTAAATTATAGTTGAAAGTAGACTGTAGAAAATGTTCTTTTAGTAGGGGTCACCAATTATAGCTGTTTATGTCTTCAGTTCCTTAATTAATTAAGTTAAAAGAAGAAAAGCTATACTGAAAAATAAATGTTGTATTTTTACATCAATCCCAATTCCAATATTTTTTAAATAAAAACAATAACATTAAAAATAATGGAACATATGATTTGTTTTAAATTAAAACAATATGATAACCATTGGTGGATAGTCAGTTGCCACTACAAGCTGATTGCCTGAATAAAATATAGCTCAATAAGATTAACATTGGGACTTTGAAGGCCTGTGGGGCGAAGCCCTGTAGGTGGATGTTTTTCACACCCCCAAAAGGCACATCTGGAGGGTAACAACTTTCGACTGATACTAAATATGTATATAAAATAATGGTTTAAGGGTCGAAAATCACCGAACAAAATTCAATAAATCCTATACTCTAATATGAGTAAGGTTTGCTTGCTTGATTGCTTGCTTGCTTGCTTGCTTGCCTGCTTGCTTGCTTGCTTGCTTGCGACACTGATCTCAAAAACGGCTCCAGCGATTTCCTTCAAAATAACTAATTTCACTAATATAACTAATTAACTAATTAATCTGATAACTAATTTGTTCAAAATAACTAATTTCTGGGATAAAAATAAGTTCTAGACAGGCCTCATCCCCAGGAAAAATCAAATAATGTAAAAAAACTAAAATGAAAAGTTAAAAAAATTAACATTGGGCTTATGGAGTTTCAAATCAAAACAAAAGAATTGTAACAGCTGTTCATAATCAACCAGGGAACTGTCAAATTAATACTCATGTTGTTTATGATTATTAACATGTGGTTTCCAGAGAGCAGAGATTAAAATATTTGAGTGAAGATTACATATATAGAGTAGTAAAATAAATCAAAGGGACATTGAGCTATAAATAACAACTGGAGGGACCTTACAAATGTACAAAAGAGGCAAATGAGTTATACAAATCTGATTATCAGTAGGGGGAAGTGGTGAAATATTACTCCGAGTTATCTAAACTGACTGACTGGCCTTTCCCCGAGCAAAGCTCTGCCCCCAGGTACTTATTTTTAATAGTGGTTTAAAAAATTAAAACCCCGGTTAACCTGTACAGCGGTGGCCAACGAGGTCAGGCGGTGCCTCGGTAGGGGATGGTTGCCGGGTGGGATTCTGGCACTCTGCCAGCTCCGTACATCGACTTTCCTCATTTAATCTTCCCGGTTTCCACCCCGAAACACTTCATCTTCCTCTCGTCCTCATCTCTTACTACAGGCCTCTTTTGTTTAGTGTCTGTTTTATAATTTGTTTTTACAGCAGACAGAAAAAATGGACTGATTAAAAGTTCATGTTTATAACTAAACCTTTTGCAGTTGTGTAAATATGTACAGTATCCGAGAGGTGATATTTGTGTATATATTTTTAGGATCATATATAGCTTTATTTAAAGTTACATGAGTGAAAGGGGGTAAGATTATTTTCCTTTTATTTACCAGAAAAGAATTACAAGCGTTATAAACAAAGTTGTTGTTTACATAGATTAATGTATATTTCAAAATCTCAAAAACCACACGACGGATTGCGATGAAATTTGGAAAATTCCTTCCTCTTGGGTCTTAGGTGCTCACTAAGAATGAGGTTTAAGGAATTCCCATAGGGCTCCGCCCCATAGGGCTCCACCCCATAGGGCTCCACCCCATAGGGCTCCACCCCACCGGGAGTAAAAGTTCCAATCCTGTGTAATTCTTATCGACACTCACTTTAAGTTTGAGCTGATGAAAATACAAACAGCTGATTCATAGTAGTTCTACGGGATAACCACAGAATGCAGCACACACAACTGTCAGTTTTTAGTGAATTTCGTATGGAAAAGTGAACTATTAGCATGACCCACACGGTGAGACTTAAGCCCAGCACCACCATAGAAGTTCCTAACGTGACCCCCTGAACACGTTTTGAGGGGGGTCTAAAAACTTTATATATATGTGTTCGCACTCTAGCGGTCGCAATTTTTGTCCGATTTACTTCAAATTTGGTAGAGACATTCTTTTTTATAATCAATTGGACAAGTTCGTTGGGCAAAACAATCTGAAAACTCTAACCCCCTTTTTTGGGATTAGGAAAAAAGGGTAAGAAAATCACCAAATGTACACTTATTTCACATTAAATTATTGTACGTAAAGAGCCAAATATTGTAAGCCTTCTCTTATCATTCTAGCATAAGTACTTACAGAGTTATTAAAGAAAATGTTAATTGTCAAAATACACTACGTTGTCTTATGGGGATCTTACAATGGAAAAGGCCGTTTTTCATATCTTAACATCGTTTTATCAACCCCAATACCCCTGTACCAACTTGTTATCTCGACTATACCTCCTTCTAACTTTATAATGCACAACATTGGCATCATACAAGTGAATTTAAATATAACCAGGAGCATCAGAACAGCCAAAAATAACTTTTTTTAATTATAACAAAATGTTAACAGTGTTAGTTTAAACCCTTTATTTGATCTTTTTAAGGTTTTAATGCGGAAATTCATTTCCCTCACGTCAGCGTTATGCGTGCGATCTCGTTTATATTTACTTTTTAATTGGTATTCGGTAAATGCATAGCATGGATTACAAGAAAATCAATTCTGATTACATAAGTTCAGAATTTAATAAAATTAAATAAAACAAATTTATTTTATGTTTTGAAAGTAGGTTGATTTTGGATATTTTAGGTGTTTGATTTTATGTACCGCAAACACCACGAAACAGCGACTACATTTCAAACACAGTTAGTAAAAGCATAACTAAAGTTTATGGGTTGTGCAAGGGAATGCTACTTAATCCACGTGAAGATTTATACGAAGAACTTTGAAGCCCAAATGCACATTAAGAAGAAAAATGTCGCTATTTTAACTTGTATGAAGACCTAGAAAATGTATTGCTGTTTTAATACTTTTTTGACTAACGTTTATTTATTCAACTTCATTCCTTAAGTTTATTGGGCCCATTGGAGGTAAGGTACCTGATAAATATCTTTATGGTCCAATTATTATCTACGGGGTTAGGTTTCCACCTCCATTTCATGTAAATCGGAGGTCTTATTGCTTAATTATTTTAAAACGATGAAATGGTGAAGTATCATACTAAGTCGGTGAATTATAAAATAAATTTTGCCATAGAAGAAAATTCCATTAAAATGAAATTTGCCATTCTAGATTTTTCTTGCATACTTTGACTACAGCGTTTACGTGGGGAGTACATCCTTTTAGTATGAAATTAATAGCAAAATTTGGAATGAATTATGTGGAAGCCTATTTCAAACAAAACTTAAAAATAAAACGCTATGATATTTCTAAACAGGATAAATAAAATACGTCCTACAACACCACTACAAAGTATATTTACACTTATACTGTACTTACATACAAGACGGTAAAATATACACAAAAGATGGTACAAGGCGATCGATTTCAACCAGTTACACCGGTCATCATCAGGCCTAATCAGAGATTGGCAGAAACAATATGCTCTGATTGGGCCTGATGATGACCAGTGTAACTGGTTGAAATCGATCGCCTTGCACCATCTTTTGTGTGTACTTTACCGTCTTGTATGTAAGTACAGTATAAGTGTAAATATACTTTGTAGTGTTGTAAGACGTATTTTATTTATCCTGTTTAGTTGTAACAACATTTTATTTATCCTGTTTAGTTGTAACAACACGTATCATGCTACTAAATAAATTATTTATGATATTTTCATGGTTTAAATTATATCGTTAATATTGAAGAAAACTACCAACAGTACTCCTTTATTGTGGGTTTAAAACACAGTGAATAATGTGCGTTCAATGTAATTTTCACTTACCACTGTAATTTGTTATATAGATTAGCAGCAGGACTGACTGTGATTGCTCTATTTTAACTTAAATTTATTGTTTGTTTTAGGTATTGCATCTAAGTTCGTGAACCTCTCCACCAGTAAGTTTCTCTCTAGTTACAGCACAACTTTGCGATAAATCAATTTCAGTGTTACAGACTCTAAACATGTAATAAATTTAGTAATGTAGTACCTGGGGGCCGAGCTTTGCTCGGGGAAAGGCCAGTCAGTTTGTTTAGATGACTTGGCGTAATATTTCACCACTTCCCCCCACTGATAATCAGATCTGTATAACTCATTTGCCTCTTTTCTACATTTTTAAGGTCACTCCAGTTGTTATATATAGCTCAATGTCCCTTTGATTTATTTTACTACTCTATATATGTAATCTTCACTCAAATATTTTAATCTCTGCTCTAGGAAACCATATGTTAATTAATAATCATAAACCACATGAGTATTACTTTGACAGTTCCCTGGTTGATTATGAACAGCTGTTAAAATTGATTTGTTTTGATTTGAAACTCCGTAAGCCCAAGGTTATTTTTTTTAACTTTTCATTTTTTTAAATTATTTTTATTTTCCTGGGGATGAAACCCTGTCTAGAATTTATTTTTTTACCAGAAATTAGTTATTTCCAAAATTAGAAGAAAAGCGTTGGAGCCGTTTTTTAGATCAGAGTTGCAAGCAAGCAAGAAAGCAAGCAAGCAAGCAAGAAAGCAAGCAAGCAAGAAAGCAAGCAAGCAAGCAAGAAAGCAAGCAATCAAGAAAGCAAGCAAGCAATCAAGAAAGCAAGCAAGCAAAAAAGCAAGCAAGCAATCAAGAAAGCAAGCAAGCAAGCCTTACTTATATTAGAGTATAGTATTTGTATTCTAATGTTTTGAATAATATGTACACCTTTTATCTAAATTGGATACTAACTATTTTCTACCGTTAAAACCTAAATGGTTAATTATTGAAAGGAATGAAATATCTCCTAAACCCATCCCTAAACTGCTATCTTGATTTATAACGTCTAATTGCTGCTTTTGAAGAGGGTCTCTACACAGGAAATCCAAATTGTCACTTAATCGGAAATCTATATCTATCTAATATTATAAAGAAGAGATGGTTTCTGTCTGTCTGTCTGATGTTCCGGGTGAACGCAAAAAACTACTGAACCGACTGGGATGAAACTTTACACAAAGGTAGATCTTGAACCCATGCAACACATAGGCCTATTCACTTCCTTAAAATCCCCTCGGACTACGCCCCGTGAACGATCTAAGTTTCAATATTTACATTTCATAACAAAGTAAACATTCAGAAAATGTAATGCGAACAGCTGGGGGCACTTACATTTGACAGCTTAAAGAGCAGAAGCAAGAACAACAGCTGTTTCAAGCTAACTAAAATGCAAATTGCATTGACTATAGAACGGGTAAAGAAAACACCTTTGCGAAGAACGGGTACATCAGCTAGTCTACTGTAAATTATTAATCTATATCTATAAAAGTCAAAGCCCTGGCTGACTCACTGACTGACTCACTCACTCATCACTAATTCTCCACCTTCCCATGTAGGTAGAGAGCTGAAATTTTGTACTCTGATTCTTTAGGCATAAAATAGGAAAAATAAATGATTTTCATCCTGATCTTACCTTAGGGCTCCGCCAGAGAGCCCGACATGTTTCCATGTATTCCTTGTGGACATTCTTTTTTGTTTGAGCTGATGAAACTTATTATTATAAAAATTAAGTGGTGTCTGTCTGTCTGTCTATTGTTCCATCACGCCAAAAACAACTGGACCAATTCTACTGAAAGTTTGCACAAATGTAGTCTATGTACCGAGGAATGTCACAGGCCGATTGCCGTTTAGAAATGTCCTCAGGGTGCCCCACGCGACTTCCAAGTTCCCATGTTATTTATATGGAGGAGAGTTTTATTTGGTTTATGTCACGTGTTTTTTCCTAATTAAATTCATTTAAATAAACAGCTTTTATAAGTATATCCAACTACAGACTGTCATAGTTTTATTTAAAATTTTTCTATTCTGAATTTTCACCCCTTGCAAAGCACGGGGATAACAGCTATTCTGAAATAAAATCAATAAATTCTCCCAAATTATTCAATATTAAATTAAGCAAATAGCATTTTGGGTAATCAGGCATCGATTTAATTAACAAAGTAGATTTTTAGTTGCCTTACTAAAATTAGGTAGTATTTAGTTTTTATATTCATTTTTGACTGTATTAAAAACTGCTATTTGAAGTTGACGTCATTTAGTTTTAAGTGCATCCGACACTGCGGAGAACTGGTCTGTTATCAGATGGACTTAATTTGTGAATCCCAACTCATTCAAACCTTTCTTATCTGTTGTTGAACTTGTCGTTTATTGCTGGCCATATAATCCAGTATTTTGAGCATATACCAGTATATACTCCATGGCACGGATTTTCACATTGGTCAGTGAAAATTCCTTAATAATTAGTTTACTATCGTATTATTTAAAACTGAAGAAATAAATGATTATTCGCGATTTCACAACTAATTTTATTACCTTTTAGACAATGATTTTCTCGGGGGTTACATTCACGTTTACAAGTTAAAAGTGTATAAATACAGGGTGCCTCAAAAGTCGACGACTAAAGTTCACAGGTTTATTAAGTGGACTATTTCCAAAAAAAGTCATATAAGTTCATATCATATCCTTCATAATTTACAAGCTATTGACGTTTTTAATATTTTTTATAACCTACATATTTCAATCTCATAAGTCATTTTCAGGCAAGAAAATATGCACGTAGAACCATAAAACCTTTACAGCGTATAAAGATATATAGTAATTATAAAGAAATCCAGCTTTTAGAAGTTTAATAAAATTAAAACATAAATTTTAATTTTTATTCATAATTTTGTTCCTTGAAATTAATGGCTAAGATCTGAAAAGTGTATTAATTTTTAAAAAGTTTTACATTACTGAAATTCGGGGAATAAATCTTTTATTATCTTATTATAATTATTATCTGCAATACATGGGAAAGCGTTTAAGATATAGGACCACTCTCTAAGACATAAACTGTAAACGGCAACATTATTTGAAAATAAAAACAATTTTGAAAGGTAATATTTAAATTTAATTTGTGTTCATTCGTTTTTTAGTTTTATTCAATTCCTAAAACTTCATTTTTTTATAAACACTGTTCATTTTTATACAGTGTAAAAGTGTTATGGCCCTACGTGTATATTTTATTGAATAAAAACAATTTCTATGATTGTAATACACAGATTTAAAAACAAATTTAAAACATCAATAGCTCGTAAATTATGAAGAATATGATAACAAAATATATGACGTTTTTTGTTTGAAATGGTCCATATAACAAGCCTGTGAAGTTTGGTCGTCGACTTTTGAGACACTCTGTATATTGAAACGTTTCAAGTTAGATATTCTTTAGATATTTGTTAGATAGTCTGCACTAAGAAAATATATGTGTATTCTTTATATTTCTCTTCAGTCTTAGCAAGTTTATTATCCTGTTACAAATTCCAAATTAACATTGGTCTTATGCTAGAGGAGCATATTAAATTTCCATATACTTTCTGACTTAAGCCCCGGCATAGCATTTTTACAAAAAATTTTTTTGTGACTAATCAGTTTCTTTAACTAAGTGCTACAACTGCGGACAGTTATCCGAAAATTTTGCGTTGTCAATTTTGCTAATTTAATTTAAGTTGTTATTTATTTTGCTAGTTTTTATTAATTTTTAGTTTTGCAACTTTTTTAATCTCGAACTTTTACGTTTTAGAATTGATATTGATGCTTAACGTGATGATAGATTTAATACCCCCGTCGCAGCAAACATGCGTACTCAGCGAATTTCCATTGCATAATATATGTTTTAATACCACATAAAGCCGTATACCAAGTTCCATGAAAATATGTTCACAAATAAGCGATGTATACAATTTTGATTATTCTCCATAAGACTAACATTGGGAATGAGTACGTAGGTTTGCTGGAACAAGGAACACAAGAAATTGGCATTTATGCAAATATAAATAGAATTAAACTAGGTGAAGCCACAATCCAAGTTTCATCAGTATTCATTCATAAATAAGTGATATATACAATTTTGATTTTTCTCCATAAGAATAACATGGGGTATGAGGACGCAGGTTTGCTGCAACAAGGAACACCAAATATGGTTTTTTTATGGAAATATCAATATAAATCAACATGGTTAAGCCGCATACCAAATTTTATTAATTTATGTTTATGGTTTATGGTTTATATATAAGGGAAACATTACATTTTACTTATTCTTCATAAGAATAACATGGGGGCTGAGTACGCAGGTTTGCTGCTACAGGAATTATCGGTACAAATTTCTTTTTTGTGCAAATAACAATAGGCCACAACCAGATGAAGCCGTATATCAAGTTTCGTTAGTATACGTTCATAAATAAGCTAGACTTAAGATTTGTCTTATTCTCTATAAGAATACATTGGACAACGTACTGTGTTTAGCACTTTCAATATATCTGTAACCAATTGACATAGAGAAATGATCAAAACACCAAATTGTGTGTTTTATAAAACTGAATCCAATGGTAAAAAATAAAATTTGACTTTTTAAAATATTACATGTCAAAGGTTCAAAAAACCCATTTTTTGGGGGTTTGCCCCCCTCTGTATATATATACAGTTTCGAACGAATGGTGTTTTTGGGATCTGGGGACCTCAAAACGAAAAGTTATCATGGTCCCGGGCCTAGGACTTACCATGCTAATAGGACTCAGTCTGGATTTATTTCCATCTTAAATTGAAAAAAATCAAACATTAAATAAACGCCCTAGCCGCCCTCAAATTCAAACAAATTTAAATTTTTGGTTAGTATTGGGAGTGATTGTAATTTAATTGCAAACTAAAACAGCTGTTTGTGCCTTGTAACTGTTGTAAAACCTTGTGTTAAAAGTTGAATATAACGTATTTTTAAGTTGAAATAATGGTACATTTGTATAATGTTATATCTTGAGTGAGTCATTTACACCCAGTCCACTTTTCATACTGTCAACATAATTTATGACAAAGGCCAAAGTATTGATCCTCATCACCGTACTCCGAGTCTATATAAAGGTAGCTAAGACATTACAGATTTACAGACAATTTAGTTACCAAACTTTGCTCGAGATCAAGCAATAATATCTCTAATCCTATTTTTAGCTCGACAACAATGGCAAAGTGCTTCATTAAGCTTAAGTTGAAAGTAGTTCTCAAAACCGACGCGACGCTACGCTAGTATACAGTGTTGGTCAGTGCTGCCATCTGACGGGAAAGCTTACAACTAATTATGATGATAACGAAGATTAACTAAATAAATAAACGGGTTGGTTGCACAAATAAATGTTTTAAAACTTTGTAAAATTGTTATCTGGGTCGAAACAAATGGAACTGAAAACAATTACCTTAATTTTATTTAGCACCCACCATTAACATTATTTTGTTGCCATGAAATTTGTTTATATTATTTGTAAGATAATTATTTTTTAACAGTATTCTTCAATATACTAAGGAAATTGTTTAACGCTCTAACCTTTTTAAGAAATCCAAATAAAGTGGGTTGATCCAAGCTTTCCCACCAAGGATACAAGTAAATACATGAGTTTAGTGTTTCTTGGCTGTACAATCTAAGTCGTGGAAGTGGCTAAGTACCTTTTTAAAACATCCGTTTTTTTATAATAAGAATTAACGAGTTCGCACGCAGCACGCTGTCGTGAGGGAAGTGAATTTCCATATAACAATTTTTAAAACTCAAAATCTGTGTAAAAACATACATGTATTCCAATTTGTATTGAAATCTGAAAAAATAGATTTTTTGGCTGTTCTGATGCTCCTGGTTTCATTTACCTGCAAAGCTGGGAATACAATTTTGCGCATTATATATTAGGAGAAGGTCCAGACAGGCTTGAAAGTAGGCGTGAGGTTGCTGGAGATGATAAAAGTACTCTAACAAAGGAATAACAGGCTTTTCTAGTGTAAAACCCCCATAAGACAACGTACTGTGTTTAGTCTAAACACATTTTCTTTAATAACTCAGTAAATATTTATGCTAGAATGACAAGAGAGGGCTTAATACTTTCGCCTCACTAATTCCTATCTTTTTACATGCATTAATTTTACATCCGGGGTTCTTCTGACCCATTTTGGGCCCAAAAACTCGAAATTTGAAAGATTAATCCCCAAAAAAGGGGTTTAGAGTTTTCTGATTGTTTTGCGCAACGAACTTGTCCAACTAATTACAGAAAGGAACGCCTCTACCAAATTTTAAGTTAATCGGACAAAAAATACGACCGCTAGAGTGGAAACACACACACACACACACACACACACACACACACACACATATATATATATATATATATATATATATATATATATATCATTTTGAACGAAACCCCAAAACATGTTCGGGGGGTCACGTTAGGAACTTCTATGGTGGTCCCGGGCTTAAGTTTCACCGTGCGGGTCATGCTAATAGTTCACTTTCCAAAGGAAATTCACTAATAACAAATAACCACTAATTTGAACCAGACTAATTACATTTATTGTGTCCAGTGTTTTGATGATACGGGCATCCATTTATTTAATTCAACGTCGAAAACAGCTATTTTCAATGCAGTATGATAAAACGTATCGTCATAACTCCAAGTTTTTCTTTTTTCGGTGCTTTATAAAGTTATTCCAATGAACTTTGATGAACTTGAAAAGGTTCTTTCAGTACTTGAATGATTCTACAGTCAAGCTACATAACTAAATTACCCGTGTCATCATTTAATCACACCGTGCTGTGTATTTGATAATGTGGAGATAGTTTTAAGCTTCCACGTTAGGTAGCAGTACCGTCGGGTCTGACAGGTGGCGCTCTATACGGCATCATAAGTAACCTTGTCCAACAATACTGGGCTGTAACGTCGATATTGTTGACAACAATTTCTAAAGAAACTATCACTTTAAATTAAATAACCAGTGTTCTGAAACGAATATATGTTTATGAAGATTGTAAGAATATGTCTTAATGTACAGTTACATACATTATTCTCCTCCCCATTATTATCTAAATGTTACAAAAAATACGAATAACTTACAATTTTATGTTTTAAAACTTTTTGTGGAAGGGCCAAACTGGTTTTTATAGGATTCTATAGTGCAAGCAAGAGGTCTAAGTGTATCTTTATATATTTTTACCAATGCACATAAACAAAGAAATTGAGAGTAATTTTTCTGTAATTTGTTCAAAATAGTAATTATAGAGGGGGAATCAATTTCTTTACACCCACGTGAAGATAATATTAATATACTGATATGATAATATATGATAATATTTAATATAATGATATTAAATATTAATATGAAGATAATAATAATATTTATAATGCTTAAGTTTGCTGTATGTTCACATTCTCTTCTCTTATGTTAAATTAATTGTAATTAGTGTATTATAAAACTGTCTAATATAAAATTCAAGGTACTGTAAAATGTTGTAAAAATTAAAATAAAATAATTAAGAAGTTCCTTTTGGGCACCAGTCCACTGTGTTATGTGTGGTCACTTAATAGTTCAAGATCGGTCACAAGCATAAATTTTCTAGGCCCTATTCAAAATCAAAGTTGTTATAATTATATTTTTTCCCCACCTACTGTGTAAAGTCGAATATTACTCCTTGTAATGAAAGAGTAAAATGCTACTTTGTCTCCCGCGGAACAGAGTCAGCTGATATTTCGCTGCAATAATTAACGCTGCAGCTATTAGAGAATCGGATCAGCTGATTGAAATTTCGCTCCAGCTGCAATTAACGTTCCGAGTTCCGAGGTTAGTTATTACGCATTACGCAACCAAAATGGACAGTGATTGTGAATATGAATACTTATCGGACTTATGGATTTTGGGGTGTGGGAAAAATGTTGTGTGTATTACGGGAGTAAAGAACATTGTCTCGCTCGGGAAAATTGTCGCCCTCGCCTACGGCGTCGGGCGCCAACAATTTCCCTCAGGGAGACAAAGTTGCACTTAACTCTCTTAATACTTAAATAACTATTTTATTACACGTGTAGATCCAGTTGCTCGAATTCTAACATTTTATCCCCCGATTCCCAGTTTCATTTATGGTTCTATTATTTTCTTTTGGGATGTCATTTCAGAAGTTTGCTTGAAACAGCTGTTCTTGCTTCTGTACTGTTTTGTTGTTTTTGTACGTATCAATAGCTGTTAAATGTTCTATTCAAATGACTTATATTGTTCCTTAATTAGTACCTGGGGGCCGAATTTTGATCGGGGGAAGGCCAGTCAGTTTGTTTAGATGACTTGGAGTAATATCTCACCACTTCCCCCTACTGATAATCAGATTTGTACTGTATAACTCATTAGCCTCTTTTCTACATTTTAAGGTCACTCCAGTTGTTATTTATAGCTCAATATCCCTTTGATATATTTCACTACTCTATATATGTAATCTTCACTCAAATCTTTTAATCTCTGCTCTCAGGAAACCACGTGTTAATAATTATAAACAACATGAGTATTACTTTGACAGTTCCCTGGTTGATTATGAACAGCTGTTACAATTATTTGGTTTTGATTTGAAACTCCATAAGCCAAATGTTAATTTTGTTAACTTTTCATTTTAGTCTTTTTACATTGTTTGATTTTTCCTGGGGATGAGGCTTGGCTAGAACTTATTTTTATTCCAGAAATTAGTTATTTCAAACATTTTAAGGAAATCGTTGGAGCCATTTTTGAGATCAGTGTCGCAAGCAAGCAAGCAAACATACAAGCAAACCTTACTCTTATTAGAGTATAGGATAACAGTACCTGGGAGGCCGAGCTTTGCTCGGGGGAAGGCCAGTCAGTTTGTTTAGATGACTTGTAGTAATATTTCACCACTTCCCCCTACTGATAATCTGATTTCTATAACTCATTTGCCTCTTTTCTACATTTTTAAGGTCCCTCCAGTTGTTATTTATAGCTCAATGTCCCTTTGATTTATTTTACTACTCTATATATGTAATCTTCACTCAAATCTTTTAATCTCTGCTCTCAGGAAACCACATGTTAATAACCATAAACAACATGAGGATTACTTTGACAGTTCCCTGGTTGATTATGAACAGCTGTTACAATTCTTTTGTTTTGATTTGAAACTCCATAAGCCCAATGTTAATTTTTTTAACTTTTCATTTTAGTTTTTTTACATTATTTGATTTTTCCTAGGGATGAGGCTTGGCTTGAACTTATTTTTATTCCAGAAATTAGTTATTTCAAACATTTGAAGGAAATTGTTGGAGCCGTTTTTGAGATCAGTGTCGCAAGCAAGCAAGCAAACATACAAGCAAACCTTACTCTTATTAGAGTATAGGGTAACATTTGAACTTTGAAAGCCCAGGGGGCGGAGCTTTGAAGGTGGATGTTTTCCAGAACCCGAAATACACATTTAAACAGGAAGGGTTTTCAAGTTACACGTAATCAATCATTTAAGACAAAGATTTCACCGGTAACCTTCTCATAAGAATCAGCTTGGTTTATAAATAAATAAATGTATTATTAAGTACGCCTCAGATAAGGTGAAAAACGTCAGTATTAATTTCGAACTTGTAAATCCAATAATAACGTGGTAGGGTCAAGTTACTTATAGAAATGCGTGTAAAAATATCCAGTCATTCGGTGTACTGACCCTAGCCTTTATTCATACCTTTATATTTTAAAAGACTTTACCTTTGTCAAATTTTCCCTCGGCCTTTAACCTTAGTAGGTTTATTACAAAAGGTTATTACACTTTGCTCTTTTACCTCTTTGGGCTACAAACCTCTCAATAACCCTCATAACATAATGTGGTTTAAATTATGTTTATGTTTTTAAAAATACAATAAATACTATGTATTAAAATAAACTGGCATTTTTTCATCCGAAGATTCCGGGTTAACCACTAGTCGTATTTTCATTATTAGTGAATTTCCTATGGAAAAGTGAATTATTAGCATGACTCGCACGGTGAAACTTAAGCCTGGGACCACCATAGAAGTTCCTAACGTGACCCCCTGAACACGTTTTGGGGGGTCGCTAACAACTTGATATACATATGTATATATATATATATATATATATATATATATTTCTGATTGATTAGGGCTGCTGATAATAATAATAATATTAACATTTTTAAAAAACAAACACCCTTTTTTAAGGTCTTTAATATTTTATTATTTTTTGACTAACATGTTTCGGCAATTATGCCATTTTCAAAGTCAATATAACTCACAAAATGTTGTATAGGTAAAATACCCCTTCGGATGGTGCGATCTGGCTGGTTTTCGAACTTAAAGTCATAAATGTTGCTTTACACGTTCATACCAAATTTCATCAAAATCGGATAATTTTTACGAGAGTTATCGTGCTCACGGACATATATATATATATATATATATATATATATATATATATATATATATATATTAAATTAAATTCACATAGAAGGGCTACTATATGAAAGATGAAAAATAAGAAACATGTTGTGTTAATTAATTAAAATGTTTTCTCCAGGGTACTCATGTTACTTATTTTTCATCTATATATATATATATATATATATATATATCTATCTATATATATATATAGATAGATAGATAGATAGATATATAGATATATATATATATATACAGTTTCGAACGAATGGTGTTTATGGGGTCTGGGGACCTCAAAACGAAAAGTTATCATGGTCCCGGGCCTAGGTCTTACCATGCCGACTACGGTAATAGCTTCTTCCCTATAGGGGAAATTCGCTAAAAAACATCTGTATAAAATAAATTAATCAAATCATATGGTCCTAAATCAAAATTAATTTGTTTAGTATAAATGTAAATATACTATATGAAATATATCAATTTCTTTTGCCCTCTTATTTGGTTGATTTTATCATATAAGGAATGCTGTTGTTTTATTTGCATACTATTTAGCATAATTGGTGTATCTTTAAAAGAACTTGACTTGGAAATCATATGTGTATGCCATCAGCTGCGAAAATTGTAATCAATCGAATGGTGGTAGGGAGTGAGGTAGTATCTAAAATAAGGGTATGATTTAAACATCACGTTAATAATCCTATGTTTTAGTTTATGAGGGCAAGGCCACGGCAATCATATAGTACATTCAACTTTGAGCTTCTGTTTTTACTTTAAGTTGGGTCTAATGCATCAACAACTGTTTAAGTGTTTATTCGTATTAAAATCATTCCCAAAGTTAAGGAAAAATAGCGAATTTTAAGGCGCGACTATTGTATTTGATCTTTTAAATTAGGGCGGAAACAACTTAAAGCTGAACTCTGTTCTACTACACAAAAAGCTTATAAATTAGATAAAAACTATAGGATGAGTATTAAGAATTCCCCATGGACATATTGTGCATTGAAACACCTGTTACGAATTATCGCTGTAAGATGACCTCTAGTTCATTGACAAATAAATAACTGATAATGACTCATTAAATTATATTGTTATTAGTTCGAATTCTTAGTTTATTTTCCGTATTTAGCGGAGAAGGTAATATTCAAAATGATGGCTCAATCATTGGTTCTTATGAAGTTTTAAGGGAGAAGTGGTGTACCCACAAAAAACGACCTCGATAAAAATATAATAGAGATAGATAGGATAGAAAATGTTGATGCAAATGAAGAATGATAGCTATTTACTGCCAGAACATTTTGATGCAAATGAAGAATGATAGCTATTTACTGCCAGAACATTTTGATGCAAATGAAGAATGATAGCTATTTACTGCCAGAACATTTTGATGTAAATGAAGAATGATAGCTATTTACTGCCAGAACATTTTGATGCAAATGAAGAATGATAGCTATTTACTGCCAGAACATTTTGATGCAAATGAAGAATTATAGCTATTTACTGCCGGAACATTTTGATGTAAATGAAGAATGATAGCTATTTACTGCCAGAACATGTTGATGCAAATGAAGAATGATAGCTATTTACTGCCAGAACATTTTAATGCAAATGAAGAATGATAGCTATTTACTGCCAGAACATTTTGATGCAAATGAAGAATGATAGCTATTTACTGCCATAAATGTCGAATTTAGAGAAGTCTCCTGTTCTGTATAAAAACTTGTATTTATTTTCACAATTCCACGTTAAAACATTTTTTAACCAGAAATTAAATAGAACCTATTTCGAATTAATTGAGAAAAGTTAAGACGGAGGTAGCAATATTGTGGCCCAGTTTATCAGTTCGTCCAATAGCAGGAGATGGCTAGAGAGGAAATTGATTGGGGCAGGAAATTTATTCTTGCCCGGTAGTTAGGAAATGAGCGACGTCGCCTGGAGGGAAACTTGAAAATCTCTAAGAAACCCTTGGGTTCCTTTACTATATTGGGTGGTTAAGATGTGTTATTAGTCTTCTAGTGTAGGAGTTTGCAAAATATATTGCTATTCATTTTTTATTTTATTTGTTATCCCTGGTTTTATTGTGGACAAATTTATCAAGATAAACGAAAAGTAAGTATTAATTATTCGACGAATGCAAAAAACTTATTTTTTTATAAATAAATATATTTATATTTTGTTTCTTTTGTTCCTTTGTGGTATTCTCTTTGCCCGAAGCTGAAGGCAGTAGAACAAAATAACATTGGCTTAGGTCCCCGATAAAATTAGACTTTTACGTCGGTTCTGTCATTAGTTTCTTCGAAAGGGTCAGAGAAGCCCCAAATGTACACTTATTGCACATTAACTTATTTTTCGTATACATCCAAAGACTTTAAACCCTCCCTCATCATTCTATCATATAAGTACTTACCAAGTTATTAAAGAAAATGTTAATTTCTATCGTTTTATCACCCCCCATACCCCTATTCCAATTTGTTATCCCGACAATACCTCCTTCTAACTTTATAATGTACAACATTGGCATCCTATTAGTGAGTTTAAATATAACCAGGAGCATCAAAACAGCACAAAAATAACTTTCAATTTACAAAAAATGTAACCAGCGTTGGTTTAAACCCTTTATTTGATATTTTTAAGGTTTTAATACGGAAATTCACTTCCATGACGTCAGCGTGCTTCGTGCGATCTCGTTATATTTTAGCATAGACGATGTCATGCGCATATTTATAGTACGTTTTCATATCAAGAAATTTGGTCATAAGCAGAAAAACTTAAAATCTAATGCACAAATTGGCTCTAGGCCTTGTAGGAGAAGTGGGGTTTGTTGCAAATTTAACTCATCATAACAAATTGTGTAACAGTAAATTTATTTTGCCTTACTTTCTGTCCTTACTTGATGAAACTAATTTTTCATTAATTAAAATAAAAAGGTGTTTGGTTGAAAGGATAAGAACTTTGTTAGAATAAGCTTTTAATAAAAGTGGGTTGAGGTTTTCTTAAAAGGAGGGACTGAAAAAGGGGGTTCAACTTAGTTAAAAGAAGGACTCATCACAAAGGGTTAGGTAAATACGACTCTTTATAATTGGTAGTCAATCTCAGCCAAAAGAAAAGAGGAAGTTAGGAGGAAAGTAAAGGATTAAGTCAGCTTTGTCTGAAAAATTTCTAAAGCAATATACTAGACTTACAGAATAGTTGGAAGCCTTTTAAATAACAGAAGTTTGACCTATTGGTCTAGTCACCTGAATGACGATTCGTGTTTTAAACTTTTACGTCGTTCGTATAGGGATTTCATAGTTTTCGAACGGGAAAAAACTTGTTGTTTCAAGGATCAAAACGAATATTTCCAATAGCAAAATTAAAAGTTTTACAATACCAATACTTTTTTCAAAACTAATACGTTATCGACCAACCATTACTTTCTCTGTATACTACTACTTTCTATACATACTAGTTCTCTCCACACATACTAGTACTTTCTCTACATACCACTACTACTTCCAGTACAAAACATTACTTTCCAAACATACTACCTTTCTGTCATACTACCACATATAATAGTACTGTCTCTGTATTGTATACTACTCTCCCCACATACTAGTATTTTTGCAGAGTGCTAATACTTGTTCCACATACTAGTGTTTTCTCCACACAAACGTCGTCACAGCATCTTATTACCTCTTCCATATTCTAATATTTTCTCTATCAACTAGTCTTTCTCCACATACTAATAAAGAGGAAAAAAGAAACAGGAAATAAAAATAGGAACAAGCGTTTAATTACAAATTTTATTGAATTAATAACATTATCCTGTAATATTTTAGTTATTTATCTTGTAAGAGGCTATACAAACTTTTATGAAGAAGATACGGAAGACAGATCCTTGATATCCTGTTCTCTAATATGAGTAAGGTTTGCTTGCTTGCTTGCTTGCGACACTGATCTCAAAAACGTCTCCAACGATTTCCTTCAAATGTTCGAAATAACTAATTTCTGAGATAAAATAAGTTCTAGACAGGCCTCACCCCAGGAAAAATCAAATAATGTAAAAAAACAAAAATGAAAACTTAACAAAATTAACATTGGGCTTATGGAGTTTCAAATCAAGACAAAAGAATTGTAACAGCTGTTCATAATCAACCAGAGAACTGTCAAAGTAATACTCATGTTGTTTATGGTTATTAACATGTGGTTTCCTGAGAGCAGAGATTAAAAGATTTGAGTGAAGATTACATATATAGAGTGGTAAACAAAAATCAAAGGGACATTGAGCTATAAATAACAACTGGAGGGACCCTAAAAATGTAGAAAAGAGGCAAATGAGTTATTAAATCTGATTATCAGTAGGGGAAAGTGGTGAAATATTACTCCAAGTCATCTAAACAAACTGACTGGCCTTCCCCGAGCAAAGCTCGGCCCCCAGGTACTTTGAGTAAATATTCCACCGCTTGCCTGAACGATCACCCGACGTCACGGGTAGACGGCCGCTTTAGTGAGCGAAGTTTGACAGTTTAGCTTGAAGATAAGGGAACAAGAGTGAAAGCAAACTTTGTAATTAACAGAATAGCCTACGCGTTGCCAGGGAACGAAATGAGGCTAGTTCTTGAAATGAACGGTCCTGTGGGACGTATCAGGGCCTTGAAGACCTGCAGGCATTTACAGGGTGTTCTTTTTAAACAACACACATTTTGCAAGTACCAAAAGTTATTGTTTAAGATAAGTTAATACGTTCATAAGTTCATTACAAAGTTCATAAGTTGGCAACCCTACTTTCTTAACTTAATTCTTCATCAGCCGGTTTGCATTTTTTTCTTATGGAGAATAAATAAAATGTCATATCTCGCTTATTTATGAATATGCTTTGATGAAAGTTGCTAAGTGGATTCATGACTTAGTTAAGTAACATTTGAAATTCGCTGCGTATGCAGGTTTGCTGCAGCGGGGGTATTTAACAATACTGCTGGTTTGTGAGAGGTTGGCGTAGTGGTCAAGGCAATGGACTTCGAAACCATAGCATTAACTTTGTCGTGGGTTCAAATCCCAGTCCTGGCAAGTAAATTGTATCAGGACTATACAACTCGTACTGTAACAGATCTCCTCTTGCTGTGCTGGATACGTTACACGGTCTGATCTGTAGCCTCGGTAAGGGCAACGTTAGGCAAAAAGAGGCTACCAACCCATAAAAAAAGAGAAAAATACCCCTGTAACAGCAAACCTGCGTACTCAGCGAATTTCAAATGCATATATATATATGTATCTTAATACCACATAAAACCAAATACCAAGTTTCATCAATATACATTCATAAATAAACGATTCATGACCTTTTTAATTATTCTCCTTAAGAATAACATGGCGGCTGAGTATGCAGGTTTGCTGAAGGAAGGAACACAAAAAATGGGGTTTATACAAATATCAATATAACTCAAGTAGGTAAAGACACATACCAAATTGTATTAATTTATGTTCATAATTAAGGGAGATAACATGTTACTTATTCTCAGTAAGAATAACATGGGGGCTGAGTACGCAGGTTTGCTGCTGCGGGAACTATAGGCAAAAAAAGTTTTTTAGTGCAAATATCAATAAACCACCACGATATGAAGCAATAGACCAAGTTTCATTAGGATAAGTTGATAAATAAGCGAGATATACAATTTTTCTTATTCTCCATAAGAATAACATTGGATAACGTACTGTGTTTAGCACTTTCAATATCTCGGTAACCAATTGACGTAGAGCAATGATCAAAACATTAATTTTTTTTGTTTTTTAAAGCTGAATTTAATATTGAAAACTAAAATTGTATTTACTAAAATATTAATGTAAACAACTCAAAAAACCCATTTTTGGGGTACAAAACCCCCCCAAAATACCCCTTTGGATAGATCGATCTGGCTGATTTTCGAAATTAAAGTCATAAATGATGATCTTGAGTATTAAACCTGCTAAAATCATTGACCCAGAAACTGGGGCTTGTACATGGGCCCTTACATGTTTGTACCAAATTTCATCAAAATCGGATAATTTTTACGAGAGTTATCGCAGCCACGGACCCATATATATATATATATACAGTTTTGAACGAATGGTGTTTTTGGGGTCTGGGGACCTGAAAACGAAAAGTTATCATGGTCCCGGGCCTAGGTCTTACCATACCGATTACGGTAATAGCTTCTACCCTATAGGGGAAATTCGCTAAAAATAAAAACAAAAAAGCTAGGCAGTATAACTTTGTTGTTTCTAAGTTATAATACAGAGATGTAGCTGCGATGTTGGGCGTACAGGCGTCAACGATGTATCATGTTTGATGCAATCAGTAATTAATTAGTAGCTCAGCCGATGCTGCGTAGGCGTCTGTAGAAGGCTTAGCAGTGAACAAACTTGCTGTGGTCAGCAACTGACATTGATTTAGTTAGGCCACAAACACTATAAGAAATAACACTTTGGGAATGGGGGATGGAACTACGTGTGGGTCCTGGTGTTCGCATTGGAACAGGTTTTATTTCCAAATTAGGGATTTTATTGCATGGAATTACTTGGGAGTTTGTTCAAAGTTGCAATAATTTTTCTTTTTTAGCGAATTTCCCCTATAGGGAAGAAGCTATTACCGTAGTCGGCATGGTAAGACCTAGGCCTGGGACCATGATAACTTTTCGTTTTGAGGTCCCCAGACCCCAAAAACACCATTCGTTCGAAACTGGTGTATATATGGTATATATATGTGTCCGTGAGCACGATAACTCTCGTAAAAATTATCCGATTTTGCTGAAATTTGGTATAAACGTGTAAAGCAGCATTTATGACTTTAAGTTCGAAAACCAGCCAGATCGCTTTCTCCTAAGGGGTATTTTGGGGGGGTTTTGTACCCAAAAACTTTTTTTGAATTTTTTACATATAATTTTGGAAATAATCAAATTTTAGTTTTTTCCATTGGATTCAGCTTTAAAAAACACACAATTTGGTATTTTGATTATTTCCCTACGTCAATTGGTTACCGAGATATTGAAAGTGGTAAACACAGTACGTTGTCTAATGTTATTCTTATGGAGGAAAATACAAATTTTATATCTCGCTTATTTATGAACATATACTGACGAAACTTGGTATACGGCTTCATCTGGTTGTGAACCATAGATATTTGCTCAAAAAAACAATTTTTTGCCAAAGGCTCCCGTAGCAGCAAACCTGCGTACTCAGCCCCATGTTATTCTTATGGAGAATAAGTAACGTGTTATCTCCCTTAATTATGAAAATAAATAAATTAAATTTGGTATGTGACTTCACCTAGTTGAGTTACATTGATATTAGCATAAAACCCCATTTTTTGTGTTCCTTGCTTCAGCAAACCTGCATACTCAGCCGCCATGTTATTCTTATGGAGAATAATTAAAATGTCATAAATCGTTTATTTATGAAGGTATATTGATGAAACTTGGTATGTAGCTTTATGTGGTATTAAGATAAATATATATGCATTAGAAATTCGCTGAGTACGCAGATTTGCTGCTACGGGGGTATTACTTTATACATAGGTATAAAGAAGAGGATTGCATTCGTCAAAATTTTCGAATTTGAGTTATCAGTGGAAGTATTCATTTTGGTACTTTTTGAACCTAAAAGAGTGGTTTTTGTGGTGATGTATGTCTTTATGGATGGTTGCAGACCCAGAGACCACACCAAAGACCCGAATTAATTTTAATAAAATTTGGTATGTAGGTATTAGCCCTTGGTATCTCTAGGCAAATTATTTTATTTTGAAGGGTAATTATCCCCCCCCACCAAAAAAAAACAAAACAGAAAAAACGGGAAAATGCAAATAACTGAAAAAATGCTCTTACGATTTTATTTAAAATTATATGGTATAGAGCTTTAGGTCTCTAGTAAAATTACATAACCTGCATTTATAGTCAAATTTTAGTTTAGAAATTATATTGCTTATATGGTCCCAAAATTCAGTATTTTTTTAAACCACGCTATTTAAATAATGTGTATGTATCACCATTAAAAAAGTTCAAAAACTAAACCCTGAAATGTTGCCACTTAACCCTGTATATGTGTATATGTGTATATGTATGTGTATATGTATATGTATATGTATATGTATGTGTATATGTATATGTATGTGTATGTGTATGTGTATGTGTATGTGTATACGTGTATGTGTCACTTAACCCTGGGTGTAGGAGGTGTACGTCCTCTCTTAAAACAACTGTTAATTACAATATAATGTTAAAAATGGAATTGAATTATGATTAAATATTTAAATTCCTTCGATTATACTTGAAGGTGACTCCAAAAACTTTACACACGAGAAATCGTCTTTGTATTTCTTGGGGTTCCAGATCCTCGTTAGACGTAAACAAACCCACAAATGAAGAAAGTTAGACCCTGATTTCACACTGAAGACAACCAAATGAACAGCTAACTTTGAAGCTGGGATACAAACACAAACAGATCTAACTTAATTCGTACAAAAAGTTACGCAGTTACTACAAATATTGTATCGTGTTGATTGTCTTTCCTGAAAATAATTCATCTACAAAATGTTAAAAAAGAAAAATATAAATTTGTCAGTATATTATACACTTCTTTAGGATTGAAAATAAAATAACATTTATGTAAATGCATTTTATAATAATCATAATCATAATGAAATCTATTTATTTAACAGTCCAAGCATTGAATAATAGTGTAAAACTATCCAATTGAACAATAAATTAAGTGAAATTAATGTAAAAGTGTTTTTATATTTTTGTTTTAGTTTACGTCAAAGGCAGTTTGTTATTCCTTAATAGTATAACTGAGATTGCAGTATCTAAAGGATCAAAAACGAGGGCCGCATACTTTCTGAATACTAGGTACATGATAGACGATGATATAAATCACTACTGTGATAAATCTGAGGTGTCTTTCTATCTTGAAGTCTATTGATCCGTCACGCCAAAACCACTCGACCAATTCTACTGATATGTTGCACAAATATAGTGTGGGGTAATTAGGGGTAATGAATAGTCTGTAATTAGGGATATCTAATAGTCTGTGAAATAGAACGGAGGACTAACCGAGATCTCAAATGCTCGGCAATTAACGGGCGAAATAGTTTTGTTAATTTAAAGATAAACGAATGTTCACTCGTAATTTTAAATTCAAAATTAGTTTTAATAGTAGGCCTACCTTGGACTTATCCACAGAGGGGGAAATATCCGACACTTTGTTGAAGGCATGGTGTAAGTAGTACTCAGCGTACTCAGCCCCCATGTTATTCTTATGGAGAATAATTAAATGCTAAGTCTCCCTTAATTATGAACATAAATTAATAAAAACTGGTCTACGACTTTACCTAGTTGAGTTATATTGATATTAGCATAAAAACACATTTGTTGTGTTCGTTGATGCAGCAATCCTGCGTACTCAGCCCCAATTTTATTCTTCTGGAGAATAATTAAAATTGTACATATTGCTTATTTGTGAATATATTTTTATGAAAGTTGGTAAGTGGCTTTATGTAACATTAAGACATTTATTTCTCCATTGGAAATTCGCTCAGTATGCAGGTTTGCTGAGGCGGGCGTATTTAAAGTTGTTCATACACAAATACGTTGAACCAATTAATTGTTTATTACAATTACTTTTCTAGTTTTGTTTCATTTTTAGTTTGAACTTAACTATGATTATAGTTACAATTATAATTTGAATTTGCCAAAACATTGTTCATAGTCAATACGATTTGTAAAAGTTTACTTTTAGAAATATGGATCAAGACAAAATTAATTGTTTTTGCTATACATAAGATAAATTAAATTATTAAAAACCATAAAATAGAGTAAAACTTTATTTGAAATTGAGCAAGAAATAACATTTATTAATTGATGGATTTTTGTATTATTGCGTTATTTAAGTTTCTCTCTATGTTGTATTTTGGGTTAGTTTATGTTATTTAATTTATATAACATAGTCATACAGGGTAAGAGAAGGCTTTGTTGTCCTATATATGTAACTGTAAACCAATAAATAAAAATCGAATCAAATCAAATCGAAAAGAATCAATTAATTATTTATTGTTATATAATAATAAACCTTGTTATATATATTTCTTTATTTTTAACAAAACAGGATGAATAAAATACGTCTTACAACACCATAAAGTATATCTACACGTATACTGTACTTACATGCAATACGGTAAAATATACACAAAAGATGGTACAAGGCGATCGATTTCAACCAGTTACACCGGTCATCATCAGGCCCAATCAGAGAATCAGACGTATTCTCTGATTGGTCCTGATGATGACCGGTGTAACTGGTTCATATCACCATATTTTTGTGTATCTTGTAAATAAGTACAGTAAAAGTGTAAATACATTTTGTACTGTCTCCCTTACTTTTACGCTTGCTGACGATGGTGAACGGCGGGCTGATTGGCGGTTGTTGTTGTTACTGATTGTTGACCGATTGTAGCGGACCAAGCTAGCTGACACGGCGTTCACACCTCAATCTCGTAAATTCAATAAAAGTGGGTGTCAATGATATTTTAGAAAAATTCCTTTAGAAAAGTGAACTACTAGCATGACCCGCACAGTGAAACTAAGCCAGGGGCCAACATAGAAGTTCCTAAGGTGACCCCCTGAACACGTTTTGGGGGGTCGATGTGTCGACTCTAGCGGTCGCAATTTTTGTCCGATTTTTGTTCCTACCAACTTGAAATTTGGTAGGAACCTTCCCTTCTGTAAATAGCTGGACAAGTTCAATGGGCAAAACAATCGGACAACTCTAACTCCTTTTTTGGGGATTTTAATTGTTCAAAATTTGAGATTTTGGGCCCAAACGGGTCAGAAAAGCCCTGAATATTAAATTATTGTACGTAAAATTCTAAAAGTTTTAAGCCCTCCCTCATAATTCTAGCACAAGTATTTACCTAGTTATTAAAGAAAATGTTAATTGCCTTAACACAGTACGTTGTCTTATGGGGATTTTACACTGGAAAAGGCTGTTTTTCATATCTTGATGTAGTTGTATCACCCCCAATACCCCTATACCAAGTTGTTATCCTGACTATACCTCCTCCTAACCTTATAATGTACAATATTGCCATCCTAATAGTGAATTTAAATATAATCAGGAGCATCAGAACAGCAAAAAATAACATTTTTCAATTTTCCAATGAAATGTTACCAGTGTTGTTTAAAACCATTTTTTAAATTTTTTAAAGGTTTTAATGCGGAAATTCACTTCCCTCACGTCAGCGTGCTGCGTGCGACCTCGTTTTTGTTGTGTGGTTTCAAAACTGCAGTTGCAGGAACAATTGAGTGTGTAATTTGAGTGTAACTTGTCTCTCTCACTTTCGGAAAATGAAGAAAGACCTACTTTACCATCTTATACATAAATAATTATTGCTGTCCCCAATAATCATACGATATGTTTTATTCCAACTAAAAAACCGAACTAGGAATATAATGTGCATCGAATTAAATATTGGTTATTCAGCTGGTGGTTACGTACTTTGAGTCTTCCTGATCTATTTAAGTTAATACATAAAGTCATAACGACGAGATATTCGTGAATTTATACATTATTTGTAAACAATGCCGATCTTAAATTTACTTTAATCATTATATAACCTATACTAATATTTATTAATACAAGCGAATCCATTTGCTCTAGTTCGAAAATATTTTCTTTTCCGATTCCCCAGTTCATTTTTAGTCCTATTAGTTTATATTATTATGATAAAACCAGAAGTTAGCTTAAAACATGTGTTCTTGTTAATGTACTGTTTTTTGTGTGTTTTGTTCGTAACAACAGATGTTGTTAAATGTTCAATTAAATTACTTTCTATTCTTCCATAAGATTAAAATTTGAACTTTGAAAAGCCCCAGGGATGGATCCTGGAAGGTGGAAGATTTCCAAACCCCAAAAGGCTCATCTGGACTTTAAGGGTTTCAAATAACACAAAATACAATGTTAAAGACATAATAGTTACGCCGGTAGCCTCACGAAACTCCCCTTAATTTGTAATATTATGATTAAACAACCAAAAAGTTGTTTATTCATGTTAAATAACTAATGAATGCTTATATTAATTAATGAGTATAACAATATAATTCAATTCAACACATCTGTGAGCAACCCCACTTTGACATCTGGGCTATTAGATTACCACGTTGTGATAAAGAACAGTTCGAGAGTTGCTCCTGAAGTGGCCCATTTGCTGATTACAAATAATGTTATGTTTAATTATCTAGATGAGATACTCAGGGAAATCTGCTTTTTCCCTTTGCCCCCCGCTCGACTTCCCTTCTAAATACCATCGGATGAAATAGCCTCGGAGTTGTTACAGAGTAATCGCTGTTGATCTCCATGAAATACACTGACACACTCTCGTGCTTATTTGACGGTAAATATGAATGAATTATGAGTGTAGATTGAGTGAGATGCCTTGTACTGCCTTGTATGGCCTTGTTACGAAGACCGACTGATTCTTTAGCCAGGATCACTAATTACCAATAACAGTTGGGTCCAGTGTTAAATATTTTTAATTCTTGTTATTTGGCTCAGGATTGATCTGACGAACCTTAGATTGTGAGGCAAGCACTCCCCCTCCTCTTTGGATAGAGGAAACTATAAAACACTTCAGAAGGCCAGCTGGAATAGGAAAAGGGTTGCGTTTCCATGGCAGCACCACGAGTCAGGTCACCGGGAGGGGAGGTAGCAGGTGGAGTGGGGAATCAGTCAGGCCACCGGGAGGGGAAGTAGCGGGTGGAGTGGGGAATAGTCAGGTCACCAGGAGGGGAGGTAGCGGATAGAGTGGGGAATAAGTCGGGTCACCGGGAGGGGAGGTAGCAGGTGGTGTGGGGAATAGTCAGATCACCGGGAGGGGAGGTAGTGGGTGGAGTGGGGAATAGTCGGGTCACCGAGAGGGGAGGGAGCGGGTGGAGTGGGGAATAGTCAGGTCACCAGGAGGGGAGGTAGCGGGTGGAGTGGGGAATAGTCAGGTCACCGAGAGGGGAGAGAGCGGGTGGATTGGGTTATAGTCAGGTCACCAGGAGGGGAGGTAGCGGGTGGAGTGGCGAATAAGTCGGGTCACCGGGAGGGGAGGTAGCAGGGGGAGTGGGGAATAGTCAGATCACCGAGAGGGGAGGGAGCGGGTGGAGTGGGGAATAGTCAGGTCACCAGGAGGGGAGGTAGCGGGTGGAGTGAGGAATAGTCAGGTCACCGAGAGGGGAGGGAGCGGGTGGATTGGGTTATAGTCAGGTCACCAGGAGGGGAGGTAGCGCGTGGAGTGGGGAATAAGTCGGGTCACCGGGAGGGGAGGTAGCAGGTGGAGTGGGGAATAGTCAGATCACCGTGAGGGGAGGAAGTGGGTGGAGTGGGGAATAAGTCAGGTCACTGGGAGGGGAGATAGCGGAGTTAGCGGGTGGATTGGGGAATAGTCAGATCACCGAGAGGGGAGGGAGCGGGTAGAGTGGGGAATAGTCAGTCCACCGGGAGTAGAGGTAGCAGGTGGAGTGGGAAATAAGTCAGGTCACCGGTAGGGCTAGCAGCTGATGTACTCTAATGCACCCCCTCTGAGCGACCTAGCGCCACTAGTGTTCAAAGCGGCTGATGACCGAACCAACGTTTTAAACTCATCATAGTAGTGGTTGTGGTTTTCTGTGATTCAAGCTTAAAGAAATCTTAATATATAATTCTTCAAGCGAAATCTTTAAGTCAAAATTGTGGGGGTTTGGCAAATCGCAGGATGATGGGAGCTTGCTCAAATTAAAGGTCTTGATCCCAGGGACTTAGGAAAAATAGCAGTAGGGACCCAAAAATTACTAGCAAATGAGAAATAACGTAAAACACCCCCCATAATTAAAGCATGGGGGTTTAAAAACGCCTGCTTTGTTTACATTAAAACCTATGATTTAGGTCTCTACTTTGTTTACGAACTGACATGTGTTCCTATACTTATATTATTTACCTCAGCACTTAAGGAGTAAAAAACTCATGTGGCAGAAATTGGAGCAAGATTAGGGGCTATGGCCCCTTCAAGCCACTAGTAAATTGTGTTTATCAATGGTAAAATAGTTCGTACAATGTACATTACTCGGAGAAGATAGTGATGTTTTTGTGTGAGTAGATCAATAATTCTTTAAATTTCTGACTCATTCAGGTCACTACTCAATTATGCCACTTAAACAATTTACCACTTTAGGTTATTAAATTAATGGCTCTAGTTGTTTCTTTTGGTATGTAGAGTGAACTATGACCTAGTTGTTTTATAATCTGTGAACATCTTGACTTGTAACTAATTACTTTTGTCGACAGTTTGAAGTATTATGCAATAATTTTAATAATTGTATTATGCAATTATTGTTACAGTTTGATAACATACACTCCTGATGGTATTTGTAATATTTTACGATATCTATCCAAACAATTTCTCACATGCTAAATTATCCTTGGCTTTCGAACCTGAAATAGCGGGGTTTTGAGTATATAATCAGCTTTTGACTTTTTTAGCATTGATTTATTACATTTTTTAAATTGAGAATCTCAAAAAATACTGAAATATTATTTTTTTATAAAATTAAATTCAAGTTCAATCTGAAAGTTAATACTGGGGTGGAATTTTAATCATAGTTTATATTGAAGATCTACCTAAACGATGAACTGTTATCCAAGTTTTCCTAGGCTAAAGTTAAAACATATTATTTTTTCATAACAATATTTACCTTTACTTTACCTCGCGAACTGGGTTATAGATAACAAATAGTTTAAATTTTCCACTGTCTGAATCCAAATATGGTTTTTTAATTTTATAAATAGCTAACCAAAAAATTCCCTCTTGTCTACCTGGTATATGTTTTCAAACGACATCGATCAGTTAAGCTGATTAACTTGCAACATCAAATGTTTTTACTTTTTAGGGTTCCCTGTAATTTTTTAGGGAAGGTTTTAACATAAACGAAAATTTTCTCACCTAGAATTTTCGTTCAAGTTTGTGGTCGATGGGTATCAGACATCAAATATCTTGTATTCATAGATTTGCCAAAAATTAGCAACTAACAATTTGTCATCTCGCTTTCACGTGGAAACCCCACACAGCTACTTGATTATGCTATTTCAACATGGCAAACTCCTCAAATATAAATAATCTATGATTTTTACTGAGGAAGAAAAATCGTTTCATATTCGTATTTTAATTCTGAATAAATTAGTCAGAATTAATAGGGGTTACAATTTGACAATTTATGAAAAATTATACATAAGTTGTAAATTTGTTCGTGTTACTCCCCTATAATTTATTACTTGTTAAACCAATTTTTACGTTCTTTCAACACCCTTAATCTTTTAGCGAATTTCCTCTCTGGGAAAGAAGGCGTTACCGTAGTATTGTTAAATTTAAGACCGAAACCGCGGTAACTTTGTTTTGAGATTTTTATTTCTCGCTTATTTACGAATCTTATATATATGTATATATATATGGCTTCGTTTTGTTGTGGCCCATTTGGTTTTTGCCTAAAAACTTCCCTTTTGGGGGGTCCCTGTTGCTCCAAATCTGCGAAGTCAACCTAATGTTACTCTTATCATATTTGATAAAATATTATCACTTTCTGTACGAGTTAAGCTCCAAATAACTGATCAATATATGAGTATTGATTTATATTAACTCATCGTCAAGTCGAGGAAAATCGGATCACTTGACGATGAGGTAATATAAACCAGTACTCATATCAAATATGTCTCGCTTGTTAGTGAATATGTCTTGATCAAACTTGGAGGCTTCATGAGGTGGCTAGGTATAGTTGCATTTGAAATTCGCTGAGTACGCAGGTTTGCTGCGACGTGGTGTCTGGAACCCCGGAATAACCTATCCGGTAGTTTTCCACCAAATCAACCCTCGCCTCCCATCGAGTCTGCGGTCGGCCCCGACGGAGAGCCTCCTTGACCTAGGATCGATCCCATAATCGGATAAGTCTGATCCCATCAGGGTGGTTTGCAGGGCTTCGCCACTAGTCGTGGAACGGTCTCCGGATACCACGGTGCTGCCTGGATACGCCTACGATGTCTGAAGGGTGAGTTTAGGCATTTGTTTTAATCCTGTTATCGCTAGTCTCCTGGTGGCGTTGGAGAGATCATGGTCTTCTGTTGCGGAGAAGGGTAAATACTTATTAGGTAGAGGGGTAGGAAGTATGGGGTTGGGGAATTTGTATAACTCGTTTTGTGGGATGTCAAAATATAATTTAGGTTTATTTTGATATTTTTTATATTATTTTTCGTTTTAGCTTGTGTTGAAATATAAAATTTATACAGTTGTTGACTGAACAGTTATCAATTTTACGATAAATTTAGAGTATTGTCGTCCACTACTGTACAACAAACATTTTCAAAAGTGTTGCAACGGCAACTTATTATTATCTACAAAAATCGTTTTGAGTAATCTGAATTTAAAACGCAAACTTTGGAATGCATGGAATCAAATTGGAAATCTGCTACAATAAATTTGAAGGTGGTATCGTGAAACAAATTTTAAACTACAAATAACAATTGTCGTGAGCTACATGTGTCAAAATTCAGAAAATGTCCGAATTTCCCCCAAGCAAATGTTTGTCCTGGAGAAATTGTTTTCGGAATTTTGCCCATTTTGCGAAAAAAGACTTGCCCGTTTTGTGGTTTGTGATTTAATTGCTATAATCTGTTCGGTGTAACTAGAATCGTAAGGCGTAATAATTCTGGAATCAGAGATATAAATTAATTTCCTCCCACGGTGGGTTCATATTTAGATTGTCAGGTAATCTTGTTTGGGAAAAAGTGTGTTGGTTTCGGGATGATGCACTTGTTACACGAACAGCTTGAAGTAAACACGAGTTCGCACGCAGCACGCTGACGTGAGGGAAGTGAATTTTCACATAAAAACTTTTAAAACTCAAAATCAGTGTAAAAACAAACATTTATTCAAATTTTTATTAAAATCTGAAAACAGTGATTTTTTGGCTGTTCTGATGCTTCTGGTTTCATTTACCTGTGCATTATAATGTTAGGAGAAGGTCCAGACAGGCTTGAAAGTTGGTGTGAGGTTTCTGGGGATGGTAAAAGTACTCTAACAAAGGAATAACAGACTTTTCAAGTGTAAATCCCCATAAGACAACGTACTGTGTTATGCGAAACAGATTGGCTTTAATAACTCGATAAATATGTATGCTAGAATGACGAGAGAGGGCTAAAAACGTTCGACTCACTAATTCCCATCTTTTTACATGCATTAATTTTACATACAAGGCTTTTCTGACCCTTTTTGGGTCCAACAACTCGAAGTTTGAAATATTAATCCCCAAAAAAAGGGTTTTAGAGTTTTCCAATTGTTTTTCCCAACGAACTTGTCCAACTGATTACAGAAAGGAACGTCCCTACTAAATTTGAAGTAAATCGGCCAAAAAATGCGACCGCTAGAGTGCAAACACGTATATATATATATATGTATATATATATATATATATATATATATATATTATATACAATTTTGAGCGACCCCCTTAAACGTGTTCAGGGGTCACGTTAGGAACTTCTGTGGTGGTCCCGGGCTTAAGTTTCACCGTGCGGGTCATGCTAATAGTTCACTTTCCAAAGGAAATTCACTAATAACAAATATAAAACGATTAGTAACTATTTTTAATCCATCGTTTTACATATATAACGTCATGTCGCCCCAAATATGTGATTGAGTGATTCATTCGAAGAAAATCTAATGCGAGGAATCCTTCATATGTGGTAATTTGGAAATATTTACTCACTTTGACGCCGATAAATGAAAACTCGCATCAACGAGATGCAGTGTGGTTTCCATTGTATCCACTCTTAATCAACTAACAAATGTTTATTTTAGTAAGGAAGCTATGATAAAGGAAGTAATTTACAAGAGTATAAATTTATTTTTAATCTTGTTTTACTTCATATTTTTACCAGACGCAATGACAAATATTCTACCAGTTTTTTTTTTAAATAAGAGTTATTACCCTTAGCAGCATCATATTTGGCATAAGCAACCCCTATAATACACTACGATTTATTTTCCAAAATCGTAGGTCTTGATCGAGGTTCTTAATTTTTTGCAACAGGAATGGACGAGCTAATATTTAAAATGTTCTGAAATACATTTTTGTAACATCTACTATTCATTAGTTGCATTACAAACTTTCTAAATTGTATTCAGTGGAAAGTATCAAACATCAACGCTGTTCAGTTATTTTTTCCTCTTCCGTATCTTGCTCTAACCATAATACATCTTTTATGAGCATCTTGTTGGTGCATACCTATTCAATCACAGATCAACGTCATTAGTATATGACAATTAAATTTAAATTATACAGGGTTTTCATAAAATATTAAAAACGGTTTTAACAATAAATTCCAAACAAACCAAAGAAGGTATCACACAAATTTTTGTTTTATTGAAATCCTCATAAGAAATATTGTTGCATAGATGATTAATAACCTCAATATGTCCGCTATTTGTAGCTTTACATTTTACCCACTGTCGGTGCAACAAATCCCTAATTACTTAGGATAGGCCTGGTAATTTTTCTCTCGAATGAGTCACATGAAAAATTGTCTGTGAGTAAACTATATTTTTCTTATATACTCCCACAAAAAATTCACATGGAGTTAAGTCTGGGTTCCTAGGGGGCCATGATATGGGACCCCCCTACCTGACCACCTTGAAACATGACTTGAAATTGAATCTTCCATAGTTAATGAAAATAAAACTATTTGAACTCTACAATCCAGTGCAATCTGAATTCTCTAGTATTTTGTTATAAGCAGTCAATACTTTTCTTTTACGAAAACTCTTATAAACTGAATTTTACTCATGCAAAACAAAAAATAAACCTTTCTAAAAAATAATATATTTTAAATAATTAAATTTAAGATACATTTGAAAATTGTGGTGAAAATGAAATTACACGGTTTGTTTGGGGTGGTTTCCAGCTAAGGTGGTGAAAACACCGGATATCGGGCTGGTGGTAAAACAAATGTAATTCTGTGAGAAGGCGGATACGTCAGTGGAATTGGTAAAAAGTTTGCCTCAGGCTTACAATGAATATCAGACACGCTCTCGCTTGCTGAGTGTTGTGTTCAGTATTTTAAAAACATTTAGGCCTTGTATTCAAGCTTGTTCAGTAGGTCTAATTTATTAAATTATTTAAATAATTAATTGAGTAGCATAATACGTGTTGTTACAATTACATGGCACAATATACTACGTCTCATGTTTACACTTTATACATACAAGATGGTCAATACAAAAAGATGGTACAAGGCGATCGATTTCAACCAGTCACACCGGTCATCATTCAAGCTCAATCAGAGATTCACAATTTTTCATCATCAGAAATTATACCATATTTTTGTATATTTACCGCCTTGTATGTAAGTACAGTATAAGTGTAAATATATTTTGTAGGTGTTGTGATTCGCAGTTTATTTTTAAATGAGCTGAACGTGTATGAAAAATTAATCTTGGAATTTAGCGGAAAGATTTAGCTCTAACTTAAAAAATAGAGGACTTTGGGCCTCACAAATAGTGTGGCAAAATCCTTAAGCGCGTGCAAACATAAATTGTACTGTTTTAAATTGGAAATGTTGACATTGGGCTAGGCGTTTCAAACCGAAACAGCTGATTTAAAACAACCATTTAGCTGTCAGAGTAACACGTGGTAAATTATCAATGTGAGGATTTTCTCCGAGCAAAGCTCGACCCTCAGGTGATAGTGTTTAAACCGACTCTTGGCGTGTTGGAGGCTAGAACATCGATTGATCTAAATAAAGACAATGTTCGCTTTGATTTTTGAAGTCCGCACAAGAGGATCAGAGATTAAATGCATTTTGATTTATCAAAGAAATATATGCTATTGGTCTTTGACTATTTAATTTTCCGTAATTATTAAAGTCAGATATAATATAATATAATAACTAGTAACGATACTAATGAAAATTTTAAAATGTTTATTAAAATAAAATTGTACTGTTATGAAATTAATTAAATTAAAATTGTAACGATAATATATTATTAATTACTATAGCACCTCTAGCAAAATTGTTTTTGAAACCTTTGTACATAACTTAATACCGGTTAAATCATATGTTTTTGTCTAAAAAAGGTAAATGAATTAATCGGAAGCCAAACAATACAAAATATTGTATATAAAACAATAAATTTTACAAAACTACATCAATGACTAATGCAAAGAATGTAAAGAATGATGTAGTTTAATTCTCTTATTTTGTGTAAAGCACAACATTATTAAAATATTTATGTTTTATTTAAAAATTTAGTTTCTTCGCCAAGGTACCTCAAATTATTGTCTTAAAACTAGATCAACTTAAATGATGATGATCTACGTAAATATACAGATAGTGGAATTTATAAGATAATGCAAATCTCTAGAAGACGAAAAGAGTTGTTGACTAAGAAAACCCTGGAAAGTTGCCAAATTGCAACAGTCCATCGTGTTTTGGCTGTTTTAAGTTTTTATTTGTTCACTTAAGTTTATTATTTTACTATAGCAATTTAAATTGCTCGTTTGGCGATTTCAACTTTTCTACATCAGAGGCAGTTTAACCTTGTACGCGGTGAGGGGAAATGTACGTTGTAAGGGGGGGGGCAACAATACGACCAGCGCTGGGCCCCTCTTACAACCTAAAACGTAACATACAGCTAGCTAAATGAATTCACGCACAAGGTTAAGTCATCCCTAGTATAGGTGTACATTCAGGGTTTTAAAAAACAACCTCCTTCAGGGCTCAGGGCTGCGCCCCTCGGCCCTTCAAAGTTCCAAAGTTTATTTTATTTCGTTACTTTATTTAGTTGTTAGCTGATATAGTGATCAAATTTGAAAACTTCTGGATGTATACCTGCAAGTTAAAATTTGCCCTTTAATACCGCCGAGGAGGCTGTTTTCAGTTAATATTTGTTTGCAAGCAATGCATATTTGGTATGTTTGCAAAATTTATCTCGAAATCGAGCGGAAGGATTTTGCTTAAACTTTGTGATTTTGGGTGTTTGGGTTTTGAAAATCGTTTGGTAAAAACCTCGATTCCAGGAAAATACAAACTTTGTTTAAAAACTCATTTAGAGCTGTATTTTTTAACCTTTTGCTTTTGGAATTTCATACCAAAATCAAAACTGTTATAACAGCTGTCAAAAACATCACAATTAGTCGATAGACAAATACATACTCACTAGTCATTTATAAAAATAGTTTTTCTAAGAACAGGGACTAGAATCATTGAATACATAGCATACATAGTGGTCATATAAAAACTAAATCAAATGTGCATATAACAATTCTACTATCTGAAGGAACATTAGGCTACAATAGCCAGAATAAGTCTAACATGCAGAACATAAGCAAATTAGCGAACCAAATCTGCTCATTGTGGGAAGGGTTGTGGTGGAAGAGTACTCCAGGCCTATTGAACACACCGGTTATCCTCCCCAAGCAAAGCTCAGTCCCTAAGGAATTCTTAGCTAAGTTCCATAAGGGTAGTCGGGATATAAGCGTTACTCCTTCAGATTTTTTTTCAAATTGAATAAAATAACCCGTGATTATGAAAATTATGTTTTTTTTCGGAAAAGTTCGATTTATAATTTACCACCATATAGTGTTCTGCGGAGATAGGTTAGGTTGGTATATCATAAGTAAATAAAAAGTATTTTCTTGATACAGATAATGTATATTTATAACAATCTGACCTAATCTAATTCCATCAAAAATTTGTTTAGTCATCGTATTCAGAGTTAGGGTTGTTATTTCTTACGGTTTGAAAAAGTAATTTCTGATGAATAACACTTTCATTGCAATTACCATAGAAAAAGTCTATTACAAGTTTTTTAAGTAAAACATTATGCTAATTTGAAAAAGATACAATTATGCAATTATTAAATGGGTGTTTGCTTAATGCAGTGTATGTTTAGTACGTGCATATCGGTATAACTCTTTAATTACAAAGCCACTATGGCCAATGCGCCTTCCAGGTATCCTACGTTCATTACTGACCGTCCGTCTGCCATTGTGTCTGCTACCAGGATTTCCCATTAGCGTTCATTTTAAAACTTGCGGTTGCCTTCAACAACAGTAGTGAGCATTGATCGACGGGGATTGGTTAAAAATAAATAATGATTAAGTGTCATTGCAGGCGAACAAGTAGGTGTTTTATTAGTTTAAATCATGATTAATGATAAATTTTAATAATAATTAAAAATATATAGATTTGAATTATTCCACTCGTATGGAACTAAATTGGTTTAAATTGGTATTGGGTAATTGGTTGGAACTATTGGTCAAACAGGTATTTTTTCCATTTTTTATGGCCGGAAAAACTCTATTCCTTAATTTGTTTAAATTTTACTGTTAATAAAGGAAGAAAAAAACTGTTATTTAAAGGGAAGCTAAAGGAAGAGCTTTTATTTGTTATCTTCAAAAGCTTCTCACTCATATTTGAGTTTTCTGGGAGGAAACATTGACTTAACCTTTGATTTTATTTTAAAAATCCTTTCTTATTTATGCCTTTGGAAAAATCATTTTAAATTTGTTTTTGATTGCAAGATTTTATCACACCTGATCATTTAACATAATTAATACGTTATTAGTTAGCTGAGTCATTAAAAGTTGTAAGATCAATGATGGGGGTAGCTTTCCCCTCTATCCTTTCTTAACTAGCAATCAAGACACCTACACAGAAGATACAGTATAATTATTTACATTCATTTAGGAAGGCATATTATCTCATCGCATTTCACTCAAATTCTTATTATATTAAAGACGAAGATGACTACATGTGTCTCACAAAAGTAGAAAGAGCGAAACCACAAATACAGCAAATGTGAAGTGATGAATGAGAGAGAAAACCCCGTTAACTTCTTAAAACGGAAACTAGCAGGAAGAATATGCTCAATTAGTAGCATGGTTAGCGAGGAAAAGGCAAATGAAGCATTCTGTTAGTGAAAGTGACAGCAAGAAAGATTACAGGGCTCTTAATATAGGCACAGCGCTAGCTGGGCACTCGTAGCGTGAGTAAACTCGACAATAAAATTAAATATGATCAAAGTTAAGCCATACTTTTAACATTATTTAAAACCATTGGAGATAACAAACATGTTCGTAATTTAGTAACAAGTACGTTTTTACAAAGTTGTATACCGTAGGAAATATTACCTCAGCTATATAACGAGTTTGCACGCAGCACGCTGACGCGAGGGAAGTGAATTTCCAGATAAAACTTTTAAAACTCAAAATCAATGTAAAAACAAACATTTATTCCAGTTTTGATTAAAATCTGAAAACAGTGATTTTTGGCTGTTCTGATACCCCTGGTTACATTTACCTGCAAAGCTGGGAATACAATTTTGTGCATTATAATGTTAGGAGAAGGTCCAGACAGCCTTGAAAGTAGGCGTGAGGTTTCTGGGGATGATAAAAGTACTCTAACAAAGGAATAACATGCTTTTCTAGTGTGTAACCCCCATAAGACAACGTACTGTGTTTAGTCGAAACCCATTTTCTTTAATAACTCGGTAAATATGTATGCTAGAATGACGAGAGAGGGCTTACAACTTTTTCCTCACTAATTCCCATATTTTTACATGCATTAATTTTACATACGGGGCTTTTCTGTCCTTCTTTGGGCCCAAAAACCCAAAATTTGAAAGATCAATCCCCAAAAAAGGGGTTTAGAGTTTTCCGATTGTTTTGCCCAACGAACTTGTCCAACTGATTACAGAAAGGAACGTCTCTACCAAATTTGAAGTAAATCGGACAAAAAATGCGACCGCTAGAGTGCAAACATATATATATATACACACACACACACAGGATGTCTCTGAACTCTCTACCAACCTTTTCAGGTATTATTCCTAGACCATAGACAAGCCAAAATATCATATTCAAAATTTCTAAAACTCAAAAGTTACTCTATAGCCGCCATTTTGTTTTTTCACATAGGAAATTTTAATTCGAGAACGGCTTGTTATAATTAAATGAAATTTGGTATTTAGCTTTATTCCCTAAAGACCTAATTACAGAAAAAAAAAATTATTTTTTACAATCATTAATTTCAAAATGGCGGCTGCCTAAAAATTTCAAACGTAAATATCTTAAAAACCGCTCATAGTAAAAAATTACATTAATTACGTTTTATTTAGAAAATTTAATTGTAAATCTAATGACACCAACTTTACGGAAATCGGTTCATAAATAACGGAGAAAATCTATTTTTAAGATATTGCATTCTTGTCAATATCAACTGTTATCTTGTGACATCGCTGCTAGTGAGCCACGTCGATCAGATCAGCTGTTTCAAGTATAATTACACTAAACAGCTGATTGATCATTGTATTGTTAAAATTATTAGTTTCCTGTTACAATGTGTCTTTTTCCTGTATGTTGCTTATTTTTAATCAGTGTGCTGCTTTTTAATAGTAATCTGTGTTAAAGTATTCAGTATTAATATTTATTGATAAATGGCTAGTTATAGTGATGCAGAGTATTGCGATATGCATTCTTATTATGTAGCTGCATTTGGAAAAGCGAGAAGGTTGTATAGCGACTATTTCCCCAACAGACAATGTCCTGCTTCCAAAACGTTCACTGCTGTCCACAATCGTCTCCACGCAACTGGTACGTTTCATGTGAGTATGGCAGATACTGGTGCTGCGAAGTCAGTGCGTACAGTTGAATTTGAGGAGGAAGTCCTTCGTAAATTTGAAGAAAACCCTCGAACTGTGGGTAATGAGATGGGGGCAGGCAAGGACACCGTGTGGAGGGTACTCAATGGAGAGAATTTGTACCCATATCATCTCCAAAAGGTTCATGCCCTTGAACCTCAAGACTATCCAGGTCGGGTAGATGGTTCCAGGTGGTTCCTGCACAAACTGGCGGACGATCCAGATTTCTTTAAATCCGTTATTTTTACAGACGAATCCAGTTTTAACCAGGATGGTATTTTCAATACCAGGAACAGCCATGTTTGGGCTCCTGAAAATCCCCACGAAACTGTTATAACTGAAAAGGTTGGTAGAGAGTTAAGAGACACCCTGTATATATATATATATATATATATATACAATTTTGAACGACCCCCCAAAACGTGTTCAGGGGGAACTTCTATACTTCTTCGTGTATGTTAGGAACTTCTATGGCGGTCCCGGGCTTAAGTTTCACCGTGCGGGTCATGCTAATATTTCGCTTTCCAAAGGAAATTCACTAATAACTTCAGTTAGTTCTTTAAAAGCTAGATTTCGGTGCCTGCAGGACCATCGGTTGTTAGGACTATTGGTTGACAAATCTAAAATGTATGAGTTGATTGTTGTATTTGTTCTGTTTCATGTGATTCATTGACGTAATTTATCACGTAATTTATCACATAAAAGTCCACGCTTTTAAAGTCTTGAATGACCCTTGTTGTTTAAGCTGCCCTTGGACCATTAAACAACTTCTAAAGTTAGACAATTCGCTACTCATAATTTTATAATGACAACATTACAATTGTCTTATACAGGGTGTCTGAAAAGTTCGTCACCAAACTTCATAATATAGTTATTTGGGTCAAAGTAAGCAAATAGGTCCTATCTCGCTTGGTTTTTCCGTCTTTTGTCTGTTTGTGATTTTTAATTAATACGTTATATCTTAGAGCCCTCTAAAGATATCAACTTCAAACTTTGTACATGTATTACATCTAAGAAGACCGATCTTGGTATGGAATATCAAGTTTCTACTTTGCATTATTTCAAAATGGCGGCCATTTTAGTTTTTCAAAGCTAAATATCTCTCAAACCGTAATATTTAGGGAAAAACTACAAGAATTATAAGAGTTGCGTTATTTTATCTTAAAAACTATGAAGATATTAACTTTTTAACTAAAACATTGCGATTTTTATAAGTTAAAACATGATTTTTTAGTCCAGAAATATCAAAAAAGCATGTTTTAACTTATGAAAATCACAACTACCCAGTTATTTATAATTCTACAGATAACATCTTTATATAATTATTTTTAGGACAAAATGACGCAAATTTTATAATTCTTACAGTTTTTTACAAAATATTATGGTTTGTGAGATATTTTGCTTTGAAAAACTAAAATAGCCGCCATTTTTAAATGGTACAAAGAAACTTGATATTCCATACCAAGATGGGTCTTATTAGATGTAGTGATGTAATACATGTACCAAGTTTGAAGTTGACATCTTTAGAGGGTCCTAAGATATAACTTATTAAGTAAAAAACAAACAGACAGAAAGACGGAAAAAAGCAAGGAATAATGCGAGCTAGGACCTATGTTCACAGGAACGTTTTGCTAATTGTGACCCAAATAACCATATTATGGAGTTTGGTGAAGAAATCGACAGACACCCTGTATAAACATATCTGCCCAATCAGCCAAATTAGCCTACTGCAACTAGCCTTGTTATAACACACTTTTATAACTCTAACCTTAAAGTGAAATTATATCTGCTGACATTTATTTTCCAACATTGAGAATAGCGCCAATGTAAAATAAAGGTCTACGAAGGGATATAAAGTTTCACTCCCTTAAACAATAGTCTGCCAACTGCAGTTCAAACTTACTTTCGACTTTTCACCTTGGCATTTGAAAAAGTTGTTACTTAACTCTCCGTTAAAATATTATCTGTTATCTCAGAGAATATTTTCACTTAAAAACTTGTTAAACATTTATCTATTGATGGATATTAGCCTCCGGATTACTGTGTAATACTTAAAAGTGGTTTATGTACCTGCATTTAAGTAACCCAATTTGTTGCTTCATGCTAGATGAAAAACATGCTTCATGAAGCAACAATTTGGATTACTTAAATGCAGGTATATAAACCATTTTTAAGTAAACATTTATCCTTCTATCTTTGTTTTCCATACTTATATATTATTGGTGACCCTCGAACTAAGGAATGTTTTATTTTTTAATTATTTATAAAACTCCAATAGAGTTACTGAGGAAAATATCCATAGTAATAATATAAGTTATATTTTATAAATAGAAAAATCTCAGTTCTAAACTTGGAGTGTTTCAAGACGACGCCTTTACTTTAAAGTCAAAAAGGGTACCAAATTTTATCAAAAGAGTACTAATTGCTAAGTGGTGCCATATTTAAAAATCCCCTTAAATTAATTCCCAAAATTTAAACAACAAATGAATTTTCCTCCAAAACATTTTTTGTAACATTAAAACTGTTGCATTATAACTCTCCAGATCATTGGCTATGATAAAATCATTACGAAGGACAGGTTGTTCTACTTGTTTACTGTTTATGGGCGATGTTCTAAAATTGTTTCTTTGTTTCAGGTGAGTCCTACTAGAGTTTCATTGAATTCAGTCTTAGCAATATCGTTGTAAGTAATCTACAATTGATATAATTATAGACAAAATTTGAAACAGAACTTGAATTTTAGTCATTGCCTTAGTTAGACTTTATGCCGGTGGTTAAAAAGAAAACATCTCTCTCCCCATTGAGTTTTCCATTTAGGATGGTCGAGATATGTTTGCAGCAAATGCTTTAGATATAATTAGGGAGGCCAGTTTTTCATGTTTTACCCTCAAGTGACGAGAGATGGTTGGTAGCTAAAAAAGTGAAATAGGACCAATGTTGGTGTGATAGTTCATTTAAAGGTATGTTAAAATTATAAAAATTACATAAAGAAAAAAAATCGGACTATCAAAAAAAGGACCACTAATATTGTATTAAATTACACTTTTGCCCCTATACATTTCCTGGGTTTGCAGATATAAACACTAAATGCGGCGATATTTTTTATGTAGCCCGTGACAGCTGAGAGAATTCACGCACGCAGATTTAAAAAATCTTAAATAGCAATAACATGTTAAGGAGTGCAGAACTAAATTATTATATAATTCCAGAACGCAATGTGGTTTGGATTGAATTAGCTACCTAGCCAAACACAATTTGGTTTTTAGAATAGCTTGAAAGTTAATTAATAAAAAAAATATATATATATAAATAAGGTTTTGAACTTACTTTCTAAATAGTTATGTTTAATAAATAATCGTTTGCGCTTACAAAGAGCTGGTTTTAACTGTTGATATTCTAAAGACAAGCTTATTAAACTCATTTGCGAGGTGTATAGGTAGGAGAGGTTAATGACCCATTACTCTGCCATTTGTTTGCTTCATTAATATGTTTATAACTACGCGCCTCGTCGGTTGAATGGCTGTTACAATCTTATTGTGTGTTTTTTAATGGTTTGAATCATTGTTGGTTTCAAATAGAACACCACCTTTACTAACTTGTTGGTACAATTATTAAATATTGTAGAATCAATAGCTGTTACTGCGCTTTTTAAGGTTCGACCTGAAGTATCCACTAGAAATAATATAACCTTGTATGTGGGGGGGAGCATTTATTCTGGGGCGGCGATGGAAGGGAAGGGGACAGTGGCAAAAATGCGGTCAGCAGGGATAGGTTTAGCCTCTGGCTTAGTTATACAAAAGAAAATAAAAATAAGGGGTTTTGCTTTTCTAAGGGCCGCTTTCCCAAATGAGGTTTAAGTTAAACTGGTTTAAATGTAAACGGTGGTTTAAACTACAGACCACTTTCCCAACTGCTCAGTTGCTCTGGTTTAGTTTATCCTTGTAGGTAACAGTGTTGGCACTACTGATTTGGCATTTCGTCTGCATTTTTGCCAACGAAAAATCGCGGAGTTCTCAAAAAGTGATGCCTACAAGGTGACAGCCATTTTTACCTCTAGTCTGTAGGAGCAAAATACATGGTCAAATAACGGGGTTCTGTACACGTCAGGTAGAATGGGTTACCATGGACATGATGTGGTAGAATGGGTTACCATGGAAACTATGTGGTAGAATGGATTACCATGGAAACGATGTGGTAGAATGGGTTACCATGTACACGATGTGGTAGAATTGGTTACCATGGACACGTCAGGTAGAATGGGTTACCATGGACACGTCAGGTAGAATGGGTTACCTTGGACATGATGTGGTAGAATGGGTTACCATGGAAACGATGTGGTAGAATGGGTTACCATGGAAACGATGTGGTAGAATGGGTTACCATGGAAACGATGTGGTAGAATGGGTTACCATGGACACGTCAGGTAGAATGGGTTACCATGGACATGATGTGGTAGAATGGGTTACCATGTACACGATGTGGTAGAATTGGTTACCATGGACACGTCAGGTAGAATGGGTTACCATGGACACGTCAGGTAGAATGGGTTACCTTGGACATGATGTGGTAGAATGGGTTACCATGGAAACGATGTGGTAGAATGGGTTACCATGGAAACGATGTGGTAGAATGGGTTACCATGGACAGGTCAGGTAGAATGGGTTACCATGGACTCGATGTGGTAGAATTGGTTACCATGGACACGTCAGGTAGAATTGGTTACCATGGACACGTCAGGTAGAATGGGTTACCATGGACAGGATGTGGTAGAATTGGTTGCCATGGACACGTCAGGTAGAATGGGTTACCATGGACACGATGTGGTAGAATTGGTTACCATGGACACGGCGTGTTTTGTATTGTATACGAATTTGTTTATGAATTCAGGGAAAATTATGGCTCTGTAGGCTTCACTTTTGTTTTCGAGAATTTGTATGAGAGCTCTATTGTTATATCAAGCTTGTTGATGTTTGCAGCTAGCTAGATTTTTTTATTTATTCCAAAAGACCTTCGGAAAATATCACAAGCTCATCCATAATTTATCTGTCCTTTGTCTTGTTTACTGTTGTTACATGGGGTTTAACAATTAACTAGAATCATCTACTAGTCAAACGTTGTTAAATTCAAACACCAGCTTCAGTAATTAAATTCATAATTATTTTAACAAGCCTAACACAGTAATTATAAGCAAACTCATATAAATCAAACATTTCCTTTACATTTACACAACTTGCAACTTTCAGTTTTAGGTTAGACTGTTAGAAGTAAACAAATCAAGATTCTGTGACAGTTTAACATATTGCTCTTTGCTCTTGGTTTAAACTACCTATTACTTGTTAAACAACCTCTCCAGGTGGTTTAACTTATACCAAGTTTAAACGGAGGAAGTGGTTTGGGGAAAGTGATGTTTTGGTTAAACTAGAGTTTAAACCAGCATAATAGTTAAACCACATTTGGGGAAAGCGTCCCTAAAAGATCTAATAGAAGGGGGTTCATCTTTTTTAACGCTTATAAAAACTGTTGGGGATCGTTGGTAGAAGGGCTTATCAAAAAATAATCGTTCGATTTTTTAAGGACTTATCAAGAAACATGTTGAAAAGGCAAACTATGTTTGAATATTTTAAAACGGAGCTTAACGAACCTTACACTAGTCAATGCTATTTTCAACTGCTGCGACTATTACGACCCAAGATGAATAAAAACAGCGGGAAGACATCGTGAAAAAGTAGGTAATTCCGGGGAAAGGCAAATAACAATATTTTGACAAACACTGAAGAAACCAGTCGACCTTGAATACTAGGGCCACTTTTGACCAATTGCCCCAGGGTATTAGACAGATAGAGACCGCAACGTAACTGGTGCCTTCACAGTTGGTTGTCAGTGCCTTCTCGCGAACTCTTGAATTATCACACTCCTTAACAGGTTTCTCATTTATTTCCTACGACCTGCTATCAGTACACGAGTTGTTATCAGTGCAGTGCCGATGTGTGGACGTTATCACTAGCCCCGTGTTCTCCGCTCTGCGTCTAGTGTGTTCGTTAGTGTTCTTGTCTATGTATTGACTCTGTGTTTATTTTAGGCTAGAGTTATATTTTCTTTGAATCGATGAAAGTTCGTAAATATTTGTTAAGGCGAAACAAAACAATGAAAATAAATAATCACTCGTTGCAATAATCTTACGTCTTAATTCCCTAAGACATTTGTTGTGTTTCATGAAAATAAATTACTTTTTTTAATCATGAATTTAAATTGTAAATCTACTTCACTTCAGCTCATAAATTTGTCCTATCCAAATTTAAGCTTGCTCTCATAAAAATATTTCAAATATATAAAAGGCTGTTATATGAAATAGAACATAGTTTTAAAAAGAGTAATTATGTTTTTCCTCTTAAGTCGTGATCGTACATTTAAGAAGAATGAACTAATGTAATGGTTAACTATAATGGTTAAACAGTGAAATATTTCATTTTGTAAACTAATTGTGCTAAACATATATAAAGTTTTGTTGTTTTTCTTCTTCAAAATCAAGCATTAGTAGAAAATGAATCCATCGCGAGAATATGTTACTCAGTGACAGCGTGAAATGAATCTGGTTAATGCTTCGTCATGTTCTTACATATTTGCTACTGAGGTCTTCAGTGAAAGTAATTGAAATGTGTACTCACAACCGTCTCCCTGGACTCCTTCTGTGGATAAAGTGCAAGAGGTAATTTAGCTTTAAAAATTATAATAACAAAGAAAAACTTTGATCATGTTATACTTGAGCAAAAACATCGTGAAATATTAAAATAATACGATTTATAATTTCAATTACGGGTCAATTAAAATTATTACAGCTATGCTATTGTTTTGGAAAATGATAAAATTACAAGTTAATGGGCCTTTTCACTCATCTCTTATGAAGCCTGCCGATGAAAAATTTCTTCGATGAAAGAGACAATTAAGGCGATTTATCATCGATGTTCCAAAAATGTAAGTTTTTGTTTTATCTTCGTGCATTCTAATTCTTCATTTAAACCGATTATTATTTAATTCTAAGTTTAGTAAAATCTTCACGATAACGGATTATTTTAAATATTAGATTTTAATATGTTATGCTTTAAGTTGTTTGTGTCTCTAACAAAGAATGAACGTGAGATATACCTATCTATGTCTTAAGTTATTTTAATTTTGTTATTTGACGTTTTACTTTTATTATTACATATACTTTTTCAAGCGATGAGTCGTAGTAGATTTTATAGACATTTATAAGTTTTTGGACGTTGAAAGAGGGCACAAGCTAAAGGTACTTAGGTCCAAGAAACTTAAAAAACAAATATGTATTTTCAAAAATAATTCACCCAACTTGGTGTTTGTTTCATTTTCAAATTATATTCACCAAAAAAGGGATGGAGGATAAGAAATAGTCGAAAAAAGAAATCATTGTGTCTAAATTCTTGATTAATGGTAGTTACATATTAACCCCATACACATATACAACCTTTCCCATGTAAATATGTAAATATTTAAATATGTGTAGACATACACATATTTAATGGTATACATATTTGTGTAAATGTACCGATTTGGAACTGATTATTTTCATATTTCAGGCACCCAATTCCAAACAATAGGCTTAAGATATAAACTATAAGCTTGAATAATAAACTTTGTTGCTCTGTATTATTGGATTCTATTACGTTATAATCCTATCATCTTGATTAGGTTCAGCCTCAGACTGAATTCATAACACAATTGAATGGCTCCCGCCAGTAACGTTGTAAGCGACAAATTTTACAAAATCGAGATATCTCTGCAGTAAGGTTGGAAACGACATCCTAAACCAGTGCAGGGTATTTTTTGTTGATATCTTTTAAGTTGGCAGTACTAGGACCGGTGGAAAACCACGACTTTTTGGTCCCATCGTGCAGTAACGTTGCATGTGTTCGGGATGGCAACACCACCGCGGCTGAGGCTTTCGCCCTTGGATATAAATCGGCTTAAGCCGCAGTAAAAAACGTTCAATTAATATTCAAAACTGGTCCAAGAATGTTTGAAAAGTAAACAGGAATGCCGGGGAACACTACATCAGTGAAAATAAAAACCCTGTACCCCGAAAACTGCCGCCACGTGAGGTACGTGCAGTAACGTTATAACCGCCAAGTGCCCAAAACTCTTGTTTATTTTAAAACTAAACATTACCAGTTTTACAAGTCTTAAGTATCCCTTTAAGACAATAAATGTAATGTCCTGTTTACAATAAATGTTTTTATTTAATTTTTTGTTATATGTATTAAGTATTTTGTTTAGTTTACTTTTGCCATAAAATAAATTTAGTTTCATGGTAAATATAACTTTTTTATTGATTGTAACATGTTTTATATTGTAACTTTAAGGCAAATATTTCACTTTTCCATTTTAGGACATGTACAATATGTATTTCTTAGTGTGATAATAAAGTTTTCTACACATAGCAGCTTTTATCTTTTTCACACAATAACGTTGCAACCACCATTTCGCCTAAAAAGTCTCAAAAACGTTGTAAACGACCGTCGTTTACGTTTTTGCAACTCTGAAATCACGTATTTGGTCATAACTTAATTACTACATTAGATGTTATTGTGATATTTATTTTAATTACGACTTGCACTATTTAATACATATGTGACTAAAAACATATATTCCATTGTTATTTTTCAAGTTATTTGTTTTTTTTCATTTCCTGAAAAGATTACATTTTGTCGCTTACAACGTTATTGGCGGGAGCCATTCAATTAGATCTAAATTAGAGAATTTGGTTTCCAGCTCTCTTCCTAGAAAGGTTAAGTTGTATGAAGAACAATTGTGTGGTTCAACAAAAGCAACACGATTCAAAGTGATATCAGCGTTTAATATCGGACGCTTCATTGTGCCCTGTGACAACTTTGGCCGTAGTTACCCATTGACAACTTTCACACAGGGAGTAGTAGTGATGATGATAATGAGTCAGAATTAAGTTTCCTACCTATCTAACTTTGTGATCGAAATAGACTTGTATCGCCTCAGCGGAACTTGCTGCTAACTAGTTGAGAACTACAACTCCTGCGACACTACTCGTGGGACACAATACTCCTGGGACACAATACTCCTGGGACACAATACTCCTGGGACACAATACTTCTGGGACACAATACTTCTGGGACACAATACTCCTGAGACACAATACTTCTGGGACACAATACTCCTGGGACACAATACTCCTGGTACACAATACTCCTGGGACACAATATGCTGGGACACAATATGCTGGGACACAATACTCCTGGGACACAATACTCCTGAGACACAATACTTCTGGGACACAATACTCCTGGGACACAATACTCCTGGGACACAATATGCTGGGACACAATATCCTGGGACACAATACTCCTGGGACACAATACTCCTGAGACACAATACTTCTGGGACACAATACTCCTGGTACACAATACTCCTGGGACACAATATCCTGGGACACAATATCCTGGGACACAATACTCCTGGGACACAATACTCCTGGGACATAATACTCCTGGGACACAATACTCCTGGGACACAATACTCCTGGAACAATATACTCCTGTTCTACTGAGCGACGACTAAATGATAGCAGAGATACAATCTTATTCAAAAGCTAGATTAAATTATGTGTTCATAGTTTATTTTATTATTAGTGAATTTCCTATGGAAAAGTGAGCTATTAGCATGACCCACACGGTAAAATTAAGCCTGGGACCGCCATAGAAGTTCCTAACGTGACCCACCCCCTGAACACGTTTTGGCGCGTCGCTAACAACTTTATTATACTGTATATGTGTGTGTGTAGTGTGGTGTGTGTGTGTGTCGCACTCTATCGGTCGCAATTTTTATCCGATTTACTTGAAATTTTGTAGGAACCTAACCCCCTTTTTGGGTTTTTAAATATTCATATTTTGAGTTTTTGGGCTCAAAAAGGGTCAGAAAAGCCCAGAATGTAACATTTTTGCATATTAAATTATTCTACGTAAAATGCCAGAAATGTAAGCCCTCCCTCATAATTCTAGCACGAGTATTTACCGAGTTATTAAATACAATGTTAATTGCCTTAACACAGTACGTTGTCTTATGGGGGTTTTACACTGAAAAGGCTGTTTTTCATATCTTGATGTAGTTTTATCACCCCCAATACCCCTATACCAAGTTGTTTTCCTGACTATACCTCCTCCTAACCTTATAGCGTACAACGTTGCCATCCTAATAGTCAATTTAAATATAACCAGGAGTATCAGAACAGCCAAAAATAACATTTTTCAGTTTTAACAAGACATGTTACCAGTGTTGTTTTAAACCCTTTCATTATATTTTTAAAGATTTTAATGCGGAAATTCACTTCCCTCACGCCAGCATGCTGCTTGCGATCTCGTTTTATTATTTAGTTATAGCATAACATAAAACATAATTGGAAAAGTTCAATCAATTGTGTTCATTGATTGATTGACTGATTGATTCTAGGCCACATTATTCTTCTCATGATCAGGATAATCGTTTTGAAGAGATAGGGAGATTTAATATAAGTTAGTAAATATTCAAAGAAAATCTAGTCTATATTTATAAAAAAGGATGTTGGTTTGTTTGTTTGTATATGTATTTGAAGTTTATGGACTCGAACACCGTTGGACCGTTTGCCATGAAACTTGGTCTATGTATGTACAATTTCACGGAGAAGGTTTTTAAGCCATCCATTTCGTCTTAACTCAATTTGGTCCCTCCTAAGAGGCCCAAAAGGGACCCCATATAAACCTTATGGAAAGATATCGTTGTTTACATAAGAGCTAATGACATGTTTACTTGAACAGGTGATCTTGGTGATATTTGTTTTAGATGGTAATAGTCAAAGGCATGACAACGTCTGCCGGGTAACAGCTAGTTTATCATAAAGTAAATAAATATAAAAAAATTGTTGAAAGACTAAGCAGATTTTTAATTCATAACAAAAATCGTGAAATTTCTTAAATACTTAATTTTACCTTCGTATTATATAACATGTTTTTAACTATATACTCGTAGCGTACTGTTTAAGACTTCCATAGGTTTGAAATGTCAAAACTATTTCTTTGAAAACTAGGGCTCGCTGCTAGTACAGTTCGGTTCACAGTGCTTGGCACCTGGGAAAGGCGAGAAACTACTGACAATCTTTCTTAAATAAAAGTAGACATTAACAAAGACAACAAAACTAATGTTTTCAAATCAAACGAGTTCGCACACAGCACGCTGACGTGAGGGAAGTGTGTTTCCACATACAAAACTTTTAAAACTCAAAACCAGTAAAAAAACATACATTTATTCCAGTTTTATTGAAATCTGAAAACATAGATGTTTTAGCTGTTCTGATGCTACTGGTTTCATTTACCTGTAAAGCTGAGAGTACAATTTTGCGCATTATAAGGTTAAGAGAGGGTCCAGACAGGCTTGAAATTAGGCGTGAGGTTGCTAGGAATGATATAATTACACCAACAAATAAATAACAGGCTTTTCTAATGTAAAACCCCCTTAAGACAACGTACCTTGTTTAGTGGATACACATTTTCTTTAATAACTCGATAAATTATTGTGCTAGAATGACGAGAGATGGTTTAAAAATTTTTTCTCACTAATTCCCATCTTTTATAATGCGTAAATGTTACATCCGAGGCTTTTCTGATCCTTTTTGGGCCCAAAAACTCAAAATTTTAAAGTTTAATCCCAAAAAAAGGGTTTAGAGTTTTCCGATTGTTTTTCCCAACAAACTTGTCCAACTGATTATAGAAAGGAATGTCTCTACCAAATTTGAAGTAAATCGGACAAAAAATGTGACCGCTAGAGTGCAAACACACACACACACACACACACACACACACACACACACACACACACACACACACACACACACACACACACACACATATATATATATATATATATAATTTTGAACGACCCCCCAAAACGTGTTCAGGGGGTCACGTAAGGAACTTCAATGGTGGTCCCGGGCTTAAAGTTTCACCGTGCGGGTCATACTAATAGTTAACTTTCCATAGGAAATTCACTAATAAGTGATTTTTGCTTTCTGTTGACAAAAGTAGACTGTAACACTAACGGTACTAAGCCAAATAGAGGCGAGAAGTCATTCCAGAGCATACGCTAACCCGATGCCAAGCACTGTGACCCGAACTGTAATATTCATACAATTACGAGTTGAAGAATTTAAATTAAAAGGGAGTTATTTTAAAACTATATACGTAAAGTCGTATTTTTGTCTCATATTTTCAAATTTGTAACAGTTAAAATACCAAACAAAACTTACTAAAATCATATTTGTATTTATATCCAGTTGCATTGGGCTTGCTACTAAACTGAGTATTTAAAATATTTTATCTTACAAAGGTTCTATTCAATCATTTCACGTTTCAACAATACAACTAACAGATTTTAATTTCGTTGGGCCAAAAATTTCAACTAGATCTATTTCAGAAATACTTTCTATTCTTTTACCTTACTTTTCAACACTGTAGCTAACAGGAGTTGTTCAGTTTTGTTGAAAATCCAAATAAACCTCGATTTTAATTTTACCTACATGCCCACGGTTCTAAATTTTATTTCGAGCTTTTAAAAACCACCACGAAATCACCAGCATTCAAACTTTACGTTTCTTTGGAAAACTTCAAAAAATTATCATTGACACGGCGCAAAGAAGTATAACAAGCCTGGATAATCAGACGCTGACCGTGGAGGCACGTTGCCGTGGAACTGTACACACAAGAGCTCGATGTTGTTCGTCGCTCAGTCCCTCGTTGGAACGGTCCTTGGGGAAATTCGCTTTGATGAAACCGACATCATTGAAGAAAACGCGTGAGACTGATACACACACCTTTCAAGTTTGCCTTGGTAACGTCGTTCAAAGTTTACAAGCAAGTAAGTTTACATACAATTCTGTCCTGAACTAATTTCGTTATTCGAATAGCTCTTCTTATTGATTATAATTTTAAACTAATAAATACATCAATCAATCAATTTTAATTAAAAATGTATATAAATATTTACCAGGAGGTGTCCCGTTCTCCGCATGTGATCTTTCATAAAGCCTTATGTTTTTAATAGTTTACAATCAGTTGACTTCTTAAATAAAACAACTCATTAAGATTAACAGTACCTGGGGGGCCGAGCTTTGCTCTGGGGAAGGCCAGTCAGTTTGTTTAGGTGACTTGGAGTAATATTTCACCACTTCCCCCTACTAATAATCAGATTTGTACAACTCATTTGCCTCTTTACTAAATTTTCAAGGTCACTCCAGTTGTTATTTATAGCTCAATGTCCCTTTGTTTTATTTTTATACTCTATTTATGTAATATTCACTCAAATCTTTTAATCACTTGGAAACCACATGTTAATAATCATATACAACATGAGTATTACTTTGACAGTTCCCTGGTTGATTATGAACAACTGTTACAATACGTTTGTTTTGATTTGAAACTCCTTAAGCCCAGTGTTAATTTTTTTAACATTTCATTTTAGTTTTTTTTACATTATTTGATTTTTCCTGGGGATGAGGACTGTCTAGAACTTATTTTTATCCCAGAAATTAGTTATTTCGAACATTTGAAGGAAATCGTTGGAGCCGTTTTTTAGATCCGTATCGCAAACAAAAATGAATGTTCATAAGAAATACATGGGAATTTTGAACCCCCGTGGGGCATAGCCCTATAGGATTTTCACAAATTGAATATGCCTATATGTTACTCAGGACTATCAAGTACCTCTCTGCAAAATTTCAGCTCAATCGGTCCAGTAGATTTAACGTCATGGAACTTCAGAGTTACGCACAAACTTATGCACAAACTTTTATACTTTCACATTTATAATATTAGTATGACACAGTTATCAGTCGTCAAGGAGACAGGACTCAACATTGTGATACAGCTAAGTTCAGTTCACAAGGTGATAACGTCAGTTTCCAGTACGCGGTCTGTGAGACGTGCGTGTCCGCGTCTAAAGTCTCTGTAATGATATTCGTGTGTGTAAACTGTTTTGGGATAAGTATTTTAAAACAAGAAATGTCGACGTTCTACGGCCTGACATTTTAGATTATATTCTCTTCTGACCTTGACATAAAAGGTGTATAAACCATGGCAACCTGTCGCGTTAATTTGAAATTTTAGGATTGATAACATATGTACATAAACCAATTAACTTGTCACTTAAAAATATTTTAAAATTTGCAATGCAAGCACTTATATTTAGCAAAGTGTGGAAGGTCAAAGACGAGATCAGACTGTCGTATATAAAAATTACATTTAACTCTGCCAATTCAATTAATTTAAGTGCTTATATTTTTTTGTAAATGATGATCGTAAATATATTCTTTCTTTGTATCTACTTAAATGCTTAAATTTACATCTAATGCATGTTAGAAACGATTTTAACTTTAGCTAAAATAAAATTACTATTCACACGAAATTCCTAGTACAAGGGTTTGCTTTTACAATAATTTATGCTAATATTGTGTTAAACAAATATTACAACTAAATATAAGTGATAGATGGTAGATTTATAAATATTCAAAAATTAATCCGTCACGCATGCCTTAACGAATTTGTAAATCATTTTTACTGACAAAGAGATTAGGAATTTGATTCTAGGTTAAAATTATTGAGCCCGATTCTTTTTAATATTAGTGAATTTCCTTTTGAAAGTGAACTATTAGCATGACCCGCACGGTGAAACTTAAGCCCGGGACCACCATAGAAGTTCCTAACGTGACCCCCTGAACACGTTTTGGGGGGTCGTTCAAAATTTTATATATATATATATATGTGTGTATATATATATATATATATATATATATAGACATATATATATATATGTGTATGCACTCTAGCGGTCGCATTTTTTGTCCGATTTACTTCAAATTTGGTAGGGACGTTCCTTTCTATAACCTGTTGGACAAGTTCGTTGGGCAAAACAATCGGAAAACTGTAAACCCATTTTTTGGGGATTAATCTTTCAAATTTTGAGTTTTTGGGCCCAGAAAGGGTCAGAAAAGCCCCAGATGTAAAATTAGTACATGTTAAAAGATGGGAATTAGAAAGACGAAAGTTTTAAGCCCTCTCTCGTCATTCTAGCATAAATATTTTCCGAGTTATTAAAGAAAATGTGTATCGAGTAAACACAGTACGTTGTCTTATGGGAGGTTTTACACTAGAAAAGCCTGTTATTCCTTTGTTAGCGTACTTTTATTATCCCCAGCAACCTCACGCCTACTTTCAAGCCTGTCTGGACCTTCTCCTAACCTTATAAGGCGTAAAAATGTATTCCCAGCTTTGCAAGTAAATGAAACCAGGGGTATCAGAACAGCCAAAAAAACAATGTTTTCAGATTTCAATAAAAATTGGACAAATGGATGTTTTTACACTGATTTTGAGTTTTACAAGTTTTTATGTGGAAATTCACTTCCCTCACGTCAGCGTGCTGCGTGCGAACTCGTTTCTATTTGTATTGAGATTAATCCTTACTAGTTGTTCCAACCGCTCCGCTTCATCACATGACTTCATTTTTATTGTAAAATGAAATCCAATACTAATAAATATGTTTTAACTTTCTACCTAAATTTAATTTAGCCTTATTTAGGCCTTAACCCTCTGATTTCCTTACTGATTCCTTTCATTCAAGTATGTGGTTTTCTCAAAATTCCCTGGGATGTTTCAACTTAATATATAGACGAATTTCTGTAATGCTTATCATTAAATCTTTGAATAAAGGCAGCAATAACATTATCAATGGCAATTGCTGCGGCCGCCTACCAAGACCATGACACAGTGACTGCCCGCTCCACGTCCATCGTGACATAACCCATCTGACTGATTGCAGAAAACAACCGGAAACTCAGCTAGATCATTCCACAATGCGGTTGACCTTGAATGCCCGTGGGCGTGACAGAGGTGGACTAATGACTACTTTCCGTTCGACTGCAACCGATTACCGAGTTCTGACTATCGATTACTCTGCACTCGCGACTTCTAGCGTTATCCACCAGCAAACCCTGAGTAAAATATAGTAAAGAGTCGAATATTCGAAATTTCGCAACTTAGATTTCTTTTTCTGGGCTAGGTCCTTGACCGCATGGTATTTAGTTTAAAAGTATCTAGATATATCGGAAATATGAGTACTGAGTACTCAGTACCGACTACAGCTCCGTCACTCTGACCCCCACTCAGCATCGTCCTGCAGTAGCGCATCCGGCTGTCACACCACCGCCGCAGTCTTATCAGTCCACCTGCTGTTATCAGTCCACGGCTGTTATCAGTGGCCGCGTCAGTTATCGCCCGGACGTCGCGCTGCTCACAGTGTGGTTGTTCTGTATTTGTGTTGTGATTGGTGCAACGAGGTTCATTGTGGTGCAGTGTCGTGTAACTAAACTAATAGTTGGAAAGACAGTTAATTTGTTTTAACAATAGTTTTTTTTTGTCAGGGATTAATCTTAATCTTCAATCTGTCGTGTTTACTGTATTCAGAATGTATGATTTTTAATACAAGAATAGGTTCACTAGAGTGCCATGACTCGTAAAATTTTGGCGAAGGTTTTTTTTCATACCTACGTCACAGGCATTTTGTTAGAGAGATTATTAATCGTTTTTAAGGAAAGAGGTCAAACCCATACATTAGAGGTCACCCCGGGAGTTGAACCCGTGACCCTATAAACTGAAATCCAAAGTGCCAACCGTTATGATAGCAAAACGCCCTTCAAGAGTTTTAAGTATTATAAAGTTTGTTGTTTCTAGGGGTTCATCAGAATCTGTTCTACTCAGTTTTTGATTTCTTTATTCAAACTATATCTCCTTGCGTGTGGGGGTTTTAGACGACTCGCTATAACAAATAAAATGTGCGTCTGGGTTGCTTAGGTTAGCGGAATATGACATTTATACAAATTTTGGTTGAAAGTTTTAAATTACATTATACACATTTACATTCAATCTAGTTTGTCAAAGAGCGTACTGCCGCTAACCAACGCTCTTACTTTATCATTATCGTTGAATTAGGTTCAGTTAAAGAATATGTATTAAAGAACTTGTGTAATAATTATTAGTAAAACATTAAATTGGATTAACTCAACAAAATAAAAAATAAAACAATTTTTCGTTTGCCAAAACCGTGTCGTTCATAATCCTTATACAATATGGTGACAGTTTTGTACCGCTGTGATTCCAATGTTTCACCAACATGTGGCATTTGTGAACTTGTTCGATCCATCTGATTCTGTTATCAGTACAGTGTGACGTCACTAGTGATAAGGAGTGGTCGCTGGTGATAACACTCCGTATCGTGGCACCGCCTCCCAACATTTGTATTGACATTTCAGAAACGTAGTAACCGAAACTGCAATTTTTATCATCTATTATACTAATTCCCTAAGGAATTTCTTGTGTACAGCAAAAATATTTTATTTGTCATTCGACTTTGATAATTGAGGTGTCAAATTAAAGGGGATTCTTTGTAGAAGTCAAGGAATAACTTTTGTCTCCCTCAGCTCATTGTGCTTCGCCCCGTTGGACTTTAAAGTTTCCATGTTATTCTTATGGGCAAAATGTTCAATAGATCAGAAACAGAGTACCTGGGGGCCGAGCTTTGCTCGGGGGAAGGCCATTCAGTTTGTTTAGATGACTCGGAGTAATATTTCATCACTTCCCCCTACTGATAATCAGATTTGTATCATTTGCCTCTTTTCTTCATTTGTAGGTCCCTCCAGTTTTTATTTATAGCTCAATGTCCCTTTGATTTATTTTACTACTCAAAATACGTAATCTTCACTCAAATCTTTTAATCTCTGCTCTCAGGAAACCACATGTTAATAATCATAAACAACATGAGTATTACTTTGACAGTTCCCTGGTTGATTATGAACAGCTGTTACAATTATTTTGTTTTCATTTGAAACTCCATAAGCCCAATTTTAATTTTTTTAACTTTTCATTTTAGTTTTTTTTACATTATTTGATATTTCCTGAGGATGAGACTTGTCTAGAACTTATTTTTATCCCAGAAATTAGTTATTTCGAACATTTGAAGGAAATCGTTGGAGCCGTTTTTGAGACCAGTCTCGCAAGCAAGCAAACCTTACTCATATTAGAGTATAGGATGTAGTTGCAGCAACAATTTTAATCAGCTGTTCATTCCTGAATTCTTTGTGCGAAGCACGGGTAATAGCTAATATTTGCTATTTTGTGAAGGGGTTAACAAAATAAATATTTTTTCACTTTAATACTATAGATAAGTACTACAACAAAAATACCGGCGTTTAAATGCTCGTTTTGTTTTTATGATTATTTGCGGTTCGCACACTTTTGCTGACTCCACCACCTTCCTTGCTTTCATCGTAAGACAAAGTAATATCACAGTAAAACAAACAAATAAAAGCAACAAAAAAACTAAAAAACAAAGTAACCTATTAAAATCTTAAAAATAAATAATTAAATAGGTTTGCAATATTTCCAACAATAAATACCGCTATTTTTAATATAATTCCTTATCAAAACAAGCGAAAATCACAGAAGTGAATTTCCATGTCATAAATAAATAAAGTATTATTATTTTAAAACTAAAAAAAAAAAAAAAAATGTCATATAATATGCTGTCAGTAATGCACTACATTCTATAATTTTGTCCGAACTGTATTTGTATTTAACTTTCACAGCCTTCATATAAAAAGCCTTTAAAAAAATAGTCTAAATTTAATTTAAAATGATTTAAACATTGATTAAAATAAACCATAATGATAATTCCCATATAACTCTCTAAATAATTGAATGTGAAAAAATCGCATTTATTTTCATTACCATCAAACAATAATCCATAATACTGTACTTATACTTGGACACAGAAATCACTAACTAATAAGGTCTGCTTTTCTGTTTATGTAAATATTATTTCAAACAATAAATGAGAAACTTTTCTCCTTTAGCGTTACTAGTTTATAAACTTGGAGATGATCGTAAGCTAAAATGGTGAAGTCAGTTATTGAAATAAAAACAGTCAGACGGAGGAAACGTATAAAGTAACGTATTTACGACGAAGTGAAATGTGAATAAGTGATAAACAGTGACAAGTGAAGCAGATTTTCCAAACGTAAATGTACGTCACCATCGCAGCCTTCCTCACCATGTGCGTTCATACTTGCTTCTGCGGAGTCTGTGGCTGGATCAAGTGTAAACGGTAATCTTTTGTATATTTTGCATGATGGTTTAAAATATGAATTAACCTACATTCTCAATAGTTGTGCCGGAAAATGAATGTAAAAATCTGGTGTTTTGATTTATATAACATCAGGCATATTACAAGATATGAAATAACGTAACATAAAAATATATTATTTCAACAACATGTAAATATTTTTAAAGTACTTTCCACTACGTTGTTGTCTTGGTATCCTTTCTTTTGTATATTCTTTGTAAGCATGAAAATTGAGGGTATACAGAAAATATGTGTATGAAACCACTCCTACTTAAAAAGATAACATAAAAAGGAAACTTAGTTTAAAATTAAACCGACTGAAATAAAATAAACTTTTTTTATAATTAATTTTATAAATTCTGGATTGCCGCTACGACTAATATATTAATATATTGTCTCTATGACTAGTGTAAAGTTGCTGTGGCTATTAGGTTGTTGCTATAGCTTGTAGATTATAGCTAAGACTAATATATTGTCTCTATAACTAGTATAAAGTTGCTGTGGCTATTAGATTGTTGCTATAGCTTGTAGATTATAGCTAAGACTAATATATTGTCTCTATGACTAGTATAAAGTTGCTGTGGCTATTAGATTGTTGCTATAGCTTGTAGATTATAGCTAAGACTAATATATTGTCTCTATGACTAGTATAAAGTTGCTGTGGCTATTAGATTGTTGCTATAGCTTGTAGATTATAGCTAAGACTAATAAGACAGGCAGTATGTTTAGGCGAAAATATTTTCGCTGTGACTAATAGTTTGTTACTGTGACTAGTAAATAATTGGTAGGACCAGTAGATTGTCGCTATGACTAGTATATTTTTAAATGACTAGTTAATAGGGGTGTGCGAGTAGTGATTTTTTTAATCGAGTCGAGTTGTGCCAGTTATTTTCGAGTTTCGAGTGGTTTCGAGCGAGTATTTGCCATCAGTTGGTAGTTTAAAAAAGTGTAATGGGATTTGGATACCACTCTAGGTTTGATAATCTAAACATGGTTTCTAACTAATACCTGAGTAGCAATACGAAATTTTGGCCAGTACAATTAAACTGGATTATGTATTGTCAAACAAATCACGGGTTTACATTAGTTTCCAGCCGATAAAACACGGTCTGGTTATCATTTGGCCAATATCACCAGATCCAGACATCGGTTTTAATCAATATTAGATGACAAAATCGTTAGTTACGGCCGATATTAAGTGGCCCGGTCGCTATTTTGCCGATATTATGTTTTCCTTCGTCATTTACGGCCGATTTTACCACATGCGATCGCCTTTTTTGGCCGTTAATACGCGTGTTGGCTGGTCGCAATCGTTAGCGATTGTCATTTACGGCCGATTTTACGACATGCGATCGCCTTTTCCGGCCGTTAACACGCGTGTTGGCCGGTCGCAATCGTTAGCGATCGTCATTTTCGGCCGATTTAGAAGTTTCGAGTTCTCGCACACCCCTACTAGTTAATTATCGCTATGACTACTAGATTTTTGCAATGAATATAGAACATTATTTTCATGACTATTAAAGACTGGTTCCTTACCACACAATCCAAAAATGTTTTTCATCAATATGATATCGATTTCAAATTTCAGGCATACCAAGAAAATACATCACCAGAAAATATGATGCAGGTCAACCAAGTTTCTAATTATCCATCCTTTGTATATCGTTGCCTGTAACGTTATTGACCATAGTGAAAGTGAAAGTGAGGTTAGACTAGTACCGGTGAAAGTGAAGTCAACCATTGTAACCAATAAAATTGAATATTCAACATATCCCTTCGTATTATCTGTTGCTGTATGTGTCGGAAGATTTTGTCTCCATTGTCTAAATACACGATGAATTTTAGCAACTCTGTAGACCTGCATTGATTGATGAGCTTATAAGCCTAAAATCCGCAAGAAATACACTCTGGTTGTAGGAAGGAACCAATCTACCAGTAAAATCAACTTGCTATTGTCAAAGTAAACTAATAATGAACCAGGCAACTGTGCGCTGAAAGGGGAACAATTGAAAAAGTTTTGATTGGTATCGTTTGCATCGCTAGATAACTAATCCCAATCAACCACTAACTTTTGTGTATTGTTTCCATTAGTTGCGCTCCGGTGTCAACAAATGGTTTTAAAAATACCCCCATCACAGGAAACCTGCATACTCAGCGAATTTACAATGGAGATATAAATGTCTTAATACTACATAAAACCACTTATCAAGTTTCATAAAAATATATTCACAAATAAGCGATGTATACAATTTTAATTATTCTCCATAAGAATAACATTGGAGCTGAGTACGCAGGTTTGCTGCAACAAGGAACACAAAAAATGGGTTGTTATTGTTAATATCAATATAACTCAAATAGGTGAAGTCGTATACCGGTTTTTAATCATTTATGTTCATAATTAAGGGAGACAGAGCATTTAATTATACTCCATAAGAATAACATGGGAGCCGAGTACGCAGGTTGGCTGCTACGGGAGTCTTTGGAAAAAAAATTTTTGAGAAATATCAATAGACCACAACGAGATTAAGCCGTATACCAAGTTTCGTCAGTGTGCTTTCATAAATAAGTGAGATATAACATTTTTATTTTCCTCCATAAGAATAACATTAGACAACGTACTGTGTTAGGCACTTTCAATATCTCGGTAACCAATTGACTTAGAAGAATGATCAAAGTACCAGATTGTGTGTTTTTCTAATCTGAATCCAATAGTAAAAACTAAAATTTGACTATTTCAAAAATTATATGTACAAAATTCAAAAAACCCATTTTTGGGGTACAAAACCCCCCCCAAAATACCCCTTCGGATAGAGTGATCTGGCTGGTTTTCGTACTTAAAGCCATAAATGTTGATTTACACGTTTATACCAAGTTTCATCAAAATCGTATTATTTTTACGAGAGTTACCGTGCCCACGGACATATATATACAGTACATAAATATATATATATATATATATATATATATATATATATATGTATACAGTTTCTAACGAATGGTATTTTTGGGGTCTGGGGACCTCAAAACGAAAAGTTATCATGGTCCCGAGCCTAGGTCTTACCATGCCGACTACGGTAATAGCTTCTTCCCTATAGGAGAAATTCGCTAAGACGTGAAATGTGTTAATACAACTTTATCGTCCTGGAACAGATCTTCCATATCTTATCAACGTTTGTTTAATAGTCTAATGGATTTTTAATCGCTACTTTATCCAGCTGGATTAAGCAACACGCTGCTTGTGAACCGCCTTAAGAGGTCGTAAAAGTAAACAAATAATTAAAACAGATTTTTATAATTACGTTGAACACGTCTTGATATTCATAAGTAGAAAAAACTTTAATTTACATTGCAAAAAGAGTTGATTTTTAATTCAGCGTTTTATTTTTGCATACTTAACTCTCTTCAAATTATCATCGTTAATCCAATTACACATTTAGCACTTTGTATATTTTAAGCAATATATTAACCATTTCTCACTCGACATTTTATTTAGACAATTATTTTAATTTTTCGAATATCAAATAATTTTATTAGAAGAAGCAGCTGGTATAGTAGTAAGAGGGTCACAGTGATTCTTGTACCGTTATATAAATGAAACTGTTATACGTACTCGTTGTCACTTAATCACTTCCTCACCGCGTAGTGTAAGACGCCGTTGAAACCAGGGCGTATTTTAAGGTGAATATAAATTAATGATCAATGTAGAATGGGTGAGATGCCTTGTGTAGTCTTTTTACTGACTAAGACCGTCTGATTCTTTAGCCAGGATCATTAATTAATGACCAATGCCAGCTGGATCCAGTATCGAACATTCATAACATTTTCTCAGTACAGTACCATGGTATAACATTAATATTTCAGTAATTAAATTAGAGCTTTATCAGGATTTTTCAATGAACAAACTTTGAACATCTTAATTACAGTGATTATTTGCAAATTCTTATGCTTTCAATTACAAAGTTAAGCATTCGAGGCTTATTCATCAAAGTTTATTTAGAATAATTTAATGTTGTTGGAGTAATAAAACAAATCCACTATCGAGTAATTTGGTAAAAAACTATAACATTTTTAAGATTGCATTTTAACTCCTCAGTACCTGGGGGCCGAGCTTTGCTCGGGGGAAGGCCAGTCAGTTTGTTTAGATGACTCGGAGAAATATTTCACCACTTCCTCCTACTGATAATCAGATTTGTATAACTCATTTGCCTATTTTCTATATTTTTAAGGTCACTCCAGTTGTTATTTATAGCTCAATGTCCCTTTGATTTATTTTACTACTCTATTTATGTAATCTTCACGGAAATCTTTTAATCTCTGCTCTCAGAAAACCACATGTTAATAATCATAAACAACACGAGTATTACTTTGACAGTTCCCTGGTTGATTATGAACAGCTGTTACAATTCTTTTGTTTTGTTTTGAAACCACATAAGCCCAATGTTAACTTTTTTAACTTTTCATTTTAGTTTTTTTTACATTATTTGATTTTTCATGGGGATGAGGCCTGTCTAGAACTTATTTTTATCCCAGAAATTAGTTATTTCGAACATTTGAAGGAAATCGTTTGAGCCGTTTTTGAGATCCGTGTCGCAAGCAGGCAAGCAAACCTGCTATACTCATATTAGAGTATAGGATTTTAATTTATGAGTGATTTTGTTTTCAATTTTAAGTCGCTTTTAACTAAAATTAATGACAGTAATTAGACCGCTTTCACCGATTTATTTCATGTAACAAGTTTGTGTCAAAAGTTGAACTTCACCTTTGTAAAATCTGTATATTTAAAAGGTAAATATAAACTAAAGTTAGTTTGTGGGCCTTGCATTAACAAACATCAAGGTGTTAACGTACAAATAAATAATCTTTGCAAAAATGGTAATAAACTTATACCTAATCTGTATTCATATCGTTACAAATTTAAAATTCATTTTGCAAAGACAATGTCAGATAAATTTTCATAAAAGAACGTTTCATTAAACTGAGAAGAAAAGTTGGCGACAAATTATGACGCAGTTTCCCGAAGTTCCGCACGGCTTCCTCGGGTAAGCTTCACAGAGTGAAAACTCTTTCTTTTCTATAAAACAGTGTTTTTCATGCTTATTCCAGTAACTATTTCGTCGTTGTGTTCCCTTAACAAAAATGGTTCACTGCCACCACTGGTGCTTATAGATCAGTAACATGAAAACTGTTGTTGGGAAAATATCGATTAAACGTTGACGTGTTGTTGGACGTAACTCACTGCACGATTTTGTTATTGGAACAAAATTTATATGGTAAAATCATAAAGCTAAGTAAACGGTGTCAAGAAACTGATACTAACTTTCTCCCTTATAGCCAAATTATATTAATGCATTTTTTATATTTACTAATTATAAAATATAAGGAAAGGTAGCATGAAAAAAAAAACATCTTCCAATGATTTTTTTAAATTTATCCACCCAAATCCCATTTTTGGAGGTACCACAGAAATTTATACACGTAGTGGTTGAGGGGGAATGCCCCCTCCTCCCCCCCATAGTTGGGTGGAAACATATTCCAAATACCATCTACTGGTCAATTACCTAAATGTCAAGTTTAAAGTAAATCAATAAGTCATTAAGAGAGAAATGTGTTATATTCTCCATAAGAATAACATTGGGCAACCAAAGCCTACTGCGTTATAGCTTGATGACAGTTTAATTTTTCCCTGCAATCATTAGTCATAGAATAATAATTCGAGATACTAATTTATTTAGTTTTTAATGATAATAATAATAATAATCTTTATTTGCTCTATAACAATAAATATTGCATTGGCAGTTAAAATTAATTTTTGGATAATCTAGAATTAAAGGATATAAAATTTCTACATTAGGTTGCATAAAAAACACTTCGCTATACAAAACTTAAAACTCAGCATCCAGAAAGTCTCTCACACTGTAATAAACTCCCTTGAGTAATAATAATTTGGTTGATTTTCTAATTTTTTTTAATTTTCTTTTTTTTAAATAGTTTGGTAATTTATTAAATAATATTACACTTGTGCAAGGCACTACACTTGTGTTGTTTGTATAAAGTTGAGTTATGCTGTGGAATATCAAATTGTAAACAATATCGAAGACTTATTGATTTTCTAACATTGATGAATTGATTTTGGCATCTTTTCATAAATAATAATGTTTCCAGAATATAAATGCTAGGAAAAGTGAATATGTTGTGGTACTGGAAAATTTTCTTACATGAATGATCTTGAGGGGGGTTTTGAAAATGGTTTGTATTGCTTGTTTTTGTAATACCATTATTGAGTATGATTGGAAATTTCCCCAATTAGGAACAGCGTACGACATGATTGGATAAATCAATCCATAGTAAGTGGTTAGTAATATATTATAAGTGCGTGTTTTAGAGAGTGATTTTTTTTATTTGGGATAAGCAAATTTAATTTCATATTAGTAGTTTTATAAAAAATACCTATAAACAGAATTTTGAGATATTTTACGCCCTGTAATTTCTGAACTTGAATTTATCCAGGAATGCGGGTGGTTCCGTTTTATAAAAAAAACTAAATTACTATAAACCACGAAATGATTTTTTCTGTTTTAGAAGGATGATTGTCCTTAAAAAATAAATATAAAAACCGGATGGAGGTACAGTGGATTGGTTTACACACCTGATGTTACAAATTCGGCTCATTACTGTGGTCTCCAGGTCTTTACATATCCCTACAGACAGGCAGACATCACTCAAAACCCACTTTTTTGGGTCCAGGGAGCACCAAAACAAATATTTTCATCGATTACTTCAATTCGTAATATTTTTATGAAAACAATACTTTCTCCATATACTACGTGACGTTATAGGGGTTGAAAGTAAAAAAGGGCTTTTTGTTGGTCCGTTTACGTACAGACGACATTCGAGCTTAAATAAAACACCGAACAATCCAATATGCTCTAGTGTTGTAGAGAGGGGTGACGTCAGAGGGGGAGGGAGACACAAATAGATGTGACGTCATGAGCCATTCATCCCTCTGATTCAGGGGAGATTGGTTGATATTTTTGGATATTTTTGTAGTACAATTACTAGAGAAATTGTTATTTTTAGCTTAACTAAAAAAGGTAAACCTCTGCAATCAATACCGAACTGTTTTGATTTATTCAGCCCACATCTCGTGTGTAAAGGTTATGAAATATGTAATATGTGAAACACCATGAGTCTTCAAATACTATTAGCACAATTTGCCAAAACGGACTACACACCCACATAATGGGTCGTTGGGAAGAGGGGTAAATGGAATTACATCAGTAGATGCTTGTACAAGGTATATAATATGAAATAGTAAGCCACTAACATACATTTAAATCTCGGAAAAGTAAACAAGTCTTTTTTTAAGTAACAAGAGAGTCCCAACAAATTAATCATTTCTAAAGCAAGAATTTTGGTCAAAAACCTAAATCTAATTACTTAGTCGGTTTAGGCAATTACATACTGTAACAAATACAAAACCCATATTTTAAAATTGATTTTGATATATTATTTGTAATGATTTTCGTGAAAACCGAATAGGTTATCAATAAAATATTTTACATTTGGTGCCATATTTTCAGCTTAAGGATGAAATCAATTTAAATTTAGCCCAATAGTGTGCTTTGAAAATTTAAACTTTTTGACACAGTACCTTATAATTATGAATAATATTTTAATTTTATCATTGATTTAATCTATGTTTTATGTTTTATATTTACTGATGCTTTGAATTTAAATCACAGGGTAACTAGCCTAAAATTCATTTTTTGGATTAATAGACGCTTAGCACGAAGGTCAGAATAAAGGATATTATGAAATATTTTTTACAAAAACACTTGGGAGACTATAATTCAGAGAATGAATTCAATCGATAAACAAAATTAAAAGTTTTAATTGGAAGGTGTTGGAATTCTCCAGATTTATTTGTCCAATCAAATATTCACCTTAGAGCAGAGTTTTATTCCATTAAACTTCAGGAGAGCACAGTTTTTCCGTCTACCCAAACCACTAATTGAAAACCCAACAGGGACTCGTTTATTCTTGTAATTAACACCTCTTTTTTGTGGCTTACTATCTTTAGGTCACATCAAAAGGTTGGTTGCACTCTTTTGTACCAGATTAAAATCCCGTGTGGAGGTAAATTTGAATTAAAAGTGTCAATATAAACTCACTGTAATGCACTAACCCAATATAGCCAATCCTGTCATAGCCTACCATCATCAGCATCATCATCATCAGCATCATCATCATCATCATCAGCAGCATCATCATCATCGTCATCAGCATCATCATCATCACCATCAGCATCATCATCATCATCATCATCACCATCAGCATCATCATCATCATCATCAGCATCATCATCATCATCATCATCATCATCAGCATCATCAGCATCATCAGCATCATCATCATCATCATCATCATCATCATCATCAGCATCATCAGCATCATCAGCATCATCATCATCATCACCATCACAAATAATCATCTGCTGTCTCCTTGAGTAATGACAAGCCTCTTCTATCTTCTTCCGTTCCAAAATATTTGTTAGTGAATTTCCTTTGGAAAGTGAACTATTAGTAGTGACCCGCACGGTAGACCTTAAGCCCGGGACCACCATAGAACTTCCTATCCTGACCCCCTGAACACGTTTTGAGGGGTCGTTCAAAATTTTATATATATATATATATATATATATATATATATATATATGTGTGTGTGTGTGTGTGTGTGTGTGTGTGTGTGTATGCACTCTAGCGGTCGCATTTTTTGTCCGATTTACTTCAAATTTGGTAGGGACGTTCCTTTATGTAATCAGTTGGACAAGTTCGTTGGGCAAAACAATCGGAAAACTTTAAACACCTTTTTTGGGGGATTAATCTTTCAAATTTCGAGTTTTTGGGCCAGAAAATGGTCAGAAACGCTCCACATGAAAATAAAAACATGGGAAAAGATGGGAATTAGAGAGGCGAAAGTTTTAAGCCCTCTTTCGTCATTCTATCATAAATATTTACCGAGTTATTAAAGAAAATGTGTATCGACCAAACACAGTACGTTGTCTTATGGGGATTTAACACTAGAAAAGCCTATTATTCCTTTGTTAGAGTACTTTTACCATCCCCAGCAACCTCACGTCTACTTTCAAGCCTGTCTGGACATTCTCCTAACCTTGTAATGCGCAAAATTGTATTCCCAGCTTTGCAAGTAAATGAAACCAGGAGTATCAGAACAGCCAAAAAATCAGTGTTTTCAGATTTCAATAAAAATTTAACAAATGTATGTTTTTACATTGATTTTGAGTTTTAAAAGTTTTTTATGTGGAAAATCACTTCCCTCACGTCAACGTGCTGCGTGCGAACTCGTTTATCTTCGACCTCTTTTGTCTACCTGCCTTTAAATAAACGTTATTTTATGAGGACCATTTATTACGGGATCCACCCCCTGATCATTTACCCTCGATTTCTCTCCCTAATTCTCGTCACATCCTTTCTTCCATTCTCCTTACAACTTCAAACCACCGTAGTCTCTCTACTACGATTTCTTTTTTACTGTTCTGTGACATTCAAACTGTTCTCATATGTCTACATTTATAATTCCATCCGCCTTGTTTTTCGCTGTGATGTTTTAAGAAATTTAATGTATGATATTCTGGAATCTGCTATCTTTCTTCCTTCAGTGTGTATTTTTATAAGCTCTGGGTTGAAATGGCCAGAAGGCACGAATACAATCTGTTCATGGTAGTTTTCCTTTGATAATCATACAGAACAGTTTAGAAACAGTGATTGTACTGTTTAGTTCCAGTTTAAGAACTGTAATTAAATATTATAACTCTAACTGTATATTATAACCGTTTGAATGTAATGTTAATAAAAAATCAAAATAAAATATCCTTTATTACATAATTGTAATAACGAAAGTTTTTTTCTGTTGACACTAATTAATAAACGTCATGAAACAAATATAAAAACCGAAACTAAAACGCTTAACGTAAAGAACGCGGGACAGTACGAAGACTTATGTTTACCAACTAAAAGTCCTGTGACAGTAATTCTCTTCATTAGTTAAAAACACTTTCAGGTTCCGCTTTAGAATATTCAATTTTGTTTCTGCCTTCAGACCAAGAGGAATACATTAAAAAAAGGTCTACGCAAGAAAACCTAATTTTAAACACATTTTGTTGCAATTTAAAGAGTAATTTAATGTTTGTCGTAAACTGTAAGGATGCGGTGGTTGATAAAGAGAAGGTCTTCAGCCTCTCATAAATTAAATTAGGGGTTCAGGTACGTAAAAGGTCAGAAATATTGTTTTGCCTGAAAACAATTCTGTATAAAATTAGGTTCACGGGTTTCAAATTTTGGACTTTTGGACTTCCGAACTGCGTAGAAGTACATTGAGAAAAAATACTTTGAGTTGTATTAAGTATAAATACATGGAGTAGTAGTATTTAGAAACTGATATCCATAATATGAAGAGAGAAGAACCTTACAGTCGAAAACGTCAGACAGCTTCCTCAAAACAAAGATGCCAGAGCTAACTAACTAACTTCCTAACTTGTTTCACTATTTTGTCAATAAGTTTACAAAAGTTAAGTTTGGACCCGATAGCTCTACCTATTATCATCGGCGTCACAATAACTTATTTTCTCTTCACCACTCAAAAATGTTTAGTAGATCCGATGACAATAATTTACTCCTATTCAGGTGAAAACAATGCTGTTTGAACCCAAACATATTTTCTTAAACAAATTTAGTATGTACCTTGAAGGTAAATTTCTAAAGCCTGTTTCGAGTTAGGTAACCTCTATTTTGTTCAATGACGATTATGTTTAAATATTAACAAGCATTTTATACATCGTACCTACATAATCTAGCCTTTCTGGTTGACATCAGCGATGAATAATATAGGCCAAACCTAGGGAACATGCACTTTACACAATGTGTTTAGGGATACACCTAGGGTCTAGGGTACAATAAAATTGCAATGTTGTCACTGTGTTTTTCGCATTACTGAACACGAAATCTGATTAGGCCAATTTTAAGCCCGGCCGCAGGCTCGTGCATTGCGCAGAATGTGTTTAGGCCTAAGCCTAAGCCAGCAGTAGCCCTAAGCTTCTTACGGTCATCCGTGTAACATGTCCCTCATGTTGATTTCCTGATTGTCATGGTTCTATGTATTACATGTTGTTTCTGCTAAGTTGAATATATATTATTTTATAAATAATCAAGTTTATAGATATTTTAAACCTAAATATTTTGTAATCCGTTTGCTGCTAAAGCGCAATATTATAAACCTCCCTGTGCAAAACTCATTTGAATCAATAGCAAACTATTTATTACTTATAACGGAAAAATAAATATAATGTTTATAGTTTACGTGGGTTCGAGTTGAAGTCCACAAACATAATAAATATGTCAGTTTAACATGATGTAAGAATAGTAAGAACTATTACAACTAGAGACACCGTATAATACCGTACGTTATACTTAGTGTTTAATCAGTAATGCCTCAAACTTCAGCAGGTTAAACAAACACCGCCGATAGTTAAATTCAACATTTTCAAAATAAAGTATAGTTCTATTTTGCTTGATTTTGTGTGTATCTTTGTATAGCCTGTGTGATCTTTAACAACCCTAATGTCTAATAAACGGGTTGAGGAAAAATAATCTTGGTATAAAGGTTTATATTGTTGGCATGCAAACAATTATAATAACAATTATTATAATTATTCTCATATCGATTTGGGTTTCCTAACATGTTCCGTTGTAAAATGGTAGAACTAAATACCCCCCGTCGTAGCAAACCTGCGTACTCAGCGAATTTCCAATGCATTGATATGTTTCTCACTAGTACATAAAGCCACTCGCCAAGTTTGACAAAAATACATTCATAAATAAGTGATTTATTACATTTTATTTATTCCCCATAAGAATAACATTAGGACTGAGTACGCAGGTTTGCTGCAACGAGGAAGATAAGAAATGAGTTTTTATGCAATTATCAATATAACTGAACCAAGTGAAGCTACTTACCATGTTTTATTAATTAATTTTCATAATTAAGGGAGATATAAAACTTTACTTATTCTCCATAAGAATAACATTAGGGCTGAGTATGCAGGTTAGCTGCTACGGGGACAACCAACAAAACATTTATTTTTTGTGCAAATATAAATATTCTAGTACAACGTGAAGCCACATACCAAGTTTCATCAATATACATTCATAAATAATGGAGATATCAAATTTTATTTATTCTCCATAAGGATAACATTGGACAACGTACTGTGTTTAGCACTTTGAATATCTCTGCAACGGTTTGACGTAGAATCACAATTTAAACACCAAAATGATTGTTTTGTGGAGCTGAAGTGATTGGTAAAAGAAAATGTGAAGTTTAAAGTAAAATTAACTGAGGAAAAGCCAAAAACCTTTTTCCCATAAGATTAACATGGGAGATTTTATGAGCATGTTTTTTGGATTTTTTCCGCAACCACTTAACCTAGGTTAATAATTCAAAATACCATTTTATTTGTTTTTTTAAGCTCTATAACATGGTCTAAACCTAAATTAAGTGTTTTAACAATTTTAGGGTAAAAAATGCAAAAAACTGATTTTTTGAAAATTTAAAACCCCCATAAACCCCCCTTCCCATAGTCCGATTTTTCTGGTTTTCGAACTTAAAGTCATAAATGTCAGTTTACACATTTGAGCCAAATTTCATCGAAATCGGACGTTTTTTACTCAAGTTATCGCATTCACGGACACATATATAGATATATATATATATAGATATATATATATATATATATAGATATATATATACATATATATAAATTTGAACGAATAGTGTTTTGGACATCTGGGGACCTCAAAACAAAAAGTTATCATGGTCTCGGGCTTAAGTCTTACCATGAGACCTACGGTAATAGCTTCTTCCCTATAGGGGAAATTCGCTAAAAGAAATAAAAATCATAATATCAAAAAAATAATAAGCCATGAATAAAGCCTCTTACTATTTTAAATACAAATCTCACTGTGAACCAAACATTGTGTGCCGTAACTCTTTTTATTAACTTATTTTTTAGGTATTTAAAATTTACCTTTGTAAATTGCCGCTTTTAAAATCCAAGTGTTTTAGAACATTCATATTTTTAAGAATTTGTGTAACTCACTTACGTAAATGTTACTGTGATACCACATTTCATTATTCTTGTTCAAACCGTATCTAAAATATTTTTCTAAAAGTTGTATATAACGAAAAATTGGGAAAAACATAGCAAGATAGGATCGTGTCTATAACATCTCTAGATTTCGTGTTTTTCGTGTGCACCTCTACATTAACCTGGTGGCGGGAGTTTTAGACATGTTTAATAATTTTGATTGGGATTATACATTGTAAAATTGTTAAATTAAGGCTCTTATAGAATTAACATTGGAACTTTGAAAGGCCAGGGGGCATAGCTTTAGAGGGTGGTATTTTCCAACCCCCCAAAATACACATCTAGACGTTAAGGGATTTAAAATAACACACACATCATAATTTAAGTCATAGTAGTTTGGCCGGTAGCCTGTATACAACAATAGAAAATAATTAGTTCAGTTAAATAACAATAACAATACAATTTTGGAAAAATAGTATCAAAGAACTGTGTTTTAATTTAATGAAAAGAACTGTGTTCTCTAAACAAACTGTGTCCTTAATTTCGGTGTTTACAAATTCTTCCCTACTTTCCATTATAAATTAGTAGACTTATTAGTTTAAGATACTAATCCAAAAAGTCCATTTGTTAATTAAGGTAAAAGAAATTGAATTGAATGATTCAAGAGCATGCAGTACATTATTTATGGATTATGTGCATGCAGTGGTGGTGCTTGGTATTTTTATCCAACCCATGTAAACCACATTGGTATGCATTTTCAACCAACAACAAAATAAATGGTACTTTTTATTTTTAAAGAAGTTTTTTAAGAATTTATGTTTTTTTTTTCAAACAGTGTTTTATCTCCCATTTGTTAGTTTGTATATTAACTACAGGTCACATTTTGCTGCACTATGACTCTGTACTAGTATGCTGTACTAAGCTGTGCTGTTACTTTGCTATACTAAGCTATAAGTAGGCCATCGACGGCTCTCTAGCTGGCTAACACTATTATTCTATTGGGTACAGCAAAATGAAGCTGTTACAGTATTGGTAAGTCTTTTGGCTACCCAGTGAGACCAACTACCCTTCCTTCGTTCCTCCTTGTCTCTCTGGGGGCTTGACTCCCAGTTGAGCCTGGATACCCCCAGTCTAGTCCAGGTCCTTGGAGGGAGTATTGGATCTTCCTTGCAGCCTGGGCCGGGTGCTTGGGAGGAAGGGCCCTTACCCGACGGTCTCCGATCTGCCGAGCTGGGGGACGAACCGTCCTGGGGCCACCCGACGGGAGAGGTCGAAGGCTCTGTGCGATGGCGGTCCCTATCTGGTGGACTTAGGGGGGACGTCGGGTTAGAGGGTGAATCGTCCTGGTGTATGTCACCCACAGAGCCCGGGAGCTAGGTAAGGTTATCTCTCCCTTTCTGGAGCGAGGCAGACTGACCCTGTCCTACCAACTTTCCCATCCCTCTTTTCCCTCATTCCGGTGGCTGCACAATATCCCAAGGGAGACGTGCCTAGCCGGCTATGCTGGGGCCTCCCAACCCCCCCCCCAAAACAACAACAAACAAGATATAAGTAATTTCTACATAAGTTATTAGCTGAAGTATCTTCGTATTTTTTGTATCCACATTTGATTCACACCGTTTTAATTGACGAGATATCCTCATTTCAGAGTTATTTTGCATCAAAGCTGTGGCTTACTATGTTGTGTAAGAACTGGAACTTTATCTAGCATGACGTCCAAACAAAAGTCTGAATTTAATCGCATCAGGTCAGTATCGAACCGATGACCGTCGGAACCGAATCTACACGTTCTGACTTACTGAGTTGCAGTCTTCTACCCATTCTTACACATATGTAATGGACACAGGGTGGACTTTCACCCCTCGTGAAATTGACATTTTAAAGATGATTCTTGTGGTGAGTGTAGAATGTATCCAATCCAATATACCAATATCTTCAGTGTTGAAGAGAGAGAGGGTGATGCCAGAGGGGTGGGAGAGGGGACATGAAATGTGCAAGAGAGACGGAAATATCTGTGACGTCATGAGCATTTTCTACCTTGTCTCCTCAGCTCGTCGTGCAGTTGAAGGCCAACCGAAGATTGAATCTAAGAGGTCCTGTGCTTCTATGGTTGTATTAGTGAGCAGTTGAATAGATTATCTGATTTCATCTTGAATTTATTATTGATTTATTATAACTTTACCTATCGCTTCTTGGGTTTAAACACTAGAAACGATAAGTGAAGTCCAAATAAATAAATAATAAATTAAAATCCATCGCTATTATGCGTTTAAAAAATACAGTTCATCTTTCTAGTACTTATATTGTGTACATAAAATAATGGTGTGGTTTTGATTTTAGATACCAAACAAACCAAAGTGGGTAAAACAAAGATATTTATTTTAATGATAACAGTATAAAAATATGACTAGTCAGTTTCAATGTACCTGTAATTTCTAGTTCTACATACATCTAAACGATGTTGTAATTTAACCATACATGGTGCAGCATGTCCCTTGTTACTGAGGATACTGTCTCGTATATTCTTTCTCTTAAATGAGCCTCATCACCGATGTTTTCTGAGTAGACAACGTTTTTCACAAATACACAAAGTAAACAAAGTCACATGGAGTCAAGTCTGGGCTCCTAGGAGGCCATGATATGGCTCCCTCTACCTATCCACCTTGAAACATGACTTGAAAAGGTAAAAGTCGAAACCTAAACATAAATGTTGTTAAAAAAACACTATTTGAACAATCAAACAGATATTTTACAGTTAATTCAAACAAAATTATTTGAACTGAAGAATCCAGTGGTACCATCCTGGATTTTATAATCTTCTTATTTTTTATTTATAAGCAATTAAAACCACACCATTCTTTTATGAAAACCCCACATTTGCCTTTTTCAAATGGTTGAAACAAATGTGAGCCTAATATACGGATTCAAGTTGGTAAAAATTAAATATTTTCTATTCTGGACCTTTGGGTTTTTGGGCTTGTGTTTGCACTGCAATTACAATAGAGTACGATTATTCCGTTTTATTTCACTATTGCACCTTTACCCTCCGTCATACAAACAAGCGAAAAATACAAAATCAACAATGAACAGTTGACAATTGAATAAAATATTAAACCTTTGTCTGTTACGTTTTTGTTGCTTATATGAAATAAAAGATTGGCAAAACAGCTCTGTGCACTGGGACTACTTCATACGTATTATATGATGATGTTGTTGTATTGTTTTGTGTTTTTATTTGTTTGAATAGTTATAATGATTGGAAATATGTTTTCATATATGATTGGTGATTCATTCTTAAGTGTTAATATTATATTTAAAAGAAATAAACTACGAACTGAGTAAACTTTTTAATAAGTTTTATTCTTCAACCAACAGATTTTGGCTCTTACGTAAGGCCATTTTCAAAGTTTGTATTCGCATAGTTTGGTTAATAGCCTACAATTTATTATAATTCATTTGATCTTTATAACTTAACTAAACTATGTGACACCTCAAGCTTGAAAATGGCCTTAGGAGCTGAAAATGTTGGTTGAAGTACAGATATTACAACAATGGTTACTAAGTTTTATTTTATTACTTTTAATGTTTTTTTAAGTACTTACTTACAGGTCGTGTAAAATGGAAGGCCTCTTCTACTTTTTAAAGTCCATTACAAATTTGAATTCTGGATTTTAAAATGCACGTTAATTACCGTTTTCCAATGTGTTGGCAAATTTGAACATTTAAAATGCCAACCCCCAATTCGTATAGCGATTTTTTAATATACATATTTTAAACGTAAGTTTAAGTCATACAATTTCAAGCTTAAAATTGAGCTGGTGAATATGGAAAAATGAAGCTTATAAACAAACTTATTTCAGTTATTAAATTCGTTTATGGGTATACTATATTTACGGAAGCGCTTGTAACTAACTTTGATGTTTTTTAAAGTTAAATCAAAAACTCTTATTATTTATAATTTTTATATTTTGTCAGATCCGCATTTCACTGCCTACCCCTTTTCAAACTATTTCTATTTACATTCTAATTTGCCATCCTCGATTCTAGTATATCTTTAATTTCCTTTATCCGCGTTCGAGTAAGCTTCGTGACATATAAGCTTTTACTACTACTACTAAACCAACCAAATTAACCTAAAACTTTTCAAATTCAATGTATGTTATCTACCGTAGATTTTTTTATTGATTCAACTTTTATTTACACTTGTTTATCCAGGTCACAAACATATATATACTGTTATGTCGCCATACTGTTATGTAATTAGTTGTAATTTTACAAGAACAAAATAAAGTAATGTTAGTTTTTGACAGTTTCACGAAATGTATTTGTATACGTGAGGTGTTTAGGGGATGAGAGTGATAGAGAAGGGGTTAGTGACGGGAGGGGGGCAGGAGCGGCTGCCGCGGACGTTAAACACATTATTAGTTTTCAAATCCTCCTTTGTGAACTCTGCCAGCGCAGTCGTCTATATTACTTCCTGGACAGTCATTTATTCAAGCCTTGACATTTCAATATAACGCGTATCATTGCTATCCTATCTGACAACATTTCCTTCCTCCAATATATTTCCGGAGAATATTATTGTAACATGTCAACAAAATGTGTGCACCCCATTGTAGGGGTTTTATTTCCAAATTAATTCAATATTGATAATATTATAGATTATAATTCAAAGATATTTACAATTGTTTTAATATTTGAATTTATAACTAACTTTTTCATGCCACTTGCATGCCGAAGATACCTGTTGTGAAACAAACTTTAACCATCGGTTCTAATGTTCCTATTATAAGTACGTTTGCCACTAAAGTTCGCGCTGAATTTTTTAAGAACATAAACTTACAATGTCTATTAATGAATTTCAAAAACAAAATACAAAGGATGTCCCTATTCATATTGTAGTAATTATAAGCTAAAATAAATATAAATAATTGGCTTTTGATAGAAGAAAAGCTTAAGTCTTTATAAAAGTGAGTTCGGCTTTGTTGGAAGATTTTTTGAAAGGGAGTCAAACTAGCGTAGAGGAAGGCCTTAAGAGGAGTAGAAGCGTTAACATGTCCCAAATAATTCCAAGTTAAAATAATTTTGAGTATGAAGATCAATTTTTGGGTTACCTCCACGGGAATACTGTGATCACTTATTCACCAAAACTGACATCGTGACAGTTTCCCGTTTCTTTATTTTTAAAATTATTAATACACATAAACAATTAAAAACTTTTTTCTTACGAGCAAAGAGTCCATCCTAGAAATACGAGGTGTATAAATAAATATTCTGAATATCACAAAGGCTTAAAGGTTTACCAAAATCTACCTAATTTATTTAAAGATAGTCATTTTGAATAAATTTAGATACATCTCAAAAAGTATGTCGTAACATTTATTAGGTGGATTGTATTTTTAATAATTCAAAACTATGTGGTCCTTCCTTTGTGTAACTTACCCAGCCTAAACCTACTCCTTAAGGTGGCTAACGTCAGAGTTAGCATGAGTTAACCACATGGACCTGAGGGGCTAACGGACGGCAGAAGTAACTTCAAGCATTGACTATAAAACTAAAGGAGACATCCCATACATATGGTCCAGCTGTCCACTTTTAGCGTATGCTAGAATTCAAAATTGAAGTAGTTTGATTGGATCACTGACAGATTGTGCTGCTGTCAACTATTTATATTAGTTATTTACGTTAACTTTTAAAATATCTCCACCTCAGAAAGCAAGTAATAATTAACTTATGTTTGCTTCCTGACACACCAACTGTTGTATTATCCCCTCCTTGAGAGGATAAGTAATAGTTGACAGCAGTATACTCTGTTGGTGATTATTGCAAGCTACGACCTCTTTCAATCCTGGCATACACAAAACTAGGGACACATTTTACAATGGCAATGAGAAGTCTACTTCAGTATTTATAGCCAATGGTTCAAGTTAGTAAGACGTCACTGATTCAACTCTCACTGTAATCATGAGGTTTTAAACATTACAGCATTTATTATGTCCCATGGTTGGACATATTTAAAATTAAAAAATACAAGCGGATGTGACTTATAAGTGAGAACGAGAAAAGAATTGACTTTAAAATATAATTTAGAAGTTGAACTAGTAATTTTTCATGGGATTTTGAAATCGTCAAAGTTATCAGCATTAACGCTAGTGACCTAGAACCCTGTATAGCCTGGGTCACGTGACAACAAGGCCGAGCCCCCGAGGGTGAATGGCGCATGACGTCACAGCTATTTCCGTCTCCGTCTCCCCCTCTGACGTCATCCCTCTCTTCAACACTAGAGTGTATTGTATTGGATTGGACGCTTGCTATTTTTACCCAAGTCTTGATTCCGATTCGTTTCGTCGAAACTATTTATTTCTTTTCTATAGTCTACGCTATTATTTTATATTACAATAGTTTTTATATGACGTTTTATTGCTTAATTAATAACCTTTTTATTAGCATCGGTCATTGGATGACTATTGAATTATCCTTTCTAAAGAATCAGTCAGTCTTAGTCAGTAACAATGCTACACAAGGCATCCCACACATTCTACACTCATCATTCATTCATATTCGTCTTAAAATACGCCCTAGTTGCGTCGGCGTCTTATTCTAAGTGATTAGGCGATTGCTACTCTAATTTGACTTTGTACTGACCTAGTCTTAAATTATAGCTCTGAGTTTTGTACTGAGATAAATGATATCTACATGCTAGTTTTCGATTACAGTTTCGAACCATTATAATAGTTAATATTGACAATTAATTCGTATTTTAAGTTTAATATTTACAAGAAGATTTATTGTTAAAATTATTATTAAGATTATTATTATTTTAATTTTTGTTGTTGTATTTATTTGTATAATGTTGACAAGAGTTGTCATGTAAACCAGAGTTATACTTTGATGAACGCTTGCTCAAGAAATTCATTATTTATTTATTTATTTTATTTATTATTGTAGTTTATGTTAAAGCATGTGATATATATTTCATCATTATATGAATGAAAAGTTATTACGTAAATAATAATAAATAAATATGACCATTCTCTCATTAAGCCTGGTGATGATCGGTGTGACCGGCCGAAATGGATTTGTACCATTTCTATGTATATTTACCATATTTTACATGAATACAGTATAAGAATAAACACAGTTTAAAGTGGTGTAAAACAATTTAAAATTAAATCTCGTTGTAATATTAATAACTCTTCGCAATTGGTATTTAAAAATTTACCTAACGGAATTAATGTTTTGTTATAGTTTTTTTTGCGGCCAATATTCACATTTATGACGTTAGAATTTAACTATTTTGTTTTTGGGCATGTACGCCAGTGGCATTTTTTACGTTTTAATAGGGAACGGTCCAAACCCTGATCTTGTAACTATCTAAGATGACCTGTTCTTAGAGAGCATCATTAATTAATAGTCACTCACAAATTCTGTATTTTACATGAAAAAAATTAATATGAAATAATATAAACATTACCTAGTGTCAAAGGTTAAGGTTACCTAGTGTTAAGGTTACCTAGTGTTAAGGTTACCTAGTGTTAAGGTTACCTAGTGTTAAGGTTACCTAGTGTTAAGGTTACCTAGTGTTAAGGTTACCTAGTGTTAAGGTTACCTAGTGTCAAAGGTTAAGGTTACCTAGTGTTAAGGTTACCTAGTGTTAAGGTTACCTTGAATAGTTTGGGCCGTTGTCTTCAAGTTCGTGAAATATCCCACTGCCGCTGGCAACACGACGTGAAGTAAACCCAGGCTCTAGAATAACATCATTGTCATTATTAGACGACTCCAAATATTATTATAACTATGTTTATTTTTCTTAGCCGCGGGCCACTACAGTATAATGCAACTAATGTATTTTGGATGGAACATGGATTTAGCAGCAAGTTCAGTGTTTCGGAGTTTTGTTTCCTCCTTCTTACTACCAAACTATAACTAGCGAACTCTAAGCAGCATAGCCCCTACTGAAGGCTCAAATACAATAATTTGGTTGTTAAAATCACTAAAAAGCATTAAATGGAAGTAAAAGTGTAGTAAATAGTAAATAAAATAATAACGCTTTTAATGGATCTGGAGCTTTGGGAAATTTGTAGCAGTCAATATTTAAACATATGGAACTCTAAATAATATAAACAACAGTAAAATGCAAGGAATATAAAAGCTAGGGGATAAACTAAAATTTGTGTACTTTCAAATAGATGATTGCAAAACCATGTATGACGTGCATCATAACCCATTTCACAGAACTCCTTCTACCTGATATAACTCAGATCTGCTCTCAAATTCTGAAAACTGGAAAATTCGATGTCGTTATATATTGGCAACTGTAGAATTAAAGAAATTTTTTAAACATCACAAAATTTACGCATAAATACAGGTCAAATTAAGCTGTCTGTAGTTTGCAGGATTTATTCTTTGAACGAATTATCTCTCCTATTCATTTTTAGAAGTACAGTAAATACATTGACATTCGGATTCTTATTGTTTAATTATTAATATTATGTACTTATTATGTCTTAACTGATTAAACGGTGATAAAATCACAGATTCTTTTAAAATATTATTTACAAAATTGCCTTTAGGGTTTCAAATTGAATAACGTTCCCATATTTAAAATTACAAGGTTTCACTGTCTCACCCAGTAATTAAGCTCTCATTTATAAATAAACCAGAATATAAAAACTCATTCATTACATTTGCTTAGTTTCCTTTCATGATAACAAAGGATTTTGTGATTTTGTGAAAAAATATTTTCCTTTCATTTCTGATTGAAAACAAATATATTATTCCTAAAGCTTTACCAATAGATGTAATTTTCGTAATTCATATTGAACCACTCAACAAAACTTCCTTCAAAAACCAGACTTATTATTCTGCCTTTAAGTTTTTTAATGTGCTCCTCCAAGACCTGAAAACCGAGGTGGATATTGAAAAGTTTAGGTATGGATAAAAAATTATTGTAAAGGAGTACTATAGTGTTAAAGGTTAATTATCTCAGAGAATACATTTTTAGTTGGACGAATTTGTCATTTTCAATTGTTTTAGCTTTTCAGTTTGTATTTATGACGATTGTCAATGCTGCATTTATACATACATTGTGGGACAATAAGTATAATTTATTCTTGATTCATAATCTCCCTCTTAGTTTGGTGTTTATATACCCAAGTCGTCATGTTACTTTTGTCAAGTAGCTGTGGAACGGGAGGCAAATTTATCCAAGTCAACAAAGACAAGTGATCCACTTTAGTCCCTTTTTCGATAAAATGGTGAGCTAAGTATAAAAATATGTTGTCTATGTAATTTATTTTTATTTGGAGAATCCTTTTTCTATCACACGACTTGAAAATTATGAGTTTTAATTCAACTAGGCTGGCCCATCATCTCCGAATTATCACCTGATTTCAGTTTTTATAGGAATAAAATCACACAGATCAAATTTCAATATTTGAAAATGTATTTTGATTTAAAACTTTAATTTATGGTCTTAGGAGGGATTTAATCGTAAAAGTTAATCTTATATGTTCTCACCGAGTCCTTCCTTCCAAATATCTGTTAGATGGGTTTTGATTGTTACTGGTTAGTTTTATGTATGGATTATAAAGTTTAAAAAATATTCTATAACATATCATAAACAAATTTTTGAGTCATTTTTTCTTGTAAGCTTATAGTACCTGGGGCCGAGCTTTGCTCGGGGGAAGGCCAGTCAGTTTGTTTAGATGACTTGTAGTAATATTTCACCACTTACCCCTACTGATAATCAGAATTGTATAACTCATTTGCCTCTTTTATAAATTTTAAGGTCACTCCAGTTGTTATTTATAGCTCAATGCCCCTTTGATTTATTTTACTACTCTTTTTACGTAATATTCACTCAAATCTTTTAATCTCTGCTCTCAGGAAACCACATGTTAATAATCATATACAACATGAGTATTACTTTGACAGTTCCCCGGTTGATTATGAACAGCTGTTACAATTCTTTCGTTTTGATTTGAAACTCCATAAGCCCAATGTTAATTTTTTTAACTTTTCATTGTAGTTTTTTTACATTATTTTATTTTTCCTGGGGATGAGGCCTGTCTAGAACTTATTTTTATCCCAGAAATTAGTTATTTCGTACATTTGAAGAAAATCGTTGGAGCCGTTTTTGAGATCAGTGCCGCAAGCAAGCAAACAAGTAAGCTAAATTAGGGAAATTGTATGCGAATAATTTGAGAATATAAGCTGTTCCAATGCACCATGCTCCCATGCTTTACAATGTTAGGCTGAGTATTAGTTACAAAAAGTGACAAGAATTAGGTGGAGTCTCGATTAAATCTCTATATACAAATTAATGTGTGTTTGTCTGTTTATCCTTTATGCGCTCCTATACCACCCATCCGATTGCAGTGAAACTTTGCATGGTCGCTCAGGTTAACCCTAGGAGGGTTTCTAGCCACTAAACAAAGTATTAAGTTCAGCTGACTGGACTTTGAAAGTATCAATGTCAACCTTATGTAGGGATCTATATTTATTAAAAAGGATGTCGGTTTGCTTGTTTGTATATATATTTGAAACTAGATGAGCCGACAGACGTTGTCCTGTCTTTAATGTGAATATTAAATGTGAAATAGAATAAATAACAATAAATATATAAAAAACAAACTCGTTTATTGTAATGCTTTTTGGTATACAACATTATTAGTCTTCTGGTTCACATTATAGCACAGTTAAATGAAAAGATTCCAGCTCAAATTATAACACTTTTTACCTTGGTTATTTTGGTAAGCTTTGAACTAAGTACAATTTCTAAATCCTTGACAAAATAAAAACCAAAATGTAAACAAATAAACACATGTTTTTTAACCCATTCAAATCTTAGTATTGATTACATATGATCAAACCAAATGGCATTGGAAATTTTCAAATATCAGGTGCTGCCATCTAGGGGATAAATTGTTAATGGTTTGGGATAAGTCTACAGGAGAACGTTGTCCCTCAAATTCTTATATTAATGATTTATTTGTTCACGAATTATAAATATAAACCCTTTTTCTCATTTGGGGAAAACCTTTCACTATATACTAAGTACGTTATGTTTCATGAAATGTATTTGATTGATATTTAATCATGATAGTTTCTTTGTAATTGGAAATTATCTCTTTTGTATCTCACAGTTTAATAAAAGCATTTTCTACCAATGTTAATTTAAAGGCATTTTTTACAATTTTTAAAGTCAAATTACTAAATAATGGTTGGGTGGATTAAAAATTTTCTTTCATACAAACCTTCCCCTGGCATTAAGGAACACAACAAAAAAAGAATCGTCCAATTTGGTGCACTCGTTCTCGAGTTATGGAGTCACGTCAAAAAAAGGGATTGTGATTTATTTATATAGATTTATGGACTCGGACACCGTTTGACCAATTGCCATGAACCTTGGTATATATATATATATATATATATATATATATATATACATATGTAAATTTTCACGGAGAAGGTTTGTAAGCCATCTATTTCGTCGTAGCTCAATTGGGTTTCTTCCAAGAGGCCCAAGAGGATTATCCATATAAACCTTATGGATAGATATTGTTGTTTACATAAAAGCTAATGTCATGTTTACTTGAACAGGTGATCTTGGTGATATTGGTTTAGTTGGTAATAGTCAAAGGCATGACAACGTCTGCCGGGTAACGGATAGTATTTCTTTGTAAGTTTACATGATACAAATATTTTAACAATGGGAAAAGGAACGGGTATTCAATAGGCGTCAAGAAAAGCCAGTGAACGAAGTCGCACCTATTACTAAATACAAATTGGTTTAATGTATGCAACTTTAATTAATGAGCCTAAATACAAACTCATGGAATCAGTAGATTAGGTGTGTTGTCGGCTGCGGGAATTTAATGTTATGAAATGTACAGCGATAGGGATTTACTGAGAGAGAAAATAATAATACCCCGTAGCAGCAAACCTGCGTACTCAACGAATTCCAATGCATATATATGTATCTTAATACCACATAAAGCCACATACCAAGTTTCATCAATACACATTCATAAATAAACGATTTATGACATTTTAATTATTCTCCATAAGAATAACATGGCGGCTGAGTATGCAGGTTTGCTGAAGGAAGGAACACAAAAAATGGGGTTTTATACAAATATCAATATAACTCATTTAGACAAAGCCACATACCAAATTTCATTAATTTATTTTCATAATTAAGGGAGATAACACGTTACTTATTCTCCATAAGAATAACATGGGGCTGAGTACGCAGGTTTGCTGCTACGGGAGCCTTTGGCAAAAAAATTGTTTTTTTGAGCAAATATCAATGGTCCACAACCAGATGAAGCCGTATACCAAGTTCCGTCAGTATACGTTCATAAATAAGCGATATATACAATTTTTCTTTTTCTCCATAAGAATAACATTAGACAACGTACTGTGTTTAGCACTTTCAATATCTCGGTAACCAATTGACGTAGAGAAATGATCAAAAAACCAAATTGTGTGTTTTTTTAAGCCGAATCCAATGGTAAAAACCAAAATTTGACTATTTCCAAAATTATATGTAACAAATTCAAAAAAAACATTTTTGGGGTACAAAACCCCCCAAAATACCCCTTCGGATGGAGCGATCTGGCTGGTTTTCGAACTTTAAGTCATAAATGTTGCTTTACACGTTTATACCAAATTTCATCAAAATCGGATAATTTTTACGAGAGTTATCGTGCTCACGGACACACATATATATATATATATATATATATATATATATATATACAGTTTCGAACGAATGGTGTTTTTGGGGTCTGGGGACCTCAAAACAAAAAGTTATCATGGTCCCGGGCCTAGGTCTTACCATGCCGACTACGGTAATAGCTTCTTCCCTATAGGGGAAATTCGCTAAAAGCGGGACAACGTGCGCGCAACAATACTTTACCAATCGGTTTGTTAACAATAGAGGAGATCGGTGGGCGGGGGGTCATGAACAGGGACGTGGTTTTGCACTTGGTTTGCGATCAGCATTGCCCGGGGTAAAATCGCTTCACACTGCCGCCTTTGCAAAGTGGTAAATTGTTCCCTCTTAATTTCGGAATAAGCTATACGGTACTTAATCTTCTCCTAAGTAGATAGTTTCAAGTGTCCACGCCAGTGGAGTTTCGTAATAATGTTGTTAAAAGGGAGTAGTATATAAAATGTAGAATAAAATAACAACTATTTTTTTGTACACCAATCAAAGCTGGAATTGTATAAATTAATATTCCGCCCCAAACTATTTCCCTAATGAAGAACGTATCATTAAATACAAAATTATAAATTCGCATTATGAGTGCAGAGTAATTATATTTACTTCGAACAATGTCATACGAATAAAAATCCATTGTAATTTATAACATGAATTATTTTAATTTGTTAAAGTTATAAATCACATTTTTATTTATGACAGTAAAATATCATGCTTCCACATTACGTAACAAAACCTCAACCAATCAATATTAAGCAACAAAAAAGTAAAAGTATAAAACTATAAAATATAAAATAAAATTGGTATTAGTAAATTTGATATTAAAAAATAAATCATCTTAAAATAAATATAAAAATACTGTTGCAGACAATAGTTATTCCTTAACAGAAAAGTACTTTATATTCGGTCGGATAGAGACCTATCACAGACTGATGATGAGGTATTGATTTCAGAGGCGCGTTGGTGGTGTAGGAGTCGTGTTCCATTATCAGGTGTTCATTATATTTCCGTCATCTTACAACCCTAGTGTAGTGTCAGCCCTGAGTAGTCTATTGTTCTCTGACAAGCCGGAATATTGGCAACACTGACTGCAAATGTGGGAGTCGTGTTCCATTATCAGGCGTTACTTACAGTTCCATCATCTTATCACCCCGGGGTAGTGTCGGCCCTGAGTCATACTCAGACATACTGGTATATTGGCAAAACTGATTGCAAATATGGAAGTCGTATCCGATTATCAGATTTGTTACTTACAGTTCAATCATCTTTTCACGTCGGTGTACTGTCAGGCCCGAGTAATCTATTGTTCTCTGACATCCCGGAATATTGGCAACTCTGCTTCCAAGTGTGGGAGTCGAGTTCCATTATAATGTATTGATTACATTTCCGTCATTTTATCACCCCGGTGTAGTGTCAGTCCTGATTAGTCTATTGTTCTCTTACATCCTGGTATATTGGTAACACTTATTGCAAGTGTGGGAGTCGTGTTCCATTATAATGTTTTGATTACATTTCCGTCAATTTATCACCCCGGTGTAGTGTCAGTCCTGATTAGTCTATTGTTGTTTGACATCCTGGTATATTGGTAACACTTATTGCAAGTGTGGGAGTCGTGTTCCATTATAATGTATTGATTACATTTCCGTCATTTTATCACCCCGGTGTAGTGTCAGTCCTGATTAGTCTATTGTTCTTTGACATCCTGGTATATTGCAAACTGATTGAAATTGTGGGAGTCGAGTTACATTATAAGGTATTGATGGCAATTCTGTTATCTTATTACCCCGGTGTGTTGTCAGGGGGTATTCTGATACCCTGAAATATTGACAACACTGATTGCAATTGTTTGAGTCGTGGTCCATTATCATGCATTACTTACAGTTCCGGCATTTTATAACCCTGGTGTTGTGTCAGCCCTGAGTAGTCCAATGTTTTTTGACACCAGTATATTGGTGACACTGATTACAAGTGTGGGAGTCGTGTTCCATTATCAAGTATTGATTAAATTTCTGTCATCTCATCACCGTAGTGTAGTGTCAGCCCTGACTAGTCTAATGTTCTCTCACATCCCGGTATATTGGCAATACTGATTCCAAATGTGGGATTCGTGTTCCATTATCAGGCGTTTTTTACAGTTCCGTCATCTTATCACCCCAGTGTGGTGTCATCCCTGAGCAGTCTATTGTTCTATGACACCCCGGTGTATTGGTAACACTGACTGCACATGTGGGAGTCGTGTTCCATTATCAGGTGTTGATTATATTTCCGTCATCTTACTAAGCCATTATCAGGCTTCCCTGAGTAAGCTATTGTTTTCTGACATCCCGGAATATTGGCAACACTAATTGCAAGTATTGGAGACGTGTTCCTTTTGTATATAATACTTATTTAAAATAATTAATACAACTTAAATGAAAATTGTTTATTTAAAAGAAAGTGTATCTAACTTGTAAACATTGAAACATTAACAAATCAAATCAAAAACATTACATCACATGGTCAAAATGGTATTTATATAATCAGCTGACATTTAGAATGTGAGTAACTATATATCAGATGCATTATGAAGTATTGATTACATTTCTGTCATCTTTTCAAGCCCGGTGTAGTGTCAGCCCTGAGTAGTCTATTGTTCTCTGACATCGTATATTGGCAACACTGATTCAAAGTGTGGGAGTTGTGTTCTATTATTAGGCATTGATTACATTTCTGTCATCTTATCAGTCTATTCTTAGCAGTCTATTGTTATCTGACACCCCGGTATATTGACAACACTATTGCAGTGTAGGATCTGTGCTCAATTATCAAGTGTCCATTACATTTCCGGCATCATATCACACCGGTTTTATGACAGTTCTTCGCCTCTCATTTTCATCTGTCACCCCACTTTATTGGGAATACTAATTACCGTAGAATAATTGATATTGTTATCTAACACAGCCGATATTTTGTCTTTTAGTATTTTATTTAGAAATAACATTAATCAAAACCTTGTTGTATAACATATTAGAGCAGTCATTAACAATTTTATCCATATCCAGTCTATCCAACCAAAGTTACAGAGGGAATGTTTTACAAGGCTCTATGAGTTCATTCAGAAGTCGCACATAAATAAATTGCACACCTCCATACGTTTGAGTTTGCGTACCGAACACTACAACTGCCAAACTAGCTATTTATTTTTTTACAAGCAATCTATCAAGTTAATTCGATGAAATTACGAGTATTATTTATAAAACATATAAGAGGCTCTCTTGCAATTAAGTAATTAAATGGTGTTTTGCACCGTTTTAATAAGTAAGGAAAATTGCTCATAAATAATTGAGCCATCCTATAATATTTATATAACAGGAATTTATGTGATATTAACTATTACAGTTAATAAATCACGATTAAAATTTATAAATGCACAATTTATTATTTATGTTTTAAATTTAGTTGCTGCTTTTAACGGGTCACATAGTTTATAAAGCGACAGTTGTTTATTTTCCTGATAGAAGCTAATACCAACTAGTCTAGTGTGGTCGAGATTCACTAATGAAACAATAACAATGAAATAAACAAATATCTCCCAGCTCTCCTGAGTAAACTGTTGATACAAACATTAATTCCGCGCCTATCCTCAGGCTTGGCGAATTATAAAGTAGTAGTAGTAGTATTTGTTAATCGATTATTTTTAGGGAATATTGGTGTTATTAGTGAATTTCCTATGGAAAGTGAACTATTAGCATGACCCGGTGAAACTTAAGTCCGGGATCGCCATAGAAGTTCCTAACGTGAACCCCTAAACACGTTTCGGGGGGTCGTTCAAAATTATATGTGTGTGTGTTTGTGTTTGTTTGTGTTTGTGTTTGTGTTTGTGTTTGTGTTTGTGTTTGTGTTTGTGTTTGTGTTTGTGTTTGTGTTTGTGTTTGTGTTTGTGTTTGTTTGTGTTTGTGTTTGTGTTTGTGTTTGTGTTTGTGTTTGTGTTTGTGTTTGTGTTTGTGTTTGTGTTTGTGTTTGTGTTTGTGTTTGTGTTTGTGTTTGTGTTTGTGTTTGTGTTTGTGTTTGTGTTTGTGTTTGTGTTTGTGTTTGTGTTTGTGTTTGTGTTTGTGTTTGTGTTTGTGTTTGTGTTTGTGTTTGTGTTTGTGTTTGTGTTTGTGTTTGTGTTTGTGTTTGTGTTTGTGTTTGTGTTTGTGTTTGTGTTTGTGTTTGTGTTTGTGTTTGTGTTTGTGTTTGTGTTTGTGTTTGTGTTTGTGTTTGTGTTTGTGTTTGTGTTTGTGTTTGTGTTTGTGTTTGTGTTTGTGTTTGTGTTTGTGTTTGTGTTTGTGTTTGTGTTTGTGTTTGTGTTTGTGTTTGTGTTTGTGTTTGTGTTTGTGTTTGTGTTTGTGTTTGTGTTTGTGTTTGTGTTTGTGTTTGTGTTTGTGTTTGTGTTTGTGTTTGTGTTTGTGTTTGTGTTTGTGTTTGTGTTTGTGTTTGTGTTTGTGTTTGTGTTTGTGTTTGTGTTTGTGTTTGTGTTCGTGTTCGTGTTCGTGTTCGTGTTCGTGTTCGTGTTCGTGTTCGTGTTCGTGTTCGTGTTCGTGTTCGTGTTCGTGTTCGTGTTCGTGTTCGTGTTCGTGTTCGTGTTCGTGTTCGTGTTCGCGTTCGCGTTCGCGTTCGCGTTCGCGTTCGCGTTCGCGTTCGCGTTCGCGTTCGCGTTCGCGTTCGCGTTCGCGTTCGCGTTCGCGTTCGCGTTCGCGTTCGCGTTCGCGTTCGCGTTCGCGTTCGCGTTCGCGTTCGCGTTCGCGTTCGCGTTCGCGTTCGCGTTCGCGTTCGCGTTCGCGTTCGCGTTCGCGTTCGCGTTCGCGTTCGCGTTCGCGTTCGTGTTCGTGTTCGTGTTCGTGTTCGTGTTCGTGTTCGTGTTCGTGTTCGTGTTCGTGTTCGTGTTCGTGTTCGCGTTCGCGTTCGCGTTCGCGTTCGCGTTCGCGTTCGCGTTCGCGTTCGCGTTCGCGTTCGGGTTCGCGTTCGCGTTCGCGTTCGCGTTCGCGTTCGCGTTCGCGTTCGCGTTCGCGTTCGCGTTCGCGTTCGCGTTCGAGTTCGCGTTCGAGTTCGCGTTCGAGTTCGCGTTCGCGTTCGCGTTCGCGTTCGCGTTCGCGTTCGCGTTCGCGTTCGCGTTCGCGTTCGCGTTCGCGTTCGCGTTCGCGTTCGCGTTCGCGTTCGCGTTCGCGTTCGCGTTCGCGTTCGCGTTCGCGTTCGCGTTCGTGTGTTTTCACTCTAGCGGTCACATTTTTCGTCTGATTTACTTCAAATTTGGCAGGGACGTTCCTTTTTATAATCAGCTGGAGAAGTTCGTTGGGCAAAACAATTGGAAAACTCTAAACCCCTTTTTTGGGGTTTATCTTTCAAATTTCGAAGTTTTGGGCCCGAATAGGGTCAGAAAAGCCCCGGATGTAAAATGCATGTAAATGATGGGAATTAGTGAGGCGAAACTTTTAAGCCCTCTCTCGTTATTCTAGTATGAATATTTACTATAAGTTAGTAAAGAAAAAGTATATCGACCAAACACAGTGCGTTGTGTTATGGGGGTTTTTACATTAGAAAAGCCTGTTATTCATTTGTTGGTGTACTTTTATTATCCCCAGCAACCTCACACCTACTTTCAAGCCTGCTGGACCTTCTCCTAACCTTATAAAGCGCAAAATTGTATTCTCAGCATTGCAGGGAAATGAAACCAGGAACATCAGAACAGCTAAAAAATCAATGTTTTCAGATTACATTAAAAATTGGAATAAATGTATGTTTTTACACTAGTTTTGATTTTTAAAGTTTGTTACGTGGAAATTCACTTCCCTCACGTCAGCGTGCTGCGTGCGAACTCGTTTTATAAATAAAAGATTACCAGGAAATTATTTACTTGAACAAAAAACTACAAGAAACAAATTACGTCATTACAAAAATAATCAAATTTAATTTTGCATTTATATTTATACTTTAATTATATATACACTTTAATTAAAGTTTGAGCATTCCAAAACCGTTATGTATACCGTTATGTATATAACCGTTATGTAACCGTTACGCAGAGAGTGCCTGAAATATTGAATTTAATCCATTATGACATCAGTTCCCATGTACCACCTTATTGTTACATTTAACTTGTTAAATATGGGCACAGTCACGTGTAAAATAACACATCACTGGGCCGAGTATCTAGCCTTCTCTATTTATTAAGTCGGTTGCTATATGTTTAAAGTATTGTAAGACTATTTAATTACATATGGACAATTATTTTGAAGCAAAGTAATAGCATTGTTTAAAAGTAAAACGTCGAAACATCCAGTAAGATTTTATGTTTTACTTAAGTCTTAGATATTTTATTTTAGTTATATAACATTTTTTGGATAATTCAAACTTAAAGTTTTTAAATTAATAATAGAATTATTTTATTTATTACCTTAAATTTTGTTTCGGTTTTACATTCATTAACGAAATGTACTAAATAAACTAATTTCAAACTTTACAAAATAAATTGTAACCTTACGAACTCATCTACAGGATTTGTATTGTGTTGCAGGTGAGTCGACCTTCCTCTAACAAAGCTCGTTGCAGTTCTGGTAAGTACCTATTTTCAACTTCACGCCGCTCAACTACATCGTGCCCGGATCGTCCAAAATGGTTGTCTTTTTCGTTCTCTCTCTCGTCTTCTGATATTCTGCGTTGTTCTACTTCCTTCGTTGTATCGTGTCTTTGGCGTGCAAGCTTCCACCGTTTGAAATTAGTACATTTTTTACTGAGAAAAACTTAAAAACTGTAAATTATTAACAAAATTCTTTTATGATAAACATCTGTATTAAATGGTTTGTTGATATGATTAAATTGCCATTTTTCAAGCACACATTTATGTTTTTAATATGGCTGTGATACGTTATTTTCTAGTTTAAATTTATAGAAATGTTATCAAATATTCAAATCCCTACTTTATAGCTTGTGAAGACGATTTCATGGTTTTTGTATCTTTAAGAAAAGTGTCGATTATTGTGCGTCACAATACATTACCAATAACCGCATCTTCAACTTTATGCTCAACATGTCTTTAACTTATTGTTTAGTTATTATACATAATCAGTTAGTAGCTCTTTGATATGTGTTGGTTTTATAGCTCATCGGACAATGGTTTTATTTCGACATATTATGTAACAGGATTTTCAATACAGAGATTTTAGGACCACTTACTTAATATAAAAAACAGGTTTATTACAAATGATGGTACATTAAATTAACAAATATTTAATTAAACTTAGCTGAACTTGTTGCGCAGCATTTTATGGGAAATGAAAAGCACGAAATCTATTGTAAGGAAGAAATTTTAAAACCTGGTTCATATGGAAACCCAGTTATGATTTCATTTTAGAAAATCCTAAATCGTCAATGTACATCTTCTATGTGAAAGCTTCTTTTGAGTTGACACTATTGCAGCTTCGACGTTTGCAAGGCTTCCTGTAAGCATGGGTCTGACTCAGTTAGTTGTATGTTTATTAATCAAAAATTGTTCATCTATATTTGGATTTTTAGAATAAGAATTAGAATAAACTTTATTTTCCCAAAACAATTAAAATGAATTACAATAACAAGCGTTTTGATAACAAGTGCAAACGTCATTCTTAACAAATGTCTACTTAACCAAAATTAAATACTAGTTCTGACTTTATCAGCACTACAAATTACTTATCTTAAACTTTATTGAGAAAATAAAAATATAACCTCCAAGGCAAGGCCTGTTTGGAGGTTTTTTAATTTTATTTATGTACTATGTGACGATACAGTGATACAGATTACATGTAATTATTAAAATTTAATACTATAACATATAATAAATATTAAAATAACATTCATATTGACATAAAATACTTATTTATATATAAATAAATACATATATCTTACTTCCTAAATATTAATATGTCTCCCAAACTATGCGTATACATTTTTAACAATTAAACTAATTTAATTAATATTATTGAATAGTTTTCAAGAGCCATTGCAACAAATTCCTATATAATACAAACAGTCCCTAAAAACAATTCCTTAATCTAGTCTGATATCGGTTTTATTTTCTAAGTACTAATATATAACCAATATTTCTCCTTAAACTAATTGAATATTTAAAACATCTTCTACAGTTTCCTTTAAAAATAACCATCTTCTTATGTTATTACAAATCAAGTGCATATTATATATAAGTTTGAATTCTGCTGGTACTTTATTAAACAAATTTTAATTTTAATCACATTGTTATTCATCTTTCGATAAGTATCTACTGTAAAAAGTAAAAAAATTACATAGTCCAGAGTTCTTTCTCTTAATTTTGGGCTCTAATTTTAGGTTTATCACATCACCAATAGTCTTCAAACATATCCTGGATCTACGTTTATATTTTACTATAACGCATTTACAAGCACAGCGAAATTTTTAACAGTGAATTTTTAATCAGTGAACTTATTTCCGGGACATTCCGTTGCCAATATAAGTAGGGACACTATTATGATTCTGTCATTATCTCATTGAGCCTGATGATAACCAGTGACCAAATGAAATCGATTGCCTTGTACCATATTCTACATTTATTTGTATCCTTGTAAGAAACAATATTCTTTGAAGGTGTCATATGCAAAGTTCAATACACTTGTGAGGCCCTACTTTGTGTGAGTCAATACACTTGTGAGTCCCTACTTTGTGTGAGTCAATACTCTTGTGAGTCCCTACTTTGTGTGAGTCAATACACTTGTGAATCCCTACTTTGTGTGAGTCAATACTCTTGCCAGTCCCTACTTTGTGTGAGTCAATACACTTGTGAGTCCCTACTTTGTGTGAGTCAATACTCTTGTGAGTCCCTACTTTGTGTGAGTCAATACACTTGTGAGTCCCTACTTTGTGTGAGTCAATACTCTTGTGAGTCCCTACTTTGTGTGAGTCAATACACTTGTGAGTCCCTACTTTGTGTGAGTCAATACTCTTGTGAGTCCCTACTTTGTGTGAGTCAATACACTTGTGAATCCCTACTTTGTGTGAGTCAATACTCTTGCCAGTCCCTACTTTGTGTGAGTCAATACACTTGTGAGTCCCTACTTTGTTTGAGTCAATACACTTGCCAGTCCCTACTTTGTTTGAGTCAATACACTTGCCAGTCCCTACTTTGTGTGAGTCAATACACTTGTGAGTCCCTACTCACAGGAATATAAAGTAGTGTAATACATACTCTGTTAATGAGAATGTAAAAAAATCCGATGATGTTTTTGGGGCTCTTTAAACTCTTAAATTATTTGAGAGATTTACTACTATGAATTAGGTTTTGTTGCCTTAAGGATAAAACATGTATATTTATGTACCAGTAATTGTTCAGTGACAAATTATTGTTTTGTTAGTGTATACAAGGATGCCAATTGGGAGTTTAAGTATGTATTTGATGTAGTTATTTTTGTAATTTTATTAATTATTTGTATGATATTTATCATGATAGCGGTTTTTAAGATTGATCCCGTCGCTGTAAAATATACCTTAATTCGTTTAAAATTTTAACTGGCCTGAATTTATCGAACTAATAAATAAATAGAATACCAAAGATTGAAAATTTATTTGATTTTAATTTTTATAAATATTAAATAATATTATTTCTTAATCCCCCGAATAGATTATTCGTAAAAACGCAATAATTATAGGTTAAAAATGCTGTTCTCATTCCGAAAATACATCTACCATATATTTGGAGCAAGATCTTGGAGAGGAAATTCGAAGGAAAATATTAATTTTGAAATTAAAATTTTCTAAAGAGTATAAATAATTAAATACATTCTCACAAATTAAAACACAATTAAAACCACTTTTGCATTAGCAAAAATAAATGAAAAATGTGAGGATGGGGGTTAATAAATGAACATGTAATTTTGGACTCTGGTGGCAAATACAGGAACTTATTTCCCGAACTCTCCGATGCCAATATAAGTAGGGACACTATTATGATTCTGTCATTGTTTCATTGGGCCTGATGATGATCAGTGACCATATGAAATCAATTGCCTTTTACCATATTCTACATCTATATCTATAAAAGGCTGACTCACTGACTGACTGACTGACTGACTCGCTCACTCATCACTAATTCTCCACCTTCCCATGTAGGTAGAGAGCTGAAATTTTGTACACTGATTCTTTAGGCATAAAAGAGGAAAACTAAATGGTTTTCATCCTGATCTGACCTTAGGGCTCCGCCAGAGACCCCTATAAAGTTCCCATGTATTCCTTATGGACATTCAATTTTGTTTGAGCGCTGATGAAAATACAATCAGCTGATCTTGATTCGTAGTAGTTCCACGGGCTAACCACAGAATGTAGCACACACAACTGTAACGATTTTAAAAATCATTTGCGGACGAAGCCTGCGGGAACAGCTAGTATATTTATATTCTTGTAAGAAACAATATTCGAAGAGTAATACAATATTTTGACGGTTGTAAGAGGTTTTTTTTATTTATACCTCGTAGACGTGTTTACTCTTTAAATTATTTTAAAATTTAAGTTACATTGGTGAGCGGAGATTATAGTCCTTAATAGTAGTTTTAAATCAATAGCAATAAAATTGCCTTATTTGATTGAAACTTTGGATGATTTAATTTTTAAACCGCCCCCAAACAGAAATCAAAATCCCGGGGTAAAAACGCGTAATCTGCATGTGGTTTTACAAAATGCATGTGAAACTGCATGATGGAATACATTACTGGGTTGGGGCTGAAAGTTAGGGCGAGCAACAGGTCTGCTCTGACGTAGCGGTTGCTATGGAGACCCCCGCTACCCCCTCGGTCTACCCCCACCACCCCTCCACCCCACGGTCTACCCCCCGGACCACCCCCACGGACCGATATAACTGATAACCCAGTGGTGATTAGACGACAGGGAAATGTTGCGAGAGCTTGCGTTGAAATAACAAGATGAAATGAGGACGGAGTAGACTATGAATGAGTATAATGACGTGGGCGAGTATCATTAACTTGTAGTGTTTCAAAATTACTTTTTGCCTCAACTGATTATATTGTTAGTTATTAAGAAAATAACTAAAAACTTAGTTATTTTCTAGTCAACGCTTTATTATGACTATTTACATCCCCATCTTAGTAGGTATGGAGTATTTAGATTATGTACTATTTGGGGTTTTGATAAGAGTTCAAGAAAAAATAAATTTTTCGTTGACAAAAAAGGATCTTCGGATTATTTTTAGATTCAAAAAAATTGAATCCTACAAAATAATTTTTCGGCAGAATAAGAGTCTTATTTTTCCTTCTTGATATACCGGGTGTTCCACGAAGAGGTCGCTATTTTTGAATTATACCAGACGTATCGAACACGCTACAAACTTGAAACTCTACAGCTATAATAAATACATATGTAAAAAAATACCCCCCGAGTCTCATTTGATTCTGAATAATCAGAAAAAAATGGCGGAACATCAAAATAATGGTGCGTTTTCGTTAAAGTAATTTGATTTGCAAAACCATTTCAAATTAATTCTTGATATTTTACAATGTTATTAAGTACTAAATGAAATGAAAAAAATAAAGAGGTAGGAATGTGGTAAATTATAAATAAAATTAATTTAATTCATAACCCTTCATTCGAACTGATGTCCATCAATCGCTATGCATTGATGGCAACGAAAAAAGAGTCATAAGCGTGTTTGAAAAATTGCCGAGGTATCAACAACAGTTCCTCTTCAATCAACCTCATTAGTTCAACGCCCTTTGGGGCTTATTGAAAGAAAAGGTTTATCCTCACAACATTTCGACAGATGATGAATTAATGAGGTTGATTGAAGAAGAACTGTTGTTTATACCTTGGCAATTTTTCAAAAACGATTATGACTCATTTTTGTTTCGTTGTCATCAGTGCATAGCGATTGATGGACATCAGTTCAAATGAAGGGTTATGAATTAAATTAATTTAATTTATGATTTACCACTTTCCTATCTCTTTAATTCCTTTAATTTTATTTAATACTTAATAACATAGTAAAAAATCAAGAATCAATTTGAAATGGTTTTGCAAATAAAATTACTTTATCGAAAACACACCATTATTTTGATGTTCCGCCATTTTGTTCTGATTAATCAGAATCTAATGAGACTCAGGGGTATTTTTTTACATATGTATTTATTATAACCGTAGAGTTTCAAGTTTGTAGCGTGTTCGATACGTCTGGTATATTAATTCAAAAATAGCGACCTCTTCGTGGAACAACCGGTATATTTGAGACTCTATTACAAAAAGAATTCATCTACAATTTTCTTCAGTACCTTTTCTTCCTAATATTTACTCCGTCCACAGTTAAACATCCCAAATTCAAAACGTAGCACAACCTTTTTCAATAAAATATTGCTTTTAACGCTTCAAGCTTTTGAATTAAGACAGGCCTTAAGGCTGATATGCTCTTGAAAAAGTTTGGGAAAATCTAAAGTGGTTTCTTGCCAAAAAGTCATATTATAGGACTTTATCACTTTCTCAACCAGTATTTTTTTCGATTGTACATGTAGGATCACTTGTATTTTTGTTTTCATAGATATGACCGTAACATATATATGCCAGTGCTGTATATGTTGTTGAATAGTAATAAAGATTATTCAATTGGATTTGTTGCATTGTAATCCCTATATGAATGGTTAAGATGCCGCCATACTCTTGTTCGTATTTTAAGAGGCATATTTTGTTGGACTGGGTGAGTAATATGTCCAGTGTGGCCTTGTTACTGACTTATACATATTCCGACTGTATCAAGAGCATAGGCAATTACTAATTGACGAGTTGCCAACGCGGGTTCGAAATATCCTAAATTCAAACCTAAAAAAATTAATTTTCAGGTTTGACCGTTTAAAAGTGGTGGACGCTTAAAGATTTTAAAACTTTGTACTTAAAAAAACGACAAATTAAAAAATGACAGTTATACCTTTGTCATGTAACAAAGGTTATATAAAGATGTTATTGATCACTCGATTGACAGGTAAATAATTTAAATTTTTAGGAAGAGGATCGTGCAGTTAGTTGTGAGTAACAAAACTTGAGAATTTTGTTTAAACCTCAACTGCCCATCACCATAGGCTATTGACCTGTGCGGTGGTCACTGCTGGTACAGTGAGGTACCGTAACAGCATTAGTCACATGGGCAAGCCAGAGGTGACCGCTCATGATCTTACAGGAGTCAGCCGGGACCGGGATCGAACCGGATACGTCTGACTTGCTAGTCAGGCACTTTACCTCTGAGCTACCGCGTCCGGTCGTTACGTTTTGAAACAAAAAGGAAAGTGTAAAAAGACGAACTTTTCAATAAACTAAATATTTTTATGTCTGCACTGGGAGTTAACAAAACAGAAATAAAATGAATGTATCAATATTTAATGTTCAAGGAAAATGCCAACGAATTCATTAGTAAACTTTCACAAATTTTAAATAAAAATGAACATTCGTACTGCTATTTAACTCACGCTGTTCCTTTCCTTAGCTAAAAAAAATTGTTAGTTTTCTCAACCATCTTATGGAATTTTGGAATCATTTGAGTAATTAGTGTTTAGTGTCATAGTTATTTTTTTATTTTTTTCCTTTATTCATTTATATACAATGTATTCATAAATGGCGTCAACATTTACAACAATCTAAAACTAATTACAGATTGATACAAAACTTGTCATTTTACTTCTGTTGATTTAAATTCATTTTTCCAAAACTCACTAAAACTGTAAAGAGCTCCCTCAATTAGAAACAACTTTAGACTCTTCTTAAATGTCGTAGTATATTTATTTGTTTCTTTATTGTCATTGGCAGCTGATTAAAAAATTGTATACCTATATAAGTTGGTTTTTTTCGGAATATTTCTTTAAAATGTCTTTCAACTTGAAAATCATGTCTGTTTCTTGTTTTGTAATTATGATTGCTAACATTCTTAGGCAATGTGCTTTTTGAAGGTGTAAAATTCTATTTAAGTTACAAATTGATGCAGACCCATATACTTCAATCCCATAAGAAATATGAGAATGAATTAATGCAAAATAATTTGTTTTTATTGTATGTTTATCACATAAAGTAGATAATCTTTTTAAAGCAAAAATATTGGAACTAATTTTAGCACAAATTTTATCTATATGGCCAGTCCAACTAAGATTATTATCCAAAACTAATCCAAGAAAAGTTGTACTTTCATTAAGACTAAGAGAAAGTTGTTGATTGTTCAATTTATTATAAGATTTTTTATTTCTACAAGAAAATTTCGTAATGGTTGTTTTATTATCACTTTATTTTTTCAAGAATATGTTTATTTCTGAGTCTGAAATGGGGGCAGTTTAATCTAAGTACTTATATAATATTAATGGGAGTTAGAAAAAATACCATTTATTAGTAAACAAAGTAAATCAATTGGCATTTTCTGAAAAGTAATTTATTATATAGTAAAAGTTATTAGTCTCCAAATTCGTAACCGAGTCACGCTCCTTGAAAAACAAGTTATGCGAACTCGTATCTAGTTCACTGCCTAGATTAGTTTAGGTTTGTGTTTACTATTGTCGTACTTAGCTTTAAAGTTGTGTACCGAAGCCGATCTGACGTCGTATTTTTAGCTTTGTTGTAATTTTAACACAGCTTTCCCAATTCTAAGGTCGTTTCTGCTAACTTTATTGTTATGTTCTTTTTATACCTTTCATCTACAGGCGGAATTAGATTTATGATTCTGAAACGCCACCAAACTATTTCCACTAGTGTTGACAAATAATCGCACGAACTAAATATCGTAATGGTTATTGGAATTTATTTTTAAAGTTTTTGAGAGAGAAAGCATAACAAATCCATATTTTATCTTGATTTAGTACTATGCCTAGCAGTTCCACTGATACAAAGAAATGCGTGACGAGTGAAAAACACTTGTTGTGCTGGATTTTGTGGGGATACTGATGATGTTTTACCACTACCATTCACATGTTTACATAATCATCTAGCCAAATAATAGTATATTTCATCGCTAGTCCGAAAGTGGCCTTTTCCGGCACTCGCTATACCAGCTATTTTTATAGCACTAGGGTGGAAAATTATCACTTTCGGTACTCACAGCTGGTATCGAAAATAGCTACTTTCGCCACAGTATGATGAAAAAATCTGTATTTTTGAAACTCATAATAGCGATGGATTTGAATTTTACAATAAAAACAATTAAAAATCATCGTCTAAAACACTAACACGATTATTTCCAAAAGGGCAAAGCCTTGTTTGAATTTTCTGAATTTTGACACATGCAGGAATTGTAACGTATATTTTTATTAACAAATTTGGATTTTGTAACGATAAAACCTTCAAATTTGGTACAGTTGCTATCCCATTAAATGGCATAATAAACGGTATCATGTTATGAAAAATACCTTGTATATTTCCTCTTTAGCTGACAACTACTAAAATGTAACTCTTTATCTTAATTAACTCACTTACTTAAAATCTAATACAGAGATGTGGAAGGCTGCTGGGCCCGGGAAACCTTCGTGGATCTCTGAATATGTGTGGGTTGCTTTCAATGAGAACAATAGTTGAAGGAAATCAGTTTATTAAGTATAAGTTTGTCACATGTCCTTTGGAGGAACAAAGAGCCATAAAGGGTGATCATGAATTATAATTACTTTAAGTTAGGTTATTCAATCGTTTGGCGGATTTTAAGGCCTTACTATCTACTTATTATTGAAGAGTTTAATTGCACTTTAGTAAATTACACAATGTGAGTCAGCAGTGAGATATGGACCTAACAGGGTATAGAATAATATTTACTGGCACGTGGCACTGCCGCAAGCGAGTTCCTGGGAATTTAATATAATGTACACTATCTCCACCTAACCTCCAGTACTCTAGCCTTCAACAATTGCCACTAATCCATTTGATGTACTCACAGCATTGACTAGATCGAAGATGACATAAGAGTGTCCTCCTATCTGCTTATTTGTGCATATTATTTATTTTGTAAAATCAACCAAACTCATGAATCCTTTGATATTCAGATTTGATTTAATTTACTGGCACGATTTACAGCTCTTACAATAATTCTTTACAATATACTCAATTTAAACAATTTTAATTTTAAATACTGAATTTCCTGTATGTTTCAATATGATTCCTAAGGGATGAGTTCACACCAGATTATTTCACAGTGTTTTAAAAATATAACAATAAAATTTCAAGAATTAACAGTGAATAAAGAGACGAGAATTAACAATATAACAAATAAGATTTAAATACAATATCCGTCAACAATGATATACTACAATGTTATAGAAACTGTGACCAAGTACTAAAATTACAATATTAAATCTAGTTACTTACGTAAACATTTGAAGTACAATAATAACACACCATAAACTAAATAACGATAAATGATTTTGCACTTCAAATAAATTACTAATCCCCTTTAATTGTTACCTTTGCCCAACTTTTGCCTGACTCGACCTGAATTTTGAAAAGAAATGTGCTCACAAAATTTGTTTAAAGTTACCGAATTGAATTAAATTCAAATCGCGCGTTTATACTTTCCCGTTAATAATTCGCGAAATAGAATTACGTTGGTGGGGTGCACCCGCAAACAAATCGACGAATTTTGAGAGAGTTTAAAGTAGCGATTTAATTTTGAAGAACGAAGTGAAGCACGCGGTCAAGTTACGAGGAATGGGGCGATTTCGCGGTTTCCAGGAGTTTTGTTGGTCGGGCTGTCACGTGACTGCGCCGGTTGCCTGGCTTATTCTCTCGGTCGAGATTACATTGTTGTTTGTTTCTTGCGTTTTCGTGTTTGGCAATGTCTTGCATGTAACAATTTTCCCCCCCTAAAAGCTTTTTAATTTTTGTCCAACCCTGATCTAAAAAAAATTTCCTACCACAAAAATTAAAAATTCCAGAAAATGAGGAGCGCTTAATACTAAAGGTACATTTGACAATTCAATTTCAATAGCAGTAGAGGTGGTGGACTCTTACGGCGATGATACCTGTAAGTTCCACTTCGGTCGAAGACTCACCCCTAAAACTTGGTGAAACCTAACTGTCCAGAGCGATGTTGTAACTAAGTCCATTGTGTTGCGTTGCACTTAACTTAAACTGTACTTCGTTCATAATTAGAAAAAATGCTTTGTGATTTAGGTGAATTCCATCTTTCCTGCCGTTGCGATAAAAATGTTCAATCAATGTTGTGATGTTGTGACCAGAAAAAATTGTTTGTAGGTTGAGGATAAAAACATTCGATTTTGAGTTTAAAGATTGAATGAAGTGGTTTAATTTCTTAATTTTCTTGTTAGATTCACTGTTGAAAAGAGTTTGTGGCACTGTCAAAATAAAAACTGTCCTCCCTGAATAAGTTAAGATGTTGCATATTGTCTTGATGTTGTGCGTGGAGACTGTGTGAGGGATGTTGCGTTTCACGTCATTCGTGCCGATGAGCAGGATACAAGTTGGTTGTAGATGTGCAGTGGATCTGCGCACCTCCGTGACTATTGTATGTGTCGTCGCCCCAGAGATAGTGATGATGGTTGAGGGTGACAGGTGCCAATGTCTCGCTGCTCTGCTCAGATGAGAGTCTCCCACACATGAGAATCTGTTATAATATGGGTTTACAAAATGAAGCTTAAATATAAGGTCAATTGATCACAACAGTTTAAGTGCTAAAAATGAAATCAATTAATTACGTTGAAGGAAAAAACTTTTTTATTTGATCAACATTTACAATCTGTTTGTGAGTTGGACCACTGTCCAAGCTTATCTCAACATTAACTGGTGAAGTAAGTCGAGTTATTGTATAAGGACCCTTCCACTTGTGATTAAGTTTCGCTGTTATCTTCTTGTCTTTGTTACTAAGGGAATGCCTATACAACACGACTTTATCGCCTATTACGAAGGTAGATGGAGTTCGATTTCTGTCGTATCGCAATTTTGTCCTATTATGTGCCCTAGTGAGATTCTGAAATACTGTGTCTAAATTCGGCTTATTTGTGTTTCCGGCTTCCAAGTTCCAAAGAAATTGTAACGGATGTGTTAGCTCTCTGCCCAAGAAAATACTTGCTGGAGTGAACTTTGTTGCTTCATGAGCAGCGGAATTAAAGGCAAGCATTAAATATGGCAAATAAATATCCCAAGATTTGTGGTTCTGGTTGTGAAAAATTCTTAAAGCTGTGACTAAGTTCCTGTTGACTCGTTCCGCGACATTAGCCTGAGGTCTATATGGGGAGGTTGTGATATGCTTAATTCCTAAACCAAAAAGAAATGAAAAAAATTTCTGTGATCTGAAAATGGAGGCGTTATCTGTAATTAATCGTTGCGGAAGGCCATGTTGAGCAAAAATGTTGTTTCGAAGAATATTTATAGCGGAGTCTGACGTTTGTCTCCTAACTGGGTATAAAAAACAATATTTTGAGAAATTATCTACCAAAACAAAAATTGATTCGTTACCTCGCTGCGTCCGTTGTAATGGTCCAACAAAGTCGCAAAACCATTGCTCGTTACAATTTGTGGGAATGTAGGAACTTAACTGACCTATTTTCTGATTTTGTGCCGGTTTTGAGAGTTGACATTGTTCACACTGCCTAACAAAATTCCTAATAAACTGTATCATGCCTTTCCAAATAAATTGCTTCTGTATGTGATTGATTGTTTTGGCTATGCCCGCATGTGCAAACATAGGGTTCTCATGAAAATATTTAACAATAAAGGTGTGCATGGACTGTGGTACTACAATTTTACTCTTTCTGCCCTGTTTACCAAAGTATAAAATATTGTTGCGCAATGAATAGTCCTTAACTGGAATTCTATTTCTCAAGTCTGAAATAATTAAACTAAGTTCTGTGTCCTGAGCCTGTTTCTCCCTAATTGAAGTGAATAATTCTGGAAATAATTGCAGAGTACAACATGCGGAATCTTCGGTGATTTTAACGTTTTTGTCCGTATCACCCTTGAAGACTCTACATAGTGCATCTGCTACAACATTTAACTTGCCCCTAATATTCTCTATTTCAAAATCAAATTCTGATAACCTTAGTTGCCACCTGGATAACTGACTACTAACTTGTTTATTAGCCTTCAAAATATACATTACTGCTGAGTTGTCGGTTTGTAATGTAAATTTGCTATTTAAATATGGCCTAAACTTCTCTACTCCATACAAACAAGCTAAAAATTCTTTTTTGTGCATCGGGTACTTGCGTTCTGTTTCGCTTAAGGTGCGTGAAGCGAAGTGAACTGGTAAAAGATTGTCCCCGTCTCGCATTTGTAAGACTGCCGAGATTGCCTCATCACAAGCATCGCACGTTATAACATATTTTCGCTCAAAATCCGGCAATGCAAGCGTTGTCGATGTTGCTAGAGAATTTTTTAGTTTGTCAAAAGCTTCCTGGTGTACTGTTGTCCATTGAAATTTTACGTTCTTCTTCCTGAGGTTATTTAATGGTAGTGCGATCTTAGAAAAATTCTTAATAAAACGGGAATAAAAATTGACGCATCCTAAAAATCTTTGAAGCTGTTTCAAATTACGTGGTCTAGGATATTGCAGGATAGGTGCTATGCGGTCGGGATCTAAGGAAAGTGTCCGGTTTGAAATAATGTGTCCCAAATATTTAATTGAAGTGTGGCCTAGCTTTATTTTCTCGGGATTTATGGTAATGTTGTACTCCTTGAATTTATTTAAAACTTGTGTTACATGCTGTTTATGAGTTTCCCAATCTTCACTATAAATTAAACAGTCATCTAAAAAATTGAAGACAAACTTGAATTTAAAATCTCCTAATATTTCATCCATCTACATTTGGAATTCTTAGATTACGTGATTGAATTCTCGTTGCCCGATCCCTAGCTGTTGTGATATATTGACGTCCATGAAGCATTATAAATCAAATAGTTCAACTTAAATAAATTAAATTAAATATGTTTAAGAATCACAGAAAAATAGATTAAAACTAAATAACAATAACTTGGTCACGTTTCTGTTTCTGGCAACCCACAATTCAGTTGATAGCTCGCTACCACTTGTTATGAAAAATACCTTGTATATTTCCTCTTTAGCTGACAACTACTAAAATGTAACTCTTTATCTTAATTAACTCACTTACTTAAAATCTAATACAGAGATGTGGAAGGCTGCTGGGCCCGGGAAACCTTCGTGGATCTCTGAATATGTGTGGGTTGCTTTCAATGAGAACAATAGTTGAAGGAAATCAGTTTATTAAGTATAAGTTTGTCACATGTCCTTTGGAGGAACAAAGAGCCATAAAGGGTGATCATGAATTATAATTACTTTAAGTTAGGTTATTCAATCGTTTGGCGGATTTTAAGGCCTTACTATCTACTTATTATTGAAGAGTTTAATTGCACTTTAGTAAATTACACAATGTGAGTCAGCAGTGAGATATGGACCTAACAGGGTATAGAATAATATTTACTGGCACGTGGCACTGCCGCAAGCGAGTTCCTGGGAATTTAATATAATGTACACTATCTCCACCTAACCTCCAGTACTCTAGCCTTCAACAATTGCCACTAATCCATTTGATGTACTCACAGCATTGACTAGATCGAAGATGACATAAGAGTGTCCTCCTATCTGCTTATTTGTGCATATTATTTATTTTGTAAAATCAACCAAACTCATGAATCCTTTGATATTCAGATTTGATTTAATTTACTGGCACGATTTACAGCTCTTACAATAATTCTTTACAATATACTCAATTTAAACAATTTTAATTTTAAATACTGAATTTCCTGTATGTTTCAATATGATTCCTAAGGGATGAGTTCACACCAGATTATTTCACAGTGTTTTAAAAATATAACAATAAAATTTCAAGAATTAACAGTGAATAAAGAGACGAGAATTAACAATATAACAAATAAGATTTAAATACAATATCCGTCAACAATGATATACTACAATGTTATAGAAACTGTGACCAAGTACTAAAATTACAATATTAAATCTAGTTACTTACGTAAACATTTGAAGTACAATAATAACACACCATAAACTAAATAACGATAAATGATTTTGCACTTCAAATAAATTACTAATCCCCTTTAATTGTTACCTTTGCCCAACTTTTGCCTGACTCGACCTGAATTTTGAAAAGAAATGTGCTCACAAAATTTGTTTAAAGTTACCGAATTGAATTAAATTCAAATCGCGCGTTTATACTTTCCCGTTAATAATTCGCGAAATAGAATTACGTTGGTGGGGTGCACCCGCAAACAAATCGACGAATTTTGAGAGAGTTTAAAGTAGCGATTTAATTTTGAAGAACGAAGTGAAGCACGCGGTCAAGTTACGAGGAATGGGGCGATTTCGCGGTTTCCAGGAGTTTTGTTGGTCGGGCTGTCACGTGACTGCGCCGGTTGCCTGGCTTATTCTCTCGGTCGAGATTACATTGTTGTTTGTTTCTTGCGTTTTCGTGTTTGGCAATGTCTTGCATGTAACAATCAGGAAACTGACCTGTACTTTCTCCTTTTTAGTCCAATTGTAATCAATGTATTAATTTATATTGACTAAATGTAGAATATAAAGTGAGGTACAGTAGCATGTATAAAAAATCTCCTAATTAACTTTTTTCAAAATATTTACCAAAATCCCTCCCTGTAGTTTTGAGGCACTACAGAATCATTTGCAACACTCAGTGGTTTTAAGAGGGGAAATGCCCCCATCCCCCCAGGGCTAGGCGGAAACATATTCCGAGTATCCTGTGTTGGGCAATGCTAACTTGACCTACACATAAAGATTGATTGAAATTAACCAGTAAATTAGAGATAAATGGTAATTTTTGTATTCTCCATAAGAAAATAATATTTGACATCGTACTGCGTTTACAGCTAAATGAAAATTGAAATTTTTTCCAAAACCAATGTCTTAGAGTAATAATTAAATATATTAAATTAATAATTTTTTGCCTGGCACAAACATTATTCAGTTTTTTGAGCTTGTTTTAGTAAGTTTAATTTAAATTTTCCGGTAGTAAAACTTAATTTTTAAACTTTTCGGCCCTATCATTTCTGAACACGAATTTTCCCAGAAATACGGGTGGTGTCATTTTACTGGAGACCAGAAGCAGAGAATTTTAATATTTATGTTTTTTGGTGGTTTTGGGGGAAAATTACCCTTAAAAATCCAAATTTAAAAAAATTTAAATCTAGAGATGGTGTGAATTAATATCTGCATACAATATTTGATCAAAATTAGACCATTGGTGTGAGCTCTACGTCTTTTCAAATCCATCCAGACAGACAGACATAACTTAAAAACACCTTTATGCATAAAAACCAATTATTAAAACTAATGTCAGGTAGCACCAAAACTAATATGTCCACAAATAACTCAAATTCGAAACTTTCGACCAAAACAATACTTTCTCCATGTACTATGTATCTGGGGAGAAAGTAAAAAATAGTGTTTTACAACCAGATGTTCCAGATCAATACAGGTTACCACATAGTTCGGGTTCACGCTATTTTTACCCTAACCTCTTCTCATCCGACCGCAATGAACCCGAGGCGCCACGTTTTGCCGTTCTACCCGGGGCTCGCGGCGCGTGAAATTGCTTCTTATGAACAACAGAAGGAGCAATTTACCCGCGGAAATTGCTTGACGCGTACGACAGTTTGCTTAAACTCCCCTCCAAGATTGTAAGTCATAGCGTATTGTGAACCAAGAGAACATTTCAGTCGAAAACCTAAACTAGGAAGTATTCTGTCACTACAGTTACGACAATACATTACCTGTTATTTTATTTTTGTTTTTAAACCCGTATTTTGGCCTATTAACACACCCCGCAGTGTTTTATTTTATTAGCGAATTTCCCCTATAGGGAAGAAGCTATTACCGTAGTCGGCATGGTAAGACCTAGGCCCGGGACCATGATAACTTTTCGTTTTGAAGTCCCCAGACCCCAAAAACACCATTCGTTCGATACTGTATATATATATATATATATATATCTATATATATATATATATATATATATATATATATAGATATATATATATATATATATATATATATATATATGTGTCCGTGAGCACGATAACTCTCGTAAAAATGATCCGATTTTGATGAAATTTGGTATAAACGTGTAAAGCAACATTTATGACTTTAAGTTCGAAAACCAGCCAGATCGCTTTACCCGAAGGGGTATTTTGGGGGGGTTTTGTATCCCAAAAATGGGTTTTTCGAATTTTTCACATATAATTTTTGAAATATTCAAATTTTAGTTTTCACCATTGGATTCAGCTTAAAAAAACACACAATTTGGTATTTTGATCATTTCTCTACGTCAATTGGTTACCGAGATATTGAAAGTGCTAAACACAGTACGTTGTCTAATGTTATTCTTATGGAGGAAAAGAAAAATTTTATATCTCGCCTATTTATCAACGTATACTGACGAAACTTGGTATACGGCTTCATCTGTTTGTGGACCATTGATATTTGCTCAAAAAGACAATTTTTTACCCAAGGCTCCCGTAGCAGCAAACCTGCGTACTCAGCCCCATGTTATTCTTATGGAGAATAAGTAACGTGTTATCTGCCTTCATTATGAAAATAAAATAATGAAATTTGGTATGTCGCTTTACCTAGATGAGTTGTATTGATATTTGTATGAAACCCCATTTTTTGTGTTCCTTGCTTCAGCAAACCTGCATACTCAGCTGCCATGTTATTCTTATGGAGAATAATTAAAATGTCATAAATCGTTTATTTATGAATGTATATTGATGAAACTAGGTATGTGGCTTTATGTGGTATTAATATGCATATATATGCATTGGAAATTCGCTGAGTATGCAGGTTTGCTGCTACGGGGGTATTTTATTTTTAGGTATATTATGTAAGTAAACATAAACCAAACTATACAGAACGTATTAAAGTTATAATAATTATAACAGATTACCCCTTACATTTTTGTATTGAAATAATAATTTATAACATAGGTTATGAATTAAACTCTAACAAAGACCTTAGTGCCGAAACTAGTCAATCATTCAGTACACAGATTTGAAGGGGAGACCTTTATAATTCTTTAAATATTAATAATTTTAGTAACCCTAAAATGTGAACATTCTCAAATATCAACAACGTGTTTGTCACAAACTGTATATAATTTCATTCTGCGATATTACGTTGAAAAACTATCTCGTTATTATTATTTAACATTTATTTATTTAAATTTTTCTTAAATTATGACATTATCCAGTTTTATGTTAACTAGAGGGAGTCTATTGTAAACTTAATGTGCTGAGGAAAACAAAACGTTATAAGTAGGAACACATGTCAATTTGTAAACAAAGTAGAGACATAATCATATGTTTCAAATGTAAACGAAGCAAAAGTTTTTAAACCCCATGCTTTTCTTAAGGGGATGTTTTACGGTATTTTTCGTTTGCTGATAACTTTTTAGAAATACTGATATTTTTCCCGAGTCCCTGGGATCAAGACCTTAAATTTAAGCATACCCCCATCATCCTGCAATTTTTCAAACTCCCACAATTTTGACTTAAATATTTCACTTACAAAATTATATATAACTTATTACAAACAATTAAATTTACTACTTCCTTTATAATGATCACCATGTAATTCTGAATTTTAAAATAATTTTAGAATGTTAAATTTTCTGATTTAACAGATAATTGTTAAGTTGAATCACTTTATGCAAAAGTAAACGATTAATTCACAATACTTTTTAATCGCTTATATTATTTTCTGTCTATAAACTATACATACCTAAGTATAGATTTAATGTTAGATATATAAATATTAACAGGCAATACCTATATTTTTAATTACTTTTAACCATAATAATATGTATATTGATATTGAAAGCACCGTATTCGTTATAGATAAGATAAGCAAGAACCCAAAACTTCAATCTCAGAAGTAACCAAGTTTACAAAGTCAAATTCCAAGTTTTTTAATACCTCAAGAGTCCGGACGCGTCCCTCTGGATTCTTTGGTATTTCTGGAGCTGGAATCTATATTTACATCAGGCTAAAGAAGAAATATTTTCATAGCGTCTGTATTTATTTTAGAATCCTCCAGGAGGAATGCGGCCCATTACCAATATTAGAACAAGGCGCTAAGAACGCAGGTGCTGAATGTTTGTTATAGAGGGTATGACAGTTTTATAATAATTTACACCACGTTAAATAGCCTATAATTTAAAGGAAATTCTTGTTTGGTTAATATTACACTAAACAAGTTTATAAATATGTGTTATGGTTAAAAGTGTGTTCCTGTTGGAGTAACTAACACATATAATAAATATAATATTGTTTGAACATTGGTAGAAATTCTTAGCTGACGGAGTGCATATTTTAAAGTTCATAGTAGATGTTATCAATTAATATTCGAAATTTCTGTTTTTTTCAATTATTGTTAGTGAATTTCCTTTGGAAAGTGAACTATTAGCATGACCCGCACGGTGAAACTTAAGCCCGGGACCACCATAGAAGTTCCTAACATGACCTCCTGAACACGTTTTGGGGGGTCGTTCAAAAAGTTGTATATATATATAGGTCTATAGACAAATAGATATATATATATATATGTTTGTGTTTTCACTCTAGCGGTCGCATGTTTTGTCCGATTTACTTAAAATTTGGTAAGAACATTCCTTTCTGTAATCAGTTGGATAAGTTCTTTGGGAAAAACAATCGGAAAACTCTAAACCCCCTTTTTGGGGATTAATCTTTCAAATTTCGAGGTTTTGGGCCCAAAAAGGGTCAGAAAAGCCCCGTATGAAAAATTAATGCATGTAAAAAGATGGAAATTAGTGAGGCAAAAATGTTAAGCCCTCTCTCGTAATTCTAGCATGCATATTTACCGAGTTATTAAAGGAAATGTGTATCGACGAAACACAGTACGTTGTCTGATGGGGGTTTTACAGTAGAAAAGCCTGTTACTCCTTTGTTAGAGTACTTTTATCATCCCCAGCAACCTCACGCCTACTTTCAAGCCTGCCTGGACCTTCTCCTAACATTATAATGCGCAAAATATACCAGCATTGTAGGTAAATGAAACCAGGAGCATCAGAACAGCCAAAAATCACTGTTTTCAGATTTCAATAAAAATTTGAATAAATGTATGTTTTTACACTGATTTTGATTTTTACAAGTTTTGATGTGGAAATTCACTTCCCTCTCGACAGCGTGATGCGTGCGAACTTGTTTTATTTTAAAATGTTTTCCTGTAAATGTTTTTTTAATTATACAACTTTGTAATGCTAAGTAACTGAGTTTTATCGTACTTCCAATAAAAAGATTCTTCAACCAATGAATTTTCATCTTGAACTTTATTTTCTGCGCAATATTTTCAATTTTTAATTGATTAAAGATTTTTCCAATTTACCCGCTGGGAGTTTATATTTACTATTTGCTTGCCATTTTCATTATCTCTTGGGATTTTTGTTTGATTGATTTCGATATATTTCCTGACTCAACTTATTTATAAACGTCATAAAAAAATATTAACTTCCTTATTCAAATTAAACCTATTTAATTAATGCACCGGTTTTGATGTGGGATTTGTTTGTTTAGCTCATGTAAACTGTAATACAGTTGTATTTAAAAATATTAAAAATCACATTAGGATATTATTTTCTTAGGGAAAACAATAGGTAATTTTCATGGCGGCAGGTTGGCCTCGCCGTAGTGGGTGGAGGTTGGCACCACTGGATCGGCCCGTCAGTAACTCGGCGGTTTCGCGTCGCGACGCACGCGGTTTGTACCATTCGCTCAAACGGCAACGACTCTATGTTACCCTTCCCCCAATAGCTTAAGCCTTACAACTGATAATGCTAGGTCTGTGTCCAGTTCCGACCCTATAGTGACAGGAACCCGACAAGGTATTGATAACAAGTGTTGATAAGGATGCTGATAAGGGGTATCAGGAGATGTTGTATGTGTACCAGTGCAGTTTAAAAACGAATGAAAGTAAAAACGGTACTTTAGGGCCAAAGAATATTAACTAGTCCTAAATAACTACAACATTTTTCAGATAAAAAAAATTACAAAAATAAACCTGTTGAATGTTAAGAAAAAGATTTTAGCAAGTGTTTTGGGCTTGAAAATGAATTCCTTACAGAATGTGTTCGAAGTGCTTCTACAGCTTAATGAATAAATTTATCAAATTATTTTAACATATTCGGCCCTGCTTAACCGACCATTAGGTCCAAATAATTTTAAAAATTAAGGGGATTCCACCCACGGATTAGAGGAGCAGAAACTCGGACGTAATCAATAGCAGGTGACAGGTGCTGTGTCGGTCAAGCTATAATCAGCCCAGTTCCCTACATTTACTTTGGTTTTAATTTTTGAATAGTTAGTAATTGCTTTAAACATAAAACGTATGAAAATTATGTATGAGTAACAGACGTGCAACTTCCATTTAGTATTTATTATTACCTACTCAAAAATCTAACTAGACAGTGGGAAAGATTATTTTTAACAGTCGAATTAAAATAATTAGCAATTTACCGCGAAAATTCAAAAAAATAATCCTTTTGAAGTAACAAGAATAGAGTCAATATTAATTTAGTTATATTTTGAAATAAGTATGCTAATACCAATAGTTTTTGATTGCTTTGATTTTGTTTACAACCTAAAGGGAACACAAATATTTTTTATTGAACACAATTTTGATATAAAACAAAATATTTTCAACGACAAATATTTTATTTTCAAGCATATATTACCATCTGAGTTTTAAAAATCTATATATTTATAATGTTTTAAATAATTGTTTGTAGTTTTTGACGTACTGTAAACATTATGTCCAAATTACAGCCTATAAATACCCATTAAGTAATTAATATTGTTTGTAAATACCTGTAAATATTTTTGGAAACATTGTTTCAATACAAATATGGCAATCAGGAAATCTAGTGAGGGAATTGACACTCGGCTTTGAAATGAGGTAGGAAGAGTTTGGTTTGAGATTTGTAGATAAAGAGATTATTCTGTTTGTTCATTTACCGATATAGGTAATCTCCCCCCTCCCCCCCCCCTTTATACCACACACTCTGTCGGACTGCTCAAATATTGGCTTGTCATAAGCCCACACGTGATATTTTCATCCGCAATGGGCTTCCATGAATTATTATCACATTCATTCGTCTTGCATGACATTTTTAAAATATTTAATTAAAATTGCAACATTTATTAAAATTATTTATCGTCTGAAATTACAACAGGGTGTCTTCGTATGATTTTTGAGTATCCTTTCAATAAAATAATTCAGAAAAGAGAACAGCAAACATTTAAATGAGCTGAATAAGTTCAACATTTTATTTAAAATAAATTAACTGAGGAATAAATTTAATTGAACGTAGGTTTAAAACTTAATTTTACAAAGTATAATGTGTAAAATGTAACATGATGTATTTTTTATTTGTAATTACAAAATGTTTTTGTAACAGTTTTATGTTTGGAAATTATTTGGACATAGTATTAACCGTGTGAAAACTCTAAGCAACAGACAAGAAACTAGTTTTCACTTAAATAATGTTGCAATACTATTCTGGTGTGAAGTAAATTGAAACATGGCTATTGCCGAGGATTATAATGTACTTTGTATAGAAACACAAATTTGCTTTCACAATAATAGGGCATAAAATGCCCTATTATTACAATTTGCCGGTAGTTTGATAAGAATAGTATTGATAAGGGACCAATTACTTTTTTCACTCAGTTGCCTCGTTACATAAACATAGTTTTTTTCTCTAAAACAACTTTTAGAATCAAATAAAATTATAAATTACAATTATTGTTTCGATTTAAAAGAGAATTGTTTTGTGGGAAAAACTAGCAAGTATTATTTGGTTAAAACATTTAAAAGCTGGTTTAAGGAATGTTGTTTCAAGTTATACCAATGTTAAAATTTTTAAATAGTAACATCGTAAAACATCAAAAATCTAAATTATGTAAGATTTTTTATTTGTTACCAAATTAATTAGAGAAAAACATAATTATAAATGCATCACGTAAGTCTAAAATATTTATCCAAACTAATGCATTAAAACAATTTATTCATTACATAATTCATATTAATCATGATAATGTAGTTATACTTTACCTTGATGTAGTTTTTACTTATTGAGGCCAAAACTACAAAACACATTTTGAAACTGAATAAATGAGTATAAATATTAAATACAACTTAGTAATGAAAAAGGTATTCGTAAATACGTCGCAAAAGAAATTTTCCCGCACCCTAATTGTCTTTTTATACTTCTAAAAAAATTAACAATTTTTTAATTTTATTTTTAAAGTGCAACTTATCTAGAAAATTATATTAAATGTATAGTTATGTATTGATATTTCTTCTTATTTATTAAACAAATTTTATTCGTACATCTTTTCTGGAAAAATGTATAGGGATAATACATAATACCCTAATAAATGTAACAGACCGTAAAACAAAACACAAAATGCGCCCAAAGAATGAGCCGCCATTGCGGGTTAGGATTAGTATAGAAACACCCCTTCGTTGAAACTACTCAACTTCTCCCTCCACACCAAGTTTCAGGAAACTGGAAATGTTAAACTAAATCCGATTCCAGTGAAAAACTCAGAACCCCAAAGCATTCGTCATGTACCACATTGCGAATATTTGTATGCAAATTTCAAGCATTATATAAACCCTTTCTATAAAGTTTTTAGCATTTTGTTGAGCTACAACTGTAAAAAATCCTAAATTACGTTTCAGGTCAATTACGTTGGAAGCGGATTTTATAGCAGTTTCCAGCAGAATTCTCGTTAACCCTTTAGGAAGTATTGAACAATGTTTACAATTGTGCGATATTGTTGCTTATTCTAGGAAATATTGTAATATCCATTTAACGTTGGCTGTAACGAAGTTTTGTCTTAACTTAATAACCTACAATTATTTTTGGCACCGTGAAACTATTTATTGTAGCTTTATCTCAGAATTAAATTTGTGATGATATTCCAGGACTTTTTGTTATGGTGTATAATGCATAATTATTTTACTGACTTAATTTCAGGTTCATTTTTTATTTGTGTATTTATTCGTTTACCTTAAATATATTAACTATATAAGGCTTTATGGTATAAAAGTTTTTTATTATATATTTTATAAAATTGAGCACCGTTAATAACTTTATCATAGTAATAAAACTAAGTTTAAAATTAACGTTTTAAATATCGAGTCTTATTAAACTCCAATGTAGTGAGTAATTTATCACTAAAAGAACTGTTCTCTTATTTATGAAATTTCAGTAGTAAGAAGTACATTTTGATATGAATATTACTCTTCGTAGGTGTACATGCGTCGGTATGTACGACAAATTAACCGAATACAATTATTTTAATCCTATTCTACAGAAGCAAGAGATAGATAATCTTAGGATATCCTAGGGGGTAACGATATATTATTCAATTCAGTTGTTTATACCCCGCATTAAGTTAAGTACACATATAAGTTGTGAAAATAAAAATGAAATGTTTACAAAAATATTTGACCGTCTAGTATTAAAAAAGAGATATACTTGTATACTATAAGGATTAACTGTTTTATGTAGAGATTTGTTTAGCATGTTACATTAAACACAACAGTATTAGTACGCCGCACTGCACAATTCAATAGGCTGCATTCCGTAATAGGCCTAATTGATTTGATTATGAACAAAAACGTTTTCGTAAACTGTGTTATTATCTATGACGTCACTTTTCACAGTTGTTTTTAAATGTTTGAAATATTTTATTAAATAAAACTGTGAATTTAACAATGAAAGAAACGTCTAATAATAATGATCAAACAACGAACAAAACGTTTATTCCAATATAAGTTACAATTTCACTTATATAATACAATTATTATTAAAATCTATACCACTGTTGAAAAATAATATAAAATATAAAATAAGCTGACGTAACAGAAATATATATACAAATTTTCATGGGAATCAGCAGACATAGGCAACATAGGCCTTTGCGTCTGCTGCTTTGCTGTGAAATAATAAATAATTATATGCCAGGACTTGTCGGGATGCCCGCGACTGTGACAGCGCTATCTAAATGTTTATTCGTTCGTGTCGTAATTCGTTCGTATATGTGGTGTGTTTTGTTTAAATTTTAACATCTTGACGACTTACAAGCCTTGAAAATGTTGCACTTGCAACGAAACATGTTGGCATAACCTATATGTCAAACATTTTGGATTATTGACGGAGCTAAGAAACCTAGCTATTTAGTCTTAAACATAGTGCAGGGGCTAATAAAGGTGGATTTGAATGAATTATTGACTTTATTATTGTTTAAATTAGCAATAAAGGGTTAATGGGGGGAGGGGGTTAAAGGGGTAATAGTTAAATACCCCCGTCGCAGCAAACCTGCGGACTCAGCGAATTTCCAATGCATAATATTTGTCTGAATTCCACATAAAGCCGCAAACCAAGTTTCATAAAATTATATTCACATATAAGCGATTTTAATTATTCTCCATAAGAATAACATTGGTAATGAGTATGTAGGTTTGCTGAAACAAGGAACAGAAACAATTGGTTTTTATGCAAATATAAATAGAATTTAACTAGGCGAAGCCACATACTAAGTTTCATCGATATTCAATCATAAACAAGCGATATATGACATTCTAGTTATTCTCCTTAAGAATAACATGGGGGCTGAGAACGCAGGTTTGCTGCAACAAGGAACAGAAAAATGGGTTTTTATATAATTATCAATATAACTCAACCAAGTGAAGCTACATACCAAGTTTTATTAATTTATGTTCATAATTAAGGGAGTCAGTACATTTTACTTATTCTCCATAAGAATAACATGGGGGCTGAGTACGCAGGTTTGCTGCTATGGGAATAATAAAAAAAATCCATTTTTTGGGCAAATATCAATTTACCAGTACTACTTGAAGCCACATACCAAGTTTCATCAACATACATTCATAAATAATCGAGATATCAAATTTTATTTATTCTCCATAAGGATAACATTGGACAACGTACTGTGTTTAGCACTTTGAATATCTCTGCAACGGTTGGGCGTAGAATCACAATTTAAACACAAAAATGATTGTTTTGTGGAACTGAACAGATTGGTAAAAGCAAATGTGAAGCTTACATTAAAATAAACTGAGGAAAAGCCAAAAACCTTTTTCCCATAAGATTAACATGGGAGATTTTATGAGCAGGTTTTTTTGGATTTTCTCCGCAACCACTTAACCTAGGTTAATAATTCAAAATACTAAATTATTTGTTTTTTTTAAGCTCTATAACATGGTCAAAACCAAAATTAAGTTTTTTAAAAATTTTAGTGTGAAAAATGCAAAAAACTGATTTTTGGAAAATTTAAAACCCCCTTAAACCCCCCTTCCCATGGTCAGATTTTTCTGGTTTTCGAACTTAAAGTCATGAATGTCATTTTACACATTTGAGCCATATTTCATCAAAATCGGATGTTTTTTACTCAAGTTATCGTGTTAACGGACACATATATAGATATATATATATATACATATATATAAATTTGAACGAATAGTGTTTTTGGCGTCTGGGGACCTCAAAACAAAATGTTATCATGGTCTCGAGCTTAAGTCTTACCATGAGACCTACGGTAATAGCTTCTTCCCTATAGGGGAAATTCGCTAAAAGGGTTAAATTAAGTGAACCTAAGTAATTATGATAGTGAATGAATGAAGTTTTATGAAAACATTCCACGCATTATTACCTTTTATTACATAAAAGGCTCTTTTATAGCATTAAAAGCCGGTATATATTCTCTTATTATACCTCTATTTTGAATTGATAATGAAATCACCACACTATTACACATGCCAGATGGCAAGACTGCTCCAGAACCCCCATTAAGCCACTATTTACTCTCCTAACGACATCACCAAACCATCGTAGGCTAAGCGGAAAAAAATGCCCCAGAACCCCCAATAAGCCACTACTCAATATCGCTTGTAGCAGTAAAGCCCCGTACTGACGGTATTGCCTTGCTACACTCTACAGCAAGGTCTTGTGGCGTCCGTTAACCCTTGTGGCGTAATTTCCCATTAAGCTCTCCAGAGGAAAGAGCCCTTTTCAAGAGCTCATTTCATGTAATTAAGTTTCTTTTCGTCGCTGAAACGCGTTGATGAAAGTGAACGCTTTGTTGACGATGCGCTTTGGAGAAAACCCCCATGGAACGCTCCAGTTTAGTATTTTTTATTAGTTATTTATTTTAATAACCACATACATGATATCGGTTAAGTTTTCTCCCCCTTCCCGCACATTTGAAAGTCGTTAAGTATAATTTAGCATTCTGATACATTTTATAAATATTATCGTTATTATAATGGGATATTTACGTAAATGATTTATTAATATAGTTTTCATCACTCTGTATTCAAAAATAGCCCATTACCATACAGCTGAGATCTTCGAAAATCGTCGATTTCCATACACCAAAACAAATAATGACCAGCAGACTTTACCTGTCCTAAACATTACTTTACCTGTCCCAAACAATACTTTACCTGTCCCAAACAAAACTTGACCTGTCCTAAACAACTGAAGTTCCCGTTTTACTCAACATTAGCACCAGTGTGATTTCGTTATTTTTGACGATTCTGTGTTCAAACAGCTGACTTTAACACTAAAATGAATTGTAAACCCGTGTTGTGTTTTCTTATACAAAATTACTAGACAATGAAATATCAGATAATTTTTGTTTAAGTTTAATGTGGTTATTTTCAACGTGATGAAAAGTATATAACACGCCGGTACTTAGGTTGGGAGTATAGGACTCGTATTAAGTCCTATTTCGTGACTAGTAGTGAAATATTCTATTAATAGGCTAGTATGTTTTATTAAAAGTACCGAAAGTGGTATTTCACGGTGCATGATCAAATTTTACGTGTGAGGCGAAGCACACGGGAATAATTTCATGAAGCACCGAAAAAAAATTAAAATGTTGTAAATATTTACGAACTTTTCATCATATTACGGAATGACACAAGAAAGCCAGTTATATGTTTTGAACATGTTTTTACTACTAGTAAAATTTATTTCATAGATCATCTGATCTATGATGAAATGGACGGAAAGTTGTCTGGACTCTTACTGATTTTTGGGACACTTTCAAAATTTATCTGAATACATCTGTTTTTGGAATTGTAAGCACACGTCAAAAATTTCCGGTTAGTAAGCACACGTAAGCTATTTCCGGTTCAGTGTGGTAGAAAACAAATTGTATGTACAGATTTGTTACTTTAACTTCATTCAGTAATACACAGAGTAGAAAGAAAATACTAGTTATTAAGATAAACATATTATCACTATTGTAATGACGAATCTATCTTTACAATTGAACTCCTTAAAAATAATAAATAAATAATAATAAAAACTCCCAATTCGTGCTTATGCGCACAATACCCTAGTCGCAGCAAACCTGCATAATCAGCGAATTTCCAATAAATATATAACATAACACATTAAGCCACTTAACAGGATTCATAAGAAATATATTCACAAACAAGTGATATTTAAAATATTAATTATTCTCCATAAGAATAACATTGGGGATGAGTACGCAGGTTTGCTGCAACAAGGAACAAAATAATGGTTTTTTATGCAAATATCAATAGAACTCATCTAAGTGAAGTCACATACCAAGTTTCATCCATATACATTCATAAATAAGCAAAATATAACATTTTAATTATTTTCCTTTAGAATAACATGGGGACCGAGTACCTAGGTTTGCTGCTACGGGAACCATAGGCGAAAATTTTTTTGTGCAAACAACAATAAACCACAACCAGATGAAGCCATACACCAAATTCCGTCAGTTTATGTTCATAAATAAGCGAGATATAAAATTTTTCTTTTTCTCCATAAGAATAACATTAGACAACGTACTGTGTTTAGCACTTTCAATATCTCAGTAACCAATTGACGTAGAGCAATGGTCAAAATACCAAATTGTTTGTTTTTTAAGCTGAATGCAATGGTGGTAAAATTTGATTTAAATAAAAATTACATGTGAAAACCCCAAAAACCCCATTTTTGGGGTACAAAACCCCCCCAAAATCCCCCTTTGGATGATGCGATTCGTCTCAAATAAATGCTACTTTACACATTTATGCCAAATTTCATTAAGATCGGATCTTTTTTGACCTCAAAATGAAAAGTTATCATGGTCTCGGGCTTAAGTCTTACCAAGAGACCTACGGTAATAGCTTCTTCCCTATAGAGGAAATTCGCTAAAAAACCTATAAACTAATAAAAGCTGTTAAATCCATATTTTTGTTGACAAATATTAAATCAGAAAATACCGACTCAGGTAACGTAATAATATAGAAGTTTCTGTAAAACAAAATTTGACAAATATTTAAGTTCATCAAGGAAGTCTTCAACTTAACTTAAGCTTATAATAACTGAATAGAGGGCACAAGTCGAGGGGAAAGTCGTCATCCATTTCAAGGGTAAGTGGTTTTGCAATGAAAGGATGGAAGAAAACGACGATTCCATTTAGGGAAGTGGTGGCAAAAGTTGATAAATTGACCTCAAGTTTCACGTTGAATTAGGCGGAAAAATAGAAAACATCGATCTGCCGCACCTGCCAATCCTCTTACTCTTGCTCGTTTCTCTGCTTCCTCACTCAGCGATTTTATCCCCCGAATAAATTTTAAATACAAATTTTACCGAGATCAGAAACACTGAATAAATTCTCATAACAAAACGCTAGCGTGAATATTGGCATAAATATTGTTTTTTAATAAAGGTGTTCTAAATTATGTAAATAAAATTGGACCGCGAAGTAAAAAAACAAATGTTGCGATTGCATAAGGTAAACACAAAGGCCTGGTTGGTACACAACGATGAATATTGAAAACATTTAGCTTAACGCTAACACATCAGATTAATGCAACCTTGAATTCCGCGTTTTCCTTAAAAATATTTCTGCAAAGTAAATTCACATGGGAATTTATATTTTCAAAAAATGATGTCGCTTTCCTGTTGCATAAAGATAATACCCCCGTAGCAGCAAACCTGCATACTCAGCGAATTTCCAATGCATATATATTTATCTTAATACCACATAAAGCTACATACCAAGTTTCATCAATATACATTCATAAATAAACGATTTATGACATTATAATTATTCTCCATAAGAATAACATGGCGGCTGAGTATGCAGGTTTGCTGAAGCAAGGAACACAAAAAATGGGGTTTTATGCTAATATCAATATAAATCAACTAGGTGAAGTCACATACCAAATTTCATTAATTTATTTTCATAATTAAGGGAGATAACACGTTACTTATTCTCCATAAGAAAAACATGGGGCTGAGTACGCAGGTTTGCTGCTACTGGAGCCTTTGGCAACAAATTTTTTTTTGAGCAAATATCAATGGTCCACAACCAGATGAAGCCATGTACCAAGTTTCGTCAGTATATTTTCATAAATAAGCGAGATATAAAATTTTTATTTTCCTCCATAAGAATAACATTAGACAACGTACTGTGTTTAGCACTTACAATTTCTCGGTAATCAATTGGCATAGAGAAATGATCAAAATATCAAATTGTGTGTATTTTTAAGCTGAATCCAATGGGAAAAACTAAAATTTGACTATTTCCAAAATTATATGTAAAAAGTTCAAAAAACACATTTTTGGGGTACAAAACCCCCCAAAAATACCCCTTCGGATAAAGCGATCTGGCTGGTTTTCGAACTTAAAGTCATAAATGTTGCTTTACACGTTTATACCAAATTTCATCAAAATCGGATAATTTTTACGAGAGTTATCGTGCTCACGGACACACATATATATATATATATATATATATATATATATATATATATATATATATATACAGTTTCGAACGAATGGTATTTTTGGGGTCTGGGGACCTCAAAACGAAAAGTTATCATGGTCCCGGGCCTAGGTCTTACCATGCCGACTACGGTAATAGCTTCTTCCCTATAGGGGAAATTCGCTAAAAATTATAATTTTTAGTGGGTTGCTAGAGTAATAATCAAGGTGACGGACTAAATCATGCCAGCGTGGGTTCGAATTCCAGTCTTGACAAGTGAATTTTATCAATATTGTACAACTCATATTGTAAAGGCTCATCCCTTACTTTGCCGAATACGTCCACGCACAGATCTGCAGTCTACGAGAACGGGCAAAGAAGGCAAAACTAAGATCTCAACTTCTTAATAAAATCTTAAGATTTATTAGTGAATTTCCTATGGAAAAGTGAACTATTAGCATGACCCGCACGGTGAAACATAAGCCCAGGACCACCATAAAAGTTCCTAAGGTGTTCCTTTTTAGGGTGTCGCTAAAATCTTATATATATATATATATGTACATATGTGTGTTCGCACTCTAGCGGTCGTAAATTTTGTCCAATTTACTTGAAATTTGGTAGGAACCTTCCCTTTTGTCAACGGTTAGACAAGTTCGTTGAGCAAAAAAATCGGACAACTCTAACCCCCTTTTTTGGGGAAGTTAACTTTTGAAATTTTGAGTTTTTGGGCCCAAAAAGGGTTAGAAAGCCCCGAACGCAACATTATTGTATAATAAATTATTTTACGGAAAATGCCAAAAATTGTAAGCCCTCCCTCATCATTCTAGTACAAGTATGTACCGATTTATTAAGGGAAATGTTAATCGTCTTATGTCACAGTACGTTGTCTCATGGGGATTTTACACTGGAAAAGGCTGTTTTTCATATCTTGATGAAGTTTTATCACCCCATATACCACCTTGTTATCCTGACTATCCTTCCTCCTAACCCTATAATATACAACATTGCCATCCTAACAGTAAATTTAAATATAACTAGGAGCATCAGATCAGCCAAAAATAACATTTTTCAATAAAAAAAATTATTAGATATTTTAAAGGTTTTAATGCGGAAATTCACTATCCTCACGTCAGCGTGTGCGTGCGATCTGTTTTCTACCTGGATTCATACATTTAATTGAAACTTTCACTAATTTAAAAGTGCAATTTTTAAATATAGGTTTTTGAAATTTACTTATTTTCTGCTACCAATTAAACTTTGAGGACTACCTAAAGTGCATAGTTTTAGTCGCATGGTGTCTATTCCATAGAAATAAAAACATTTCTGAATGAATTGAATCAGAAACTTTCCTTATTTTATCAAGCTAAATGAGACACTTTACGGACCTTGTTAGGGTTAAACACAAAGGTTAAGGGGTGGCGTTCAAAACATCTTGTAATTATTTAGAAGGTTTTACCTCAATCAACCCTTCTGTTCGACCTTCCTCAGCTTCATCCCTTATCACAAGCCTTTTGTTTTTAAACCCCGTAAAGAGTTATAAGCTTTACATTCAGAAAATAACCACCTCTTTATATTCTCATCTAGTAAAGCCTTTCCTCCTTACAGTAATTCCTCCTGTATGTAAAAATATACATTTTTTCCACCCTTCCATGTAGTGACTCCCTTTGAAAAAAATTTTCCTAAAAAAATCTACCACTTTGTTTAAGCTCTAATTGTATCAAACGTTCTCACTAGCCTAACTGTTAGCACCTTTGACTTTGGTTCAGGAGGTGTCGGGTTCGATTCCCGGGGCTGAGTACGCAGGTTTGCTGCTACAGGAGCCTTTGGGAACATTTTTTTTGGCAAATATCAATAAACCACAACCAGATATAACATTTTTCTTTTCCTCCATAAGAATAACATTAGACAATGTACTGTGTTTAGCACTTTCAATACCTCGGTAACCAATTGACATAGAGAAATGATCAGAATACCAAATTGTGTGTTTTTTAAGCTGAATCCAATAGTAAAAACTAAAATTTGACTATTTCAAATATTATATGTAAACAATTCAAAAAACCTATTTTTGGATCACAAAAGCCCCCAAAATACCCCTTCGGATGTTCGAACTTAAAGTCATAAATGTTGCTTTACACGTTTATACCAAATTTCATCAAAATCGGATCATTTTTACAAGAGTTATCGTGCTCACGGACACACACACACACACACACACACACACACATATATATATATATACACACACACACACACACACACACAGTTTCGAACGAATTGTGTTTTTGGGGTCTGGGGACCTCAAAACGAAAATTTATCATGGTCTCGGGCTTAAGTCTTACCACGCCGACTACGGTAATAGCTTCTTCCCTATAGGGGAAATTCGCTAAAACTACTTCATTTCGTAAACCCTGTTATAATTACAGTTGGTATAATTTCCCTGTTTTGTAATTATTAACGATTTAATTACAAAATAAAATGTGTAGTATATCATATAACTATGTTTATTTTCAGAAAATACTTTGACAATATACATTGAGATGGAATGTGGAGTAAGAAATGAAAAATGCACGACACAAATACATTTGAAATATTGCTTCAAATTGCGCGCCCTTTTCAGAAATTACATTCCTTATATTACATTATGCCTTCTGTATTCATGCATGAGTTGTTTTGAAGAAACTACTTTCCAGTAAGTTATTTCCTATTTTAATTATTGCATAAAACGTGTTTATTCACTTTAAAAGTACCTAAATTGCATTATAAAGTTAGTGGAAAGACGGTTAAAATATAATGTGGTAACGTTTTAAATATATTGTTTATTTAACTTTTAAAATAATAATGTTTTAGAAACTTAGCGCTGATTAGTTATCTTTAGTAAATATTGTAAACGTAAAAGTTTCATATTTTTATTACAGCATGACTTAAAATTAAGCAACATTTTATTCATGAATTATGTTTGTAACCGATTTAAGTATGAAGCAAAGCAAAGTTCATCAATTTAAATTTTTTACCTTATGGCTAAATTTGTTAAAATTGTGTCTAACTCAGTTCGATTTAAGCACAAAGTCACTAGGAAAAAAATTCTGATTAAAAAAACTTTCGAAGATGTTTTTCTTGGTAGACTTGGAGTAATATTTTACCATGCCCCCCCTTGACGAGCAGATTTGCTTAGCTTTTTGCCTCTTTTTTGCATGTTAAAAGTTATAAATAACCCCTCAGGTAGCATATTTTAATGTACACATTTGATTCATTTTAGCGAATTTCCCCTATAGGGAAGAAGCTATTACCGTAGGTGTCATGGTAAGACTTAAGCCCGAGACCATGTTAACTTTTGGTTTTAAGGTCCCCAGATGATAAAAACACTATTCGTTCAAATTTATATATATGTATAAACAGTTATGCATAAATAACTCTACTTATACAGTTTTTTGCCCGTGAATGCGATAACTTGAGTAAAAAACCTCCGATTTTGATGAAATTTGGCTCAAGTGTGTAAAGTGACATTTATGAATTTAAGTTTGAAAACCAGAAAAATCGGACAATGGGAAGGAGGGTTTATGGGAGTTTTGAATTTTCCAAAAATAAGTTTTTTGCATTTTTCAGCCTCAGATTTTTAAAAACTTAATTTGGGTTTGGACCATGTTATAGAGCTTAAAAAAACAAACAATATTGTGTTTTAAAATATGAAAATAGGTTAAGTGGTTGCGGAGAAAATCCAAAAAATGTCTGCACATAAAATATCTCATGTTAATCTTATGGGAAAAAAGGTTTATTGCTTTTCCTCCGCTAGTTTTAATGTAAACTTCACATTTGCTTTTACCAATCTGTTCAGTTCCACAAAACAATCATTTGGTGTTTTAATCGTTGTTCTACGTCTAACCGTTGTAGAGATATTCAAAGTGCTAAACTCAGTACGTTGTCCAATGTTATCCTTATGGAGAATGAATAAAATTTGATATCTTGATTATTTTGTAGCTTGTATGTAGCTTCACCTAGTTGAGTTACATTGATATTTGCTAAAAAAAACACATTTCTTATCTTCCTCGTTGCAGCAAACCTGCGTACTCAGCGCTAAAAAAATAAAATGCTATAGATCACTTATTATTTATGTATTTAATATTAAACTTGGTAAGTGGCTTTATGTGGTAGTGAGAAACATATGCATGCATTGGAAATTCGCTAAGTACCCAGGTTTGCTGCGACGGGGGTATTGGATTATACCACTACATTTATGCAATCTTCTTTTAATGTTGTTAGTCTCTATTATCAGGTAACCACATGTTGATTACTCACGACATCAGTATTACTTTGATAGTTCACTAGTTGTTCACGAAAAGTTATTATAATTAATTTGATTTAAATTTAAAATCTAGAAGCCCAATGTAATTTTTTTAACTTTTAAAATTAAATTTGTGATTAATTGGATTTTACCTGTTGATGAGGCCTGTCTAGAACTTATATTTAATCCAGAAATTAGTTAATTACTTATAAGAGAACTTTTAAAGGAAATCCTCACAGCCGTTTTTGAGACCAGAGTTTCAACCTAGTAACCAAGCAAGCAACCCTTACTCACATCAGAGTATAGGATTATCAAAAATCTGTTCAACAACCGAATTACTAATGAATGATCGTCGGACCTCGTATGATGCGTAATTGATGAAATAACCCGGCTCTCGTCGGCGAGCGATAGTGACGTCATCAGTTATTCATGTTGGCCCGCATACTATAGAACATGCAAGATGCATCTTAACCATGCAGTAAAGATGTTCAGAAGGTCAAAAAAGCAAATTTCACGATTTAATGGTCCTTTATTGATACATTTCCTGACTTCTTGTCTGTTTAGATGCATTAGTATTTATCATTGAAATGATTTAATGTAAAATTGTCTGTGATGGATATTGATCTAAGTAATTTTAAAAATCCTATACATTTAGTTTTCTTCCACAATTCCATTCTGAAATAAAGTAAACAAGTGTTAAATGTTAAAAAAAGTACTATAAATAGTAGCATAATAATGTTGTGGTACAAAATTATTGAATACCCAAAACAGGAATTTTCTTGCCATAAAAATGGGTGGTTAAATAAATTAAGTATCATAAGTAATAAAATATTTTTCATAGCATTTTTAATTTAAATTTATTTTTAACATTGACAAATTCCAGTTGTTGCTATGATAAAAGGAAACTAACAAAGACAAACAGTTGTTTAGAAATCTGTAAATTTTAAAAATTGGTATTCAAACAAGTGTTTATTATTTTATCGTAACTGTTTTGAAGATATTAGTGTTTTTTCTATACCAACAAACATTATAAAAAAAAAAAAAACAGACCGAGAAAGGAAAAATTAATTTTTGTACATAGTAAATAACCTTGTTAAGTTTCTCAGGGAGGGAACTCTTGGAGACGAGAGATTTGGAGCCTCGCCGTCACGTTCGCAAGCGTCACGACTCGTCGTCGTGTAAGAAGCTGTGCGCAGTCCAGTCACGTTTTGAAGAGTAACTTTCATTTTTTTAATGTAAATGTTTTAAAGAGATACTTTTGTTAACCAAGAGGAATCTCAGGTCACCTGCTTCTGCATGTTTTCTACACAAGAGTAATGTTAACTTAAATCCCGCCCCGTCTCAGCGGATTATCCGACATTGTTTAAGCCATGAATCAACGATTTCGGATAATCCGTTGAGGAGGGACGGGCTTTAGAAGGTAACATTGTCGCCTCGCTAGCCTAACGTTAGTCTTGTATTTCGGATAATCCGTTGAGGAGGGACGGGCTTTGGAAGGTAACACTGTCGCCTCGCTAGCCTAACGGTTAGTCTTGTATTTCGGATAACCCGTTGAGGAGGGACGGGCTTTGGAAGGTAACACTGTCGCCTCGCTAGCCTAACGGTTAGTCTTGTATTTCGGATAATCCGTTGAAGAGGGACGGGCTTTAGAAGGTAACACTGTCGCTTCGCTAGCCTAACGGTTAGTCTTGTATTTCGGATAATCCGTTGAGGAGGGACGGGCTTTAGAAGGTAACACTGTCGCTTCGCTAGCCTAACGGTTAGTCTTGTATTTCGGATAATCCGTTGAGGAGGGACGGGCTTTGGAAGGTAACACTGTCGCCTCGCTAGCCTAACGTTAGTCTTGTATTTCGGATAATCCGTTGAGGAGGGACGGGCTTTGGAAGGTAACACTGTCGCCTCGCTAGCCTAACGGTTAGTCTTGTATTTCGAATAATCCGTTGAGGAGGGACGGGCTTTGGAAGGTAACACTGTCGCTTCGCTAGCCTAACGGTTAGTCTTGTATTTCGGATAATCCGTTGAGGAGGGACGGGCTTTGGAAGGTAACACTGTCGCCTCGCTAGCCTAACGGTTAGTCTTGTATTTCGGATAACCCGTTGAGGAGGGACGGGCTTTGGAAGGTAACACTGTCGCCTCGCTAGCCTAACGGTCAGTCTTGTATTTCGGATAATCCGTTGAGGAGGGACGGGCTTTAGAAGGTAACATTGTCGCCTCGCTAGCCTAACGGTTAGTCTTGTATTTCGGATAATCCGTTGAGGAGGGACGGGCTTTAGAAGGTAACATTGTCGCCTCGCTAGCCTAACGTTTAGTCTTGTATTTCGGATAATCCGTTGAGGAGGGACGGGCTTTGGAAGGTAACACTGTCGCCTCGCTAGCCTAACGGTTAGTCTTGTATTTCGGATAATCCGTTGAGGAGGGACGGGCTTTAGAAGGTAACATTGTCGCCTCGCTAGCCTAACGGTTAGTCTTGTATTTCGGATAATCCGTTGAGGAGGGACGGGCTTTAGAAGGTAACATTGTCGCCTCGCTAGCCTAACGTTTAGTCTTGTATTTCGGATAATCCGTTGAGGAGGGACGGGCTTTGGAAGGTAACACTGTCGCCTCGCTAGCCTAATGGTTAGTCTTGTATTTCGGATAATCCGTTGAGGAGGGACGGGCTTTAGAAGGTAACATTGTCGCCTCGCTAGCCTAACGGTTAGTCTTGTATTTCGGATAATCCGTTGAGGAGGGACGGGCTTTGGAAGGTAACACTGTCGCCTCGCTAGCCTAACGGTTAGTCTTGTATTTCGGATAATCCGTTGAGGAGGGACGGGCTTTAGAAGGTAACATTGTCGCCTCGCTAGCCTAACGGTTAGTCTTGTATTTCGGATAACCCGTTGAGGAGGGACGGGCTTTGGAAGGTAACATTATCGCCTCGCTAGCCTAACGGTTAGTCTTGTATTTCGGATAATCCGTTGAGGAGGGACGGGCTTTGGAAGGTAACACTGTCGCTTCGCTAGCCTAACGGTTAGTCTTGTATTTCGGATAATCCGTTGAGGAGGGACGGGCTTTGGAAGGTAACATTATCGCCTCGCTAGCCTAACGGTTAGTCTTGTATTTCGGATAATCCGTTGAGGAGGGACGGGCTTTAGAAGGTAACATTGTCGCCTCGCTAGCCTAACGGTTAGTCTTGTATTTCGGATAATCCGTTGAGGAGGGACGGGCTTTGGAAGGTAACACTGTCGCTTCGCTAGCCTAACGGTTAGTCTTGTATTTCGGATAATCCGTTGAGGAGGGACGGGCTTTGGAAGGTAACACTGTCGCCTCGCTAGCCTAACGTTAGTCTTGTATTTCGGATAACCCGTTGAGGAGGGACGGGCTTTGGAAGGTAACACTGTCGCCTCGCTAGCCTAACGTTAGTCTTGTATTTCGGATAACCCGTTGAGGAGGGACGGGCTTTGGAAGGTAACACTGTCGCCTCGCTAGCCTAACGTTAGTCTTGTATTTCGGATAACCCGTTGAGGAGGGACGGGCTTTGGAAGGTAACACTGTCGCCTCGCTAGCCTAACGTTAGTCTTGTATTTCGGATAATCCGTTGAGGAGGGACGGGCTTTAGAAGGTAACATTGTCGCCTCGCTAGCCTAACGTTAGTCTTGTTTTTCGGATAATCCATTGAGGAGGGACGGGCTTTAGAAGGTAACATTGTCGCCTCGCTAGCCTAACGGTTAGTCTTGTATTTCGGATAATCCGTTGAGGAGGGACGGGCTTTGGAAGGTAACACTGTCGCCTCGCTAGCCTAACGGTTAGTCTTGTATTTCGGATAACCCGTTGAGGAGGGACGGGCTTTGGAAGGTAACACTGTCGCCTCGCTAGCCTAACGTTAGTCTTGTATTTCGGATAATCCGTTGAGGAGGGACGGGCTTTAGAAGGTAACATTGTCGCCTCGCTAGCCTAACGGTTAGTCTTGTATTTCGGATAATCCGTTGAGGAGGGACGGGCTTTAGAAGGTAACATTGTCGCCTCGCTAGCCTAACGGTTAGTCTTGTATTTCGGTGCAAGAGGTCACGGGTTCGATTCCCGGAGTGCCCACGTGACTAGTAAGTGTGGACCGTTGACCTCTAAAAACTTTTAATAAAAAATGCCAATTGAAAAAACAAGCAATTAATAACATAAAAAACATTGGCCTGAAAGGAGAAGTGAGTGAAAATGTTACGTGCCTAGAGCCCCCTCTTTTTACGAATCGACGTTTAAGAGGTAAAAGTAAATTCCTTATTCATTTTAATATATATTAGAATACTTGTCACTTTTGTTATAACGCCGTTCCTTATTTTGCTTCATAATTCCTTTGCTGTCCCAAACTCTAAGGTGTTCAACAAAAGCTTTACAAACTAAATTTGTTTGAAGTCATTTAATAATTTATTTGGGGACATTTTCTATCATTGAGGAAAACAAGTTTCACGACTTATCTTGATTTGGAAGTCAGAATAATACCTAAACCATAACAAAATTAGTGGCGCAATCTAGGAAAAATTGAAAATTAGATAAAACAGAAAATTGTCAAAGCAGTCAAACTAAAAAATGAAAGAATTCAAACAGCTGATTCAGATTAAAACAAAACCAAATTTGACCAAACCACGATATAAATCCTGTCTCGTACCCGTGAATTACAAAGGGTGTCACTTTAACAAGAAGGCGCAAGCTAATCTGGGCGTTATTTGTTAATTTAAACGCGCGAAATGAGAATGTTAGAATTTACATGTGGGGCGGACGTGTTGGCAATTCTCATTATCTTTGTGAGGTGTCGACAGCACCGCGACAACTCGTGTGTTTTATATGAAGTGAACCAGGTTTATAACGTTTTAATTATTTTATAATTACTTTTGTGACTTGCCTATAATGCAATAGTATACAATAACGAAGTTTTTATAGTAACGTATAGTAACGGGTGAACCGAACCTTCTTCTGAAATTGCGAGTTATTATTCAATACGGCCCTCTTCCATAGCGAACAGATCTTCTTCGCTCATTTGCCTCCTTTCTACATATTTTATGTCACTCTAGTTATTATCACTCAATACCACTTTAGGTAGTGTTTTTCATATACACATTATATTTATTTTGGATATGACCACTCTATATGCAATCTTTGTTTAATGGTTTTAGTCATTGTTCTCGGTAAATGACGTAGTACATAATCAGTGAATGTTACTTTGACAGTTCACTAGCGTTTTTGATTATTTTCACAGCTGTTACAATTCTTTTGATATTGAATTTCCTTTGGAAAGTGAACTATTAGCATGACCCGCACGGTGAAACTTAAGCCCGGGACCACCATAGAAGTTCCTAACGTGACCCCCTGAACACGTTTTGGGGGGTCGTTCAAAATTGTATATATATATATATATATATGTGTGTGTGTGTGTGTGTGTGTGTGTGTGTGTGTGTGTGTGTGTGTGTGTGTGTGTTTGCACTCTAGCGGTCGCATTTTTTGTCAGATTTACTTCAAATTTGGTAGGGACGTTCCTTTCTGTAATCGGTTGGACAAGTTTGTTGGGCAAAACTAATTTTAAATAAGTTTACAATATTTTATGTTTGCTTTTTACATGTGATGACATCTAACTGTTTGACAAAAACCGTTACATTAATCAACCGTAACGAAAAATAAACTGTTATTTTTAGTCAATCAGTTGCGTACCAAACTATTTAATAAGTTATTTAAAATATTTAAGAGGAATATTCTCTTAAAGGGTGGGTAGTTAAAGAGATTTGCGACCAAAGAAATGTGCGAGCCCACTGTGATAAGCGGAGGGAAAGAACCTTGATAAATGGCTCTATTCTCGGTTTGATTCAAGCGGAAAAATAGTAAACATCAATCAAATGCTCCTTATACACTTTCCTTCTCCCCCTCTTTAGTTTAGCCGTAACGCTGGCTGCCTATGGTTGGAAGTTGGCAAAAGGATAAAGGCCACTTGCCGCAGGACCTACAATAAGAATCCAGACTATTATTCAAATCGCCAAAGTAAATGAGATCACCTGGTAATGTTTATTTTACGATCAAATTTAAGTTAAGATCTATTTTAGTACAATTCTAGCGGTACACAAAAACACATGGACAAAATTCCGGCTGGCGTATGGTAAAATAAATAAAATTACTCGGCAAGTTTTAAAAGCTAGTCTTCATTCATAGGATCCGTGAAGTCATTCTAAATCCAGTCCGTTACTTTGTCAGCTAGCCAGTTAAAATCCATTGATTTAGTAGTTCATCTTGTCAGCCCTACTTATTCGGTTTTCCAGTAGCCAAATTTGTTACAGTTACTGTTAGTCTTTCATATTACTTTTCCTGCCAGCAATTTATTTATTCATTCTGTCAGCCCGTCATCTATTATCCAAATCAATTAATTTAGTCTGTCAGTTATGCTCTATTAATTTGTCTTCTCAGTTGAATAATCTATCTAGAAAATTATTTTTTGTGGATATATTTAATTAGTTTTAAGCTCAATCATTGAGTTTTTGAAGTATCTAGAGATAAATTCGTTGTTATTATTAGTTTAGGATCACTACTTGTGAATATTGGGTTTTAATGAATTATCATTTTGAATTGCTTATTCTAAAATCCACCGGTAATCGCAGCAATACACGACGTAAGTGAGGAAAACAAACTGAATCGATTAATATTAAAAAAATGAATTTAATTCTAGGACTATCCCAGAACTTGATTTACATCAGATTACAAACAAATGTTCTCTGGCCTTTGTTCAGTTTCGTATAAAACGATTATTGCCAGGTGAGCAGATCACCTGTGATTTTAGACACACGATATTAAATAGGAAGACTTCGCTTTTTACTTACTCCCCCTTATACATAGTATATAGAGAAAGTATTGTTTTCGTCAAAATTTTTGAATTTGAGTTGTTAGTGGAAATATTCGTTTTGGTGCTCCCTGAATAAAAAAAAAGATTTTTACGTGATTCTGTGTGTCTGTCTGTATGGATGTGTACAGAGCTAGAGCCCTAACCAATGGTCCGATTTTTATGAAATTTGGTATGTAGATACTAATTCATAATATCTCCAGGTGTTTTTTCATTTTTTTAACTTTTTATTTGTAAGGGTAATTATCCCCCAAAACCACCAAAAAACAGGAAAAATCAAAATTTCTCAAAAACTGCTTTAACGATTTTAATTAAACTTTAGTCATTTGTAGAGCTTTAGTTTACCAACAAAATGACACCACCCGCATTTCTGTAAAAATTCAGGTTCAGAAGTAACAGGACTTAAAACATCAAAAATTCATTTTTTTATTTTTCATAAAAAATGTAAAACAATATTACTATGCACCATTAAACAGTGTAAATTTTCATTTTGCGGTAAACGCAGTACGTTGTCCAATGTTATTCTTATGGGGAATACAAAAATTACTATTTCTCTCTTATTTACTGATCAATTTTGTTCAAACTTTATATGCTTGTCAAGTTAGCATTGACCAGCAGAGGAAATTCGAAATATGTTGCCCCTTAATAACCCTAGGGGGGGGAATAGGGGGCATTTCCCCTCTTAAAACCACGTGTGTAGCAATGAATTCTGTAGTGTCCAAAACAGGGATTTGGGTGGATGTTTTTGAAAACAACTTGTTTACAAGATTTTCTGTACATTCGACCGTGCTTTCTATTCAGTATTTAGTAAATAAAGAGTAATTTATTCATTAAAGTTTTTGCTAAAAGGGAGAAAGTATGTGTCAGTTTCCTCATACCGTTTATTTTAGTTTAAAACCGATAGGGCCTACTTTAATTTGTAAGTGTCGTTTACTTACTGAAAATTTATTATAAAAATACAATGTTCATTCGTTTTTACTGGCTTAGTTAAACGCACTTTGAACAATAAAATTACTAAAGAAGAACAAATGAAATAATTATGATTGTAAGTTTGTAGGTGGTTAAAGTATAATATTTTATCCATCACCATATTAAAATTTAATCAAAGTTTATTTCTCATTGCATGAAGAAAAATATTAAGGTATTATATTTTTTAATTCTACCGCTCAAAATCGCTTACCCGTGTTTAATTTGCGGGTTGCATGAAAACTTCGGTAAGCCTTCGCTGTCAGGCCGGATCAGAAATCGGAAAACCGAATGAATGTCGAGTTGCACAACCGGAAATCAGTGATTGGAGAACAGCGCGGAAATCGCATCACGGATCGAGTGCGTCACTGATTTCGGCGATTGTAGTGACATTATCTCCCTGGTTTGAAGATCTGGTTGATAAACGGAACCAAACTAATGTAGAAGAAGAGATATGCGGATAAATCTGTACTAGACTTAGTTGGATATTTTTCTAAACAAATTGTAACATTACAACAAATAGGAAGAGACCAGGACCAGGTCAACTGATGCAACTCATGTCAGAAAACTCATTCAGTTTCTAGATATGCACTCGAATTTTATCGAATTTTCAACAAGTTTTTCCACTTTAAAATGTTTATAGTTTATAATTTTTCAAGGATATATTTTAACGTTATCGTTAGTTTACAACCAGTTAATGAGGACCACTTTTACTAAATAACTCGCGCTATTCTGACTGACAATAATAAAGCTCAAGTGTCAATATGCTCTTCAAAACCACAGTAACTACCACACTTTTTCGACCAAAGTATAATTTTAAGACATAAATTAGTATTTTTTCTTCATAAAAACTTTCACAATGATATTTTTAAGAATCTTCTCATTGTATTTAAAAAATATAACTTTTTAATCACGATTTAAACGAAAAAAAACTAAAATTACCCCTTTTATTCTGTATAGAACAAATAATTCTATTGCCACAATTGTAGGGTAGTTATGTCTCCTGCTACCCCTTCGTGAAGGTGAGGTTAGTGTGCCCAGTGGTGCAACAGTGCGGAGTTACAGTGACGCCGGTGACTCGGCCCAGTAAGATGCCTCAGTAGGCGGGCTAGTGGCAGCAGTACAAGACTACAGTGGGGTCCCTCAGGGCAACATGCTAGGGCCGGCTCCAGTTGCGAGCGTCACCAGTGTCCCTTCGATACAGCAGCCCTGCGCAGCCGCCGCAGGCAAGTTACAGCAGAGTTAAATTTCCTCTGATAATACTGATTAACAAAATTACCATTCAATCTATATACTGTGACTGGTAAAAAAAACCTCAACTCAATTGGAACGTATTGTAAATATTTTCGAAATATATACTTCTCAAACTTTTGTTTACTATTACCTTGTGTTTAAATTTTAACTGTAGAATCATTAATTTTGGTATGAAGTATCAGTTAGTCAGTTTTATTGGAGCTCATATAAAACCGAATGTCTCCAAAATTACCTAGAAAATGTTAAACGTGATTGGAAAATAAAAAAAGTTATTTTTTAGGGGGGGTTGATTTCTTGTGAAACGCGTGTTCTGAAGTTGTGTTACATTTTAATTGTGTAATACTCCTTTACTTAATTTCATACAAATCATATTTTTTTAAATGACGTTTTATCCTGAAGGAAGGGCAAAGTAAGTGTTTTATTTTTACAAGTACCATTTCATTTAGTGGAGTAAACTTCCTTTTTTGTGAATTTTCGTTCCATTGTCGGATAATGAGCTTCCTGTTGTTTCAAGTTCTAACATTTCTTTGAACTCGAACATCAGATCGTAGTAATGAACTTAAAACACACCTCGCCTTCATTTCAAAGATTATTTTGCAAATAAGGTAGTTATGGAAGAGTAAATAAGTAAAGACTATTCAAATATGAACAAACTTCAGAATATGTGTTTGACTAACACCATACACCACTAAAATGTTACTACTATTTAGCGTTTACGCAAGCTTAAAAAGTAGTAACGATTTTGTGGACACTCGGTATATTTAAACATCATGTACCTACGTTAAAATAACTAAATATTTTGGCTTGTTGAAAGTGGTACAACACGATTGAATCAAAGGAATAAATACGTTGTTAGACAATCCTTTGACATGGAATTCAAACAGAAAACTTTAAAACATGGAGTAATTGTGTTTCCATTACACATTGAGATACTTGAGATAAAACAAAGTTTGAACTCATTATTGAAAACTATCCTTACAAGCTATTCTCAAATGCAAAATACTCTTGTAAGTTTACTTATCATATGTTTTAAATGCTTTATGGTAGTATAATTGCATGTTAAGTTAGAATTTGTCTTTTGATCATTTGTTATCCAATCGTATACAACCAGATCTGTGCAGCTTCCACCTTTATCCTAGTTACAGCTCATGTTGCAAAAATATATTATATTTATATATATTTAGGTGACATTTAACATTTGTAATGTATTAGGCCTACTTGTTATTTCTAAGATAACAAATTAACTTACTTACTTAGTTAGACCTATTAGTTGCGATAATGAATATTAAAGCATAATTTAATATACAGGGTGTCCCGGAACTCTCTGGAACATTTCATAAAAAATTAGTCCTTAGGTCGATAAAAACGTATTTCGCAATATAAACATGGGTCTCCGGTGACTAGTTTTCCGTTTGTCGGTCTGTATGTCTTTTTTAATTAATACGTTATATCTTAGGAACATATGTAGATATCGACTTCAAACGTAGTACTTATATAACATCTAACAAGACCCATTTTGGTATGAAATATCAAGATTCTACTTTGTACCATTTCAATATGGCGGCCATTTTTGTTTTTCAAAGCTAAATATCCTAAAACCCGTAAAATTTACAAAAAAACCTGTATGAATAAAAAAATTTGAGGCATTCTTTCCTAAAAGTATCGATTTGAAGACATGAACTATAGAATAATAAATAACTTAGTTTTTGTGACTTTTATAAGTTAAAACATGATTTTTTCATTTCTGGGCTGAAACATCATGTTTTATCTTATAAAAATCACAACTCAGTTATTTATCATCCTATAGTTAATATCTTCATATCATTACTTTTATGACAAAATTCCACAACTTTTTTGAAACAAATAGTTTTTCCATAAATGTTACAGTTTTTAAGATATTAGCTTTGAAAATCAAAAATGGCCGCCATTTTGAAATGGTACAAAGTATAAACTTGATATTTCATACCAAAATAGGTCTCATTAGATGTAATACATTTACCAAGTTTGAAGACGATATCTTTAGATGTTCCTAAGATATGACGTATTAAGTAAAAAACACATACAGACCAACAAACGGAAAACTAATCACCGGAGACCCATGTTTATATTGGGAAATATATTTTTCTCGACCTAAGGAACAATTTTTTATGAAATGCTTCAGAGAGTTACGGGACACCTGCAGATTAACCTAATCTTAATTATGTATATTAAACTGTATTATTCTGTATTATTATTATTCTGTATATTAAACTAATCTTACTTAATTACAATATCAGTACTTAAGCCTTAACCGCTTACAGTGTCCTCCATCGTAGCGGCGCGTGACCTGAATCTGTTATGAAGCCTACAAAAACAGCTGTTTTACAAAGTGGTGGTGTTTTACCTCCCACAGTATCCGGTATCTTAATTAAATGTAGTAGGCAAAGCCGTGAGGGCTTTCTAGATTAGTGTTTTAAAAGTATAATTTGCTTGCTTGAACACAAAACACGTGTTTCGAGATTAACATCTACATCATTCACGATTTACACTTTAGTGTTTTATCAGCGTTCAACTTTCTGTTATTTGTTATTATCGTTCTAACATTGAACGTGTTTTCTTTACACTACGTTTTCGAAGATCTTGTAACCTTTTAAAGCTTATAAAATAATTTAGAAACACAAATTATTGTAAACTTAGTGTTTATATGTCAACACAGAACTACGGAAAGAATGTAAATATATTTTCTTTGACTAGTGAAGATCTATAAAGAGTAATTTAGAAAGGTGTACGTAATTTTGTAATGTTATAGCTAATATGTATTAATAAACGCAAAAGTAACAACTTAATACTTTTCATTAAGTTGAGTGTTTTAATCAAGTTGCTATAAAATGTGTGAATATTACGTTTCTGTGTATGAACAAAATCTAAAATCAAACAGTAAAAGCTCACAAAGCTAATTTAATACCATCAACCAAACGTATGCTACTTTTCGGCTTCATACCTAAATTGGGTTCAACAATATGATTTATTTACTTAATATATAGACACATAAGTAAAATTCTAGTAAGATAGAATTAGGCTTTGTGACCTTTATACTCCTATGTAATTATCAACTTACAAATTAATCAGTCCTAAGTGGTTTTTATGAAGGGGTGTTCATAGCCAAATTGATTTTATGATGTTCTTTGATCAATATAGGCACTAAAATTGTTTTGAATATTAGAAAACTAAATCGTGATTAATACATAGATGCGATGATGACGTGTTAATAAGCAAAACCAGCTTGAATGAACGAAAAATAATTCAAATAATGAAAAGTATATTGCAGGCCTCAAGTAAATAGACGTCTTCCATCACACCCGTATTAATTTCCATATGAAAAAATAAACGTAAGGTGATAATAACAAAAAATGTATATGAACAATATAAAAAAACATTACGAACAATAGACAAGCTTTAATTTCTTATTATAAGGTTTAATACATTTTAGCAAATAAAAGTGATTAATGACGTAGGCAGAACGTTGGACGGGGAGGGGCTACTCACAATACAACCCCAGACAGATTATCCGGCGTAAAAGACTACACCGCCTTTGAACACCTCCCATTTCAGCAAACTTTTGTAATTTGAAACCCTTTGTCGATGAAATATCCAGACCACCTGGAGTGCGACAGAGCCTTGATCTAACACTTTAGGGATTTTATTCAAGACAATATATCTAACTAGAGTGAACTACGGATTGAAATGGAAAAATTTGTTTGTCTCTAATTTTTATTCTTTTAAGCCCCAAGTGACAACGTATCAACAAATATTTTTAATGTCCTACCCTAAATCATGGTTAGTTAGGTAAAGCAATCGTACCGTTAGAAGCACTCAATGCGGTTTTGTCGGACATGGGGTGTAACCTGGTTGGCAAAAACGGAACTAACATGTGTAGAAGAGCCGTTGTGAACATTTATAGAACAGCCGATATAGCAACCATTAAGCCATTGCAATTAGTGGCCGAGTGGTCTAAGGCGATATCCGCCCTGTCTTGATCGAGCACTTTTAGCACTTGGGTCGAAGGTTCGAATCTCGTCTCGGTTGGTGGTTTTTATGTGCAACTCATGGAGCTCTCGTGTCTGTTGAGAGTTGAACATTATACGGCTCGGGTCCAATCCGACGGGATGGATGCATTCTTTGTGAGTTGCTCATCTGATTTGGTGATGTGCTACCTTTTACTTATTCTTTCTATGTGTGTGTTCATGGAAAGATCTTTTTTATAGTTTAAAATGTTCAGACGATCAAAGAATTGAAACTATAACAGAATAAGACGGATTAAACAACTCTATAACACAACTCTATAACACAACTCTATAACACAACTCTATAACACAACTCTATAACACAACTCTATAACACAACTCTATAACACAACTCTATAACACAACTCTATAACACAACTCTATAACACAACTCTATAACACAACTCTATAACACAACCCTATAACACAACTCTATAACACAACTCTACAAGAACTCTATAAACACTCTATGAGCTCAGGGTTTAAAGGATTAAAAAGTTGAATTTTCAGACAGACCTATACCATAGTCGCTAGTCACAGGAAAAAAGAAGAATACAGAGCTTTGTTGGAAGAAGGGCTTTTAAAAAGTTTTGCAGGAAACTATTGGATTTCAATCTGAGAACGAGCTTTGGAACCTCAAGTCTTGCTTAAAGATGGACTTATCAAAAGGCTGTAGAACTTCACTAGAAAAACTGGTTATAATAATGTGATTATACTAAGTAAAATGTGTTACAAAAGGCGTTAATATAAAGGATGTATGCGGTAATTTAAACATGCGAAACCAGCAGGTTCCGAGAACTCATTGGTTTCCTCTATCATCCCACACTGGGACTCTTTGAACTACTTTGTTGCTCTCAACTTGATTAATACAATTTGAATCTTCTTAATGAACCTTCTGTATTATATATCTTGAATTTATATTTCCTGTTAGTTAATTTATTTTCATCGCAACACACAACTTTGTAATATATTGTTTTTAATATATGTTACCTTTTCAGGAATATTGGTAAGGGAAAGTAAATGTGTCTATCTATTTTAAATCAGCAAAAAGAAAAGAAAGTACAAAAAAGTATACGTTTCTTTGGGATTAGTTATTTGCTCGTAAAATATAGTTTAAATACTTTTCACAAGAATTCAGTCTGCTAAAAAAATCTATTTTATGATGTTCCAACTAGGAGTGTATATTTCTTTCTTCGGGATGTGTTCGACGTTGAAATAAATCAAAACTATTTTCACGTAAAATATACTTTTTTTGATTACTCACTCTGCTATGTTTAATTTTAAAATTTTAAAATAAACCTTTTTACATTGTTCCAACTCTGAGTGTATTTCTCTTGTATCCACAGACATCCAATTCTCTGCACGTTCATCTAAAAACAATCAATAACATCATTGAAGTCAACTGCTCCTCTATCGAGCGACCCACAAAGTCTGATATGATGAGACAGACCTCACCCCACACTGCCAGTGGGTGTGACTTCAATAGGAGTGGGGGGTGAGGGGTAGACTAGGGGGAGGGGAGGAATTTTTCATCGGTGGAATGACAGTGAGGCCACATATGTCTCGACAATAGTATTGATAACCGTCTGTCACGTTTATAGCCCGAGTCCAAACCATCAATTTGACTCAATGTCGTACAACCCGAACAATCGGCTCTACCTGCGCTCTCGGTGTCTTTGCATTGCGCTTGAGACCGTCAATTTAAACAGTACTGACTCCCCAAGTCTAAACTATGGTGAATATGTTCCCTTAAATATGTTTGATTTCGTCTGCAATCGTCAATCTGCAATAATAATAAATATTTTATGATACGAAACAAAATACCCCCGTCGCAGCAAACCTGCATACTCAGCGAATTTCCATTGAATATATAACATAACACATTATAACACTTAACAGGATTCATAAGAAATGTATTCACAAACAAGCGATATTTAAAATATTAATTATTCTCCATAAGAATAACATTGGGGATGAGTACGCAGGTTTGCTGCAACAAGGCACACAAAATAATGGGTTTTTATGCAAATATCAATAGAACTCATCTTAGTGAAGTCACATACCAAGTTTCATCCATATACATTCATAAATAAGCGATATATAACATTTTAAGTATTTTCCATAAGAATAACATGGGGACCGAGTACCTAGGTTTGCTGCTACAGGAGCCATAGGCGAAAAATTGTTTTTTTTTGTGCAAACAACAATAAACCATAACCAGATCAAGCCATATACCAAATTTCGCCAGTTTATGTTCATAAATAAGCGAGATATACAATTTTCCTTTTTCTCCATAAGAATAACATTAGACAACGTACTGTGTTTAGCACTTTCAATATCTCGGTAACCAATTGACGTAGAGCAATGATCAAAATACCAAATTGTTTGTTTTTTTAAGCTGAATTCAATGGTATAAATTAAAATTGGATTTAAATTACAATTAAATGTGAAAACCCCAAAAACCTCATTTTTGGGGTACAAACCCCCCCCCCAAAACCCCCCTTCGGATGGTGCGATTCATCTGGTTTTCGAACTCGTTCAAATAAATGGTACTTTGCACATTTGTACCAAATTTCATTAAGATCCGACCTTTTTTACGAGAGTTATCGTGCTTACGGACACACACACATATATATATATAAATATATATATATATATATATATATATATACATATATAAAAATTTGAACGAATGGTGTTTTTGGCATCTGGGGACCTCAAAATAAAAAGTTATCATGGTCTCGGGCTTAAGTCTTACCATGAGACCTACGGTAATAGCTTCTTCCCTATAGGGGAAATTCGCTAAAACAAAAAAAAAACAAGGACAATAAAGGATTTGCCTTGGTTAAGTGTTACAGGAGTTTTATTAGTGACTTTCGACACGACATAAAAAGCGATAACTGAATGTAACGGTGCCAATCTCAAAAGACACATTAACATTCGCGTAAAGAGAGCGGTATAAAACGCAGCCATTCCTACCGATACTAATGCAACGAGACGGGACGCGCGGCGGAAATGTACGGATTTATTGCACGTTGCTTTTTATTCTTAGAAACTTAGTCACAGTGGAAGATTTTAAATAAGTTTTCTTGTATATCTTGTTTGTTTATTACATCTGTTTTCTGAGCTGAAAAATTGTTTAAACATGATGTAAGCATGATTACCGGACGCGGTAGCTCAGAGGTAAAGTGCCTGACTAGCAAGTCAGACTATCCGGTTCGATCCCGGTCCCGGCTGACTCCTGTAAGATCATGAGCGGTCACCTCTGGCTTGCCCATGTGACTAATGCCGTTACGGTACCTCGCTGTCTATAGTTCACCACACAGGTCAATAGCCTATGGTGACGGGCAGTTGAGGTTTAAACAAAAACTGTATTAAGAACGATTTGAACTTTCGATTATGGAGTTGCCATTTGCCGTTGAGATGTAAATAACTAAATTGATGAGAAATTTCGATAGTAATAATATCAGGGCTTGGACCGTTTCCCATAACATAATTAAAAATGCATCAGGCGATGACAGACACTGAACAGAACGTGTGTTTTTTTGGAAGATTCGGTTACGGAGCTATTTTAAAACTTACTCAACTCCGTGAAAAAAGATTATTAACAAAAATATTGAATTATAATGTGTTTCTAAATCTTATATAAAAAACTTCAAACTATCTCATATAATGACATCATTGTTTGCCCCTAAGAAGGGCTATGTCACACAGAGACGCATTGCATACAATTGATTAGGCGGCACCAGGGGAGACCGACGCCGAAGGTATGCCTCGGGGGAGGGCCATGAGGGGTGTCGGCGGGTGGCACAAGTGTGGTGCGCGGTTTGAAAGATCAAGCCTTAGAATTTTATAATTTATTTATTTGTGTATATTGAGTTACATAATAATAAACAAATTTTGTTTATTTTTTGTTATGAATTTTTGTCCACTGAGCTTATGTTATCAGTTTACCAGTTGTTCAGTATATTATAAAGAAGAGTTGGTTTCTGTCTGTCTGTCTGTCTGTCTGTCTGTCTGTCTGTCTGATGTTCCGGGTGAACGCAAAAACTACTGAACCGACTGGGCTGAAACTTAACACATAGGTAGATCTTGAACTCATGCAACACATAGGCCTATTCACTTCCTTAAAATCCCCTCGGGCTACGCCCCGTGAACGTCCTAAGTTTCAATGTTTACATTTCAGGATACAGTAAACATTCAGAAACTGTAAAGCGAACAGCTTGGGATACTTCCATTTGACAGCTCAAAGAGCAGAAGCAAGAACAGCTGTTTCAAGCTAACTAAAATTCAAATTGCATTGACTAAAGAACGGCTAAAGAAAACCCTTGTGCGAAGAACGGGTACGTCAGCTAGTAATATTATAAAGAAGAGGTGGTTTCTATCTGTCTATCTGTCTGTCTGATGTCCCGGGTAAACGCAAAAACTACTGAACCGACTGGGCTGAAACTTTACACAAAGGTAGATCTTGAACCCATGGAACACATAGGCATATTCACTTCCTTAAAATCCCCTCGGGCTACGTCCCGTGAACGTCCTAAGTTTCAATGTTTACATTTCAGAAGAAAGTAAAGATTCAGAAACTGTAATGCGAACAGCTGTGGATACTTCCATTTGATAGCTTAAAGAGCAGAAGCAAGAACAGCTGTTTCAAGCTAACTAAAATACAAATTGCGTTTACTATAGAAAGGGTGAATAAACCCCTGTGCGAAGAACGGGTACATCAGCTTGTGAGTAAATAAATGAGGCATACAAATTATTTAATTTATTTTGTATATACATATTTTGTTTGAGACAATTGTGTTTATTTCATTTTAGATAATCTATGTTCCTTTATCTTACTTTACTCCAATTTAAGTTATGAAACCTCGAAACAGGCATTGCCTTAAGAGGACTTAGTATTTCCTCAGTAGATTTATTTTAATTTTATGTTAGCTTTTCAAGTTTAACATTTTAAATTTATTTTTAAAAACAAACAAGTTCCATTACGCTGCTTTGAACACACAAAAAAGAGTTTTATAGATTTAAATTATTACTATACATTTTTTATATATATTGATAACATCAATATATTCTATTCTATAAGCTGGATTAACACGTTCAACTCTAGTCTTAGATATTATTGGTCAACAATATCACCACAGAGTGTTTGCCTGTTTAGTTCTCCTGCTAAACAGTCAGGCGCTTGTGAGCTGTTCGGTGTCACCAAAGAACGAGGAAATACGTCCGTTGTAAAGTTACAGAGAGGAAAATGAACAAATTGAATTCGCACAGGGAACCTGAAGGCGATTAAGTACAATAAATCCACATTCAGTAGTAAACTACTTCAACATCCCTTAGCAAATACTCAGGATACTGACGATTTATTACCATGTTAAACTATGGATTGATAAACCTTTATTCCGACATTCACAATCGATGCAAAACACCTTTCAGTAGGTGGGATTATCAAACGATCTAGAAAAAGTAATCTGGTTTTTGAAGGAATAATTGATGACTACAATTGTGTCCTGACAGGGCTTGGGCATCGATTTGTTGCATTGATGTATTGGGCTCTCAGCTACTAGGCCTTCTAATGGAAACAACTTTTAGTTTTCTTTTATTCAACCAAAGACGTTATTTAAAAACCTGGGTTTATTAGATCTCCGTAGTTCTTATACTATAAGTTCCATTAGATTATATCTTAATTTTAACGATGTAGATTACTACGAAACACAAATTTCATAATTATTTTGGTTGCATTACTACTGAATACAACGATGTCCATACAACATTGAACAATTAGAGTTATATAAACAAATATACATTCACACACATAATTTATTATTGCATGTTCATAAAAATTGTCAATTTTCTAAAAATTAAAAATTCTAGTATTTTGACAGAAAACACCAACATGTATTTTAATTAATTGTCTAAGTTTATTATTATTTTCCAAATAGTGCTTATTTAACATTAAAAGTTTTTACTAACCTTATTTAAAGCCTGAATAGTGGCTTGGTATCATATCTCATGTCAGAATATCAAAGTTTGGGTCAAAAGTTATTGGAGTTATAGAATTCGACCTCAAACGATATTCCTTGCTATCATTGAGTTTTTTTTTAGATCCGTGTACTTTTAATTCTGAATAAAAACTTGTGAAGCTAACTCCCTATTATTGAGCCATCCATCGCGGTGTAAAGTCAAACCCTACAAGTCCCGTGTACAGTCGAATGAGTTGTTCAACTGGTTCAACATGTATTGAACACAGGCGGCGAATAGCAAGAGACACTGTGAAGAACAAGCGGGCGTGTTATCAGCGAGTGATAAAACCCAGCCGCTACGCCCGCATGTGTGTTAACTCTAGTTCGTTGTGTACTGTGGACTGTGCATAATACTTAATACCATTGACTATAAATACTGAAGGAGACATCCCATCCATATGGCCCATCTGTCCCAATTTTAGTGTATGCTAGAATTTAAAATTGAAGTAGTTTGATTGGGTCACCGACAGATTGTGCTACTGTCAACTTTTTATCCTATACTCTAATATGAGTAAGGTTTGCTTGCTTGCGACACGGATCTCAAAAACGGCTCCAACGATTTCCTTCAAATGTTCGAAATAACTAATTTCTGGGATAAAAATAAGTTCTAGACAGGCCTCATCCCCAGGAAAAATCAAATAACGTAAAAAAACTAAAATTTAAAGTTAAAAAAATTACCATTGGGCTTATGGAGTTTTAAATCAAAACAAAAGAAATGTGACAGCTGTTCATAATCAACCAGAGAACTGTCAAAGGGACTTATGTTGTTTATGATTATTAACATGTGGTTTCCTGAGAGCATAGTTTAAAAGATTTGAGTGAAGATTACATATATACGGGTAGTAAAATAAATCAAAGGGACATTGACTTATAAATAACAACTGGAGAGACCTTAAAAATGCAGGAAAGAGGCAAATAAGCTATAAAAATATGGTAATCTTTGGGGGAAGTGGTAAAATATTACTCCCAGTCATCTAAACTAACTGACTGGCCTTCTCTGAGCAAAACTCGGCCCCCAGGTACTTTTAGTTATTTACGTTAACTTTTAAAATATCTCTATCCCAGAAAACAAGTGATAATCAACTTATGTTTGCTTCCTGACACACCAACTGTTGTATTATCCCCTCCTTGAGAGGATAAGTAATAGTTGTACACTCTGTTGGTGATTATTGTAAACTTCGACCTCTTTCAATCCTAGCACACACAAAACTAGGGACACATTTTACAATGGCAATGAGAAGTCTACTTCAGTATTTATAGTCAATGTTAAGCCACTTGTTTTTTGTTTTGTTTTTTTTTAAAGCCAGTGGTGCATGAAGTTCAGAATTAAGGATGTCTAAGACTTTTTGGTTTTGTGTGCATCCAAAGAATGCAAAGGTTGATACATTTTAGGTAGGATTTGTCTTATTAACTTAATTGACTTGGATAGCGTACAAGGGGCCTTCAGTGTAACTTTAAGACGTAGTAGTTTTATAGGCTGTTAAAATGTACTAACACGAAGCAAAATTACTTATGACTGTTATTTCCAAAACTTTATAATGAAAAAACATTGTCTCGGTTGTTGTATATATTGTGTATAAAACAGCTTGTAATTTATTGTTTAGTTTTGGTTACTTATTACATTCACAAAATATATGCAATTTTGTATCAGTGACACCCATATATTTTTTCGTTAGAGAAATTGCCTAAAATCATAAAAATAAATGTTATTCCACAAAGTATTAGAACCGAGGAAACCGTGACTTTTATATTGTAACAATGGTAACATAAACTCGATGTTAGGAAGTGTTGTTTTTGTTGTGTTGAAGGGGATGCGAAAATGGCAAGTCCAGATGAAACTGAACACGGACTGTTATTACGACAAACCAGTGCTTGGACCAATGTAGGTTTAATATCTGACTGTGACGAATATTGCTGCACTGTATGAATAAAAATAGTACATTGTACAATAGTTGTATGACAAATAAAAAAAACCTAACTTAAAAATAACTAATAAATACAATGAACCCAAGCTTAAATAAGTGTATCTTACGAAAATAACGTTGTTTTTTTCAATACAAGCCAATAGAACCAATTTAAAGTCGATTACATAAACATAGATGCCCTATACAGAATGTGAATCAGCATTAAAAGATAAAGTAAATCCCAAATCAATGGAATCATTGGTACCTAGGGCAAGGAAGAGCTGTTTATCGTTTTATTATTGCATTAAATTACAAATTACTAAACTCAACTATCCCGTCAGCTTGGACCCGGGCCAACCACTGTTTGCTTAAGGTCGGCCCTCCCCTTCAACTCTGCTACAGACAGATGAACTCTCAACGAGTAGCGTATAAAAACCACCGACCGAGACGGGATTCGAACCCTCCATACATTTTTCCATCTGCCACGTTACACTTCATACAGACTCAAGCCGCAGACAGAGCACGAAACGGTACAATAACTTACTCACAATAATTAGCAATGTTTTTATTTGGCAGATTCATAAGCGCTGGCTTTCTGATTTTTATGTTAGATAAATTAGAGTTAACTTATGGTTTGAACCGTTGATGACGTATTTATGTTTTGCAAGAGAATGAGCCCTTCCCTCGCAGGCAATGAAAGTATATGACTAGAGGCCCCATTCCTGCGCGTTCCCTTCATTCCGGTTGTCTGCATAAAATGTTAATTAAATTCACCAGACGCACCTAGCAGCTTTGATGACCAATAATTCATCAAAGACTTACCAGTAAGAAAAAATGAATAAATGGAGCAGAATTGGATTATATTTGTCTGATCACTGGTTGCATTAGTTGCTTGTGGCGATTTTAAAGATGTCCTATTTGTTTGTAAATATATGAGCCGTTGATTGTAACAAGATATAATACCCCCGTCGCAGCAAACCTGCATACTCAGCGAATTTCCAATGAATATATAACATAACACATTATAACACTTAACAGGATTCATAAGAAATGTATTCACAAACAAGCGATATTTAAAATATTAATTATTTTCTATAAGAATAACATTGGGGATGAGTACGTAGGTTTGCTGCAACAAGGCACATAAAATAATGGGTTTTTATGCAAATATCAATAGAACTCATCTTAGTGAAGTCACATACCAAGTTTCATCCATATACATTCATAAATACGAAAATACGATATATAACATTTTAAGCATTTTCCATAAGAATAACATGGGGACCAAGTCCCTAGGTTTGCTGCTACAGGAACCATAGGAGAAAAATTGTTGTTGTGCAAACAACAATAAACCATAACCAGATCAAGCCATATACCAAATTTCACCAGTTTATGTTCATAAATAAGCGAGATATACAATTTTTCTTTTTCTCCATAAGAATAACATTAGACAACGTACTGTGTTTAGCACTTTCAATATCTTGGTAACCAATTGACGTAGAGCAGTGATCAAAATACCAAATTCTTTGTTTTTTTAAGTTGAATTCGATGGTATAAATTAAAATTTGATTTAAATTAAAATTACATGTAAAAACCCCAAAAAACACATTTTTGGGGTACAAAACCCCCCAAAAACCACCCTTCGGATGGTGCGATTCATCTGGTCTTCGAACTCGTTCAAATAAATGGTACTTTACACATTTGTACCAAATTTCATTAAGATCGGACCTTTTTTACGAGAGTTATCGTGCTTACGGACACACATATATATATAAATATATATATATATATATATATATATATATATATATATATATATATATATATATGTATATATACATATATAAACATTTGAACGAATGGTGTTTTTGGCATCTGGGGACCTCAAAATGAAAAGTTATCATGGTCTCGGGCTTAAGTCTTACCATGAGACCTACGGTAATAGCTTCTTCCCTATATGGGAAATTCGCTAAAAGTTCAAATTGGGTGAAATTTAAATAATTGATCCAACAAATAAATTGCACAGCTTGGGGTTTAAAGTGTTGAAATTTTGAAAAGATAAAAAAAACAGAAATTACAAGTTAGATTTTAAACTAAAAAAAACTAAGAAAGGTTATCAGATTTCGAATACCGTAATAACTTATAAGATTCCAGCTTACATCGACAATGTTTAAATTGACGGTCTCAAGCGCAATGCAAAGACAGCGCAGGTAGAGCCGATTGTTCGGGTTGTACGACATTGAGTCAAATTGATGGTTTGGACTCGGGCTATAAACGTGACAGACGGTTATCAATACTATTGTCGAGACATATGTGGCCTCACTGTCATTCCACCGATGAAAAATTCCTCCCCTCCCCCTAGTCTACCCCTCACCCCCCACTCCTATTGAAGTCACACCCACTGTCAGTGTGGGGTGAGGTCTGTCTCATCATATCAGACTTTGTAGGTCGCTCGATAGAGGAGCAGTTGACTTCAATGATGTTATTGATGGTGTTTAGACGAACGGACAGAAAATTGGATGTCTGTGGATACAAGAGAAACATTCCGAGTTGGAACATTATAAAAAATATATTATTTGTAAAAATTACAAACTAACAGACTGAATGATTGGAAGTACAGTATATATTTTACGAGAAACTAACTTTGATTTCAACGTCAAACACATCCTAAAGAAGAAAAAACACATATTAAAGTTTTTCTGTTATTTTTGCTGATTTAAAATAGGGAAATAAATAATTTCCCTTTCTATTTTTTCTCAGATAATGCCGGATATTGAGGAAGACATCTATTACAAAGTTGTATACTGTGATAGAAAGAAGTCACGAGCAGGAAGTAAAAATACAAAAAAAATTTACATAAAGGTTCATTAACAACATACAAACTTTGATAATCAAGTGTAGAGTAACAAAGTAGTTCCTGTAAGTCCCAAAGTGGGATGATGGAGAAAACATATGAATTCCTGGAACCGGCTGGCTTGATATGTTTAAATTACCGCACACTTCCTTAACGCCTTTCATCTAGTAAAGCAGAATGTCATTCCTAAAACCCCTTTGTTTTACTGAATTTCTTCGGGCTGCAGGTAAGCCTATCTTACCCTCTTACCCACTCACCCACAAACCTACCCTACCCCCAGAGTTACACCCCCGTTCGTCGTGGGATGGGGGTATCATCTCAGAATTTCTAGATCACTCGATATTGGAGCATTTGACTTCAGGATTATCTTGATTGCAAAGATGAAGTATAAGGTGCAGATGAATCTAATTGGTCTGAAAATAAGGGCACGTACATTTCAAAACTAGTAGATTTAATGCAATTGCAAACTTTATAATTGCGATGATGATAGAAAATGGTAAAATCTTTAAGACGGATAATTTGTTGAACATTTATCTACAACAAAAATAAAGAATAACAAATTTATGATCAAGTCACGATTGTGGGGGTTGGAGGTACGGGGTGTTCTCAGAATCCGCTTGTTTGTCTTGGTTACATTACCGCTCTCTTCTAATGTTGTAGTACGCCCGACATTGGTAGACATAAATCTGAGCCATACAGTGGGAATTTAGAGTTTATATTTTCTTTTGACCAAACGAGTATACTTTAGGTCTCACGCGTATACCCCCTCCTTCTGTCATCTTCATTAGCAAATCCATCCATTTGATTGAGTGGATACCAGGTGCGAATACAGAATATCGTTTTAGGGGGGGGGGGGGTTATAGAGGGGAAAAAATATAAATTCACAAAATACAAATAACCTTTACAGTGAATAATAGGTAAAATAGTGAAGGTCTGAGGGGATTTTTGGGGAGAGGTATGACCTCCATAGCCTCCCCTCTGTATCCCTGTGTATACAAACTATCAAGGAATTTGAACAATATACTTATCAGTTTTCACAAAACATTTTACAGTAATGTTTTTTACTGAAAGACAGGATAAAAACCATTTATTTACACTCTGAACTTCTATGAACTCCTTTTAGGAGCATACAATTTATTTTTTGAAACCACAACAACGCTGTACTTAAAATATAACCTTAGTACAATCCTAGAAAAACTGGGACATTAATACAATCTTCGTAAAACCAACTTCATAATATACAAATTTAGTATTAATTGAAAAGCAAAATACTTACATATTCTCAGTTAAAGAAGCACATTTCGTTCTGAAGCATCACAAAATATTAGATTAAGACCGTGTGGGTGGGCCATGAGTTTTAGATATTTCATCGATAAAGGGTTTCAAATTACAAAAGTTCTTGTAACAGAGGGTGTTCAAAGGTGGTCGGGGGAGTCTTTGAGATGATATCATGATCCGTTTCAGGTAATGCATTCAAGGTAATACCTTTTGTGAAACTAAACCTCTGAAAAGAAATTGAAAGGATCATTCCAGAATATTAACAGTGCTCAACAATATTTGATAGATTGTGTTGTCTATAAATATCGAAGGTATACAACCGAATCAAATTGGTAGAGTTTGAGCAATTATTTTGATTTTTTAATTGCAATCTCATTCTCAGTTCATATTATGATGTCATTCCAAAAGTTAAGTTGAAACATCTGTTCTTTCTTTTGTCCTGCCTTGTATCAGCAGCTGATCCATTTAAATTGTTTTCTATTCACCTATAAGATTAACATTGGTACTTTGAAAGCCCAAGGTTTGGAGCCCTGAAGTCGGGCGATTTCGAGAACCCCAAAAGGCACATCTAGACTTTAAGGGTTTAAAAAAAAAAACACATAATTCATGATTTAAGACAGAAAAATTTCGTCGGGTATTCTTGTCACAAAAAACTCCTTATTCTTCATATAAATAATTTAGAGACACCTTAAAAATAGTAAACCAATTAATTCAGATTATTACATTCTTAAATAGACCCATTTTCCCAATGTTTAAGAAAAGATCCCATGCGACGGATGTTTTTAAAAGTCTGGAACAATAAAGGTCCACTCCGCTGCAAAAGGGTGAAATTCAATAAATTAAAATACAAAGGAAATCGTAACTATCATTCGCTGTAATGACCTAACGCTGTAATGGCTCAGACTAATGCCTAATGACCTCTGTACCGATGTCGGTGAATAATGACTGTCTAAGAGTAATTAACGACCTGATGGTCAATTAATGTGCGGGTGTAGAAAGAGCTATTGTTGAATGTGCAAAGGCAGTCATTTGTTTAGTTTAGTGAATTGAAGTGCAGACTTTACCTTGAGTAAAATTACTTTTTGTATAGTATATTTTAAAATATTCTTGTTAGTTTTGAACTAAAATCTTGAACACATTATTTGATGTAGAAAAATGCCTTTTAAAATTTATTTTATCTTACATTATTTTATGTTTTTTTAAAGCTGGAAAATAAATGTTAGAAACTTTCATGGCGTTTCCCAGTACGTAGGCCCCTATTGTTTTAAAATCTGTAAAACTTTACAAATAGGTCTTTTGAATTTTTTTAGAAGCAAACTTTGTTAAAATAAACAGATAATAAAACGTTTTAGTCATTGAGTAGTATAGTCAAATCCTTCAATCATTCATGAAATAAAGTTGTTTTTTAGCGAATTTCCCCTGTAGGGAAGAAGCTATTACCGTAGTTGGCATGGTGAGACCTAGGCCCGGGACCATGATAACTTTTAGTTTTGAGGTCCCCAGACCCCAAAAACACCATTCGTTCGAAACTTTATCTATGCAACTGTAATATATATATATGTGTCCGTGAGCACGATAACTCTCGAAAAAATTATCCGATTTTGATTAAACTTGGGATAAACGTGTAAAGCAACTTTATGACTTTAAGGTCGAAAACCAGCCAGATCGCTCTATCCAAAGGGGCATTTTGGTGGGGTTGTGTACCCCCAAAATGGGTTTTTGAATTTTTTACATCTAATTTTTGAAATAGTCAAAATTTAGTTTTCACCATTCGATTCAGCTTAAAAAACACAATTTAGTATTTCGATCATTCCTCTACGTCAATTGGTTACCGAGGTATTGAAAGTGCTAAACACAGTACGTTGTCTAATGTTATTCTTATGGAGGAAAAGACAATTTTTATATCGCGCTTATTTATCAACGTATACTGACGAAACTTGGTATAAGGCTTCATCTGGTTGTGGTCTATTGATATTTGCTCGAAAACATTTTTTTTTGCCAAATTCTCCCGTAGCAGCAAACCTGCGTACTCAGCCCCCAAGTTATTCTTATGGAGAATAATTAAATGCTTTGTCTCCCTTAATTATGAACACAAATAAATAAGAACTGGTATACGACTTCACCTGGTTAAGTTATATTGATATTAGAGTAAAAAAACATTGTTTGTGTTCTTTGTTGCAGCAAACCTGCGTACAATGTTATTCTTATGGAGAATAATTAAAATCGTATTTATCGCTTATTTGTGAATATATTTTTATGAAACTTGGTAAGTGGCTTTATGTAGTATTAAGACATTTATATCTCCATTGGAAATTCGCTGAGTATGCAGGTTTGCTGCGACAGGGTATCATTAAAATGTCACATTTCTTTCGCTTTAGGCCAATAGGTATGCACAGCGATCCAAAGCCAGCGAGGCACTCATTATAACGGCATCACAGCCACACGGTCAAACCCGGGGTGACCGCTATTAAAAAAGTACCATAGCAGCCGGGATCGAACCCGCGCTTGACGACGTCTATCTTGTAGAGGCAGCGCTCCCCCACTAAGTTGCCGAGTCTGGTATTGTGTTTTAGACAAAGTAAATGTTGGGAGCGTCCAGAATATAAACGGATTAGGGAGACAAGCCCAGAGACAGGTTAAGCTGCGACTTTGCTGGGCAAAACAGAATGTACGTGACTTAATTGTTCTCTTCTAATATTCATTTTTAATTCATAAATATTTAACAGGTGGTCTCGTAATGCGGTAAAGATCGTTTTAGGATTTTATTTTACATACAGGGGAAATAGTTATCATTGCTCCGTTTATATTAGACGGCCTTTTCATTTGAGGAAACATTGTTCAGTGAACACAACCAATGTGTTTTACGGGTAGATATACCACAATAAATGTGTTCTGGGCGATCGGATTCACTACATTGAGAATAAATGAATTTCCTATCTGTTTTCTGATAATCATGGGTACTATTCATGATCAAATTGCGGATTAGGTTTTCCTCAGTGTAAAATTGTATTTGTTCTCTTTATTTTGATTCGTTTCACCTCTCGATTACATTTAGGTTCGATGTTAAAGATATAATATGTTTACATAAACAAATATAAAAAACTAATAAATGGTATTCACGGTTAAGAGTGGGAGGAATGAAAACTATAAACAATTATAACGTTATTACCAAAGTAAAATTTCGTATAAAAGAATACTTTCTTAAATAATCAATATCACCCAATTATCAATTGGTTTTATATTCCCAAAAAGATGTCTTTCGTTATCACGTAGAAGGCCGTCTTATCTGTACATGAATGTCATGCTTATGTCGAGATTGGTGATGTACAAGTCTAATGTTACTTCTGATTTACATTACAAGTAACTAACATCCCAAAAAATAAACTATCATCTTAAAATAGTCCAAAACATAGAGGGAGACACAATCCTTAAAGTATAATAATCCATTAGTGATTTGGTTCGGAGGGTTATGATACAGTAAAAAAGGAACTCAAATATGTTTACGTTTGTTTCAAGTGAATGTATTGGGGTAGAAATGCAAATGGTTTTACTGAATATTTAGTCGTTTTACCTGTTAAATTATTTTACTTTCATAAAGAAGTCTTTAGGATGTCTGTGTTCACAGAAAAACTGGATATTAAACCTCAGAAACATTATTGGATTTTTGTGTGAATTTTTTAAAAAGTAATTTATTTTCAAACAAGAATTTTAAGAAATTCTTGTACAGTTTTGGTCTCAGTGCTTGGCATCTGGTTAGCGTATGCGGAATGACTTTTCGCCTCTATTTGGCTTAGTACCTTTAGTATTACAGTCTACTTTTGTAAATAGAAAGCAGAAATCACTTATTTAATTTGAAAACATTTGTTTTGGTTGTTTTTGTTAATGTCTACTTTTATTTACGATACATTTCAATAGTTTCTCGTCTTTCCCAGGTGCCAAACACCGTGAGCCCAACTGCATTACATTTTACGATTTTAAACACAGCAAATCAACTTTATTGTTGCTGGTATTAATAACAAAGTAATAACGAGTTTAAGTAGTGTAAGGGAAATAAACCGTTCAATAATAATGCTATAATACTTTTGTCTAAGAGAACCTTTTTACATACACTTATTTATAGTAAAGTGTTGAATTCCTTTAACAAACATTAATTGTGGGGAATGGTTTAAAAGTTGAGGATTAATAAAAATACTGTTGCATAATTAAAACTTTTCCCAATTGGAATCTTTTCCGTTATACATATACCACTATTTAATTCAAGTTATATGATTTTCCGTTATAAATATACAAAATATTTAAGTAGTTCACCTGTTTAGGTCGATAAAGATGGTCAATTCTCTGAAAATTGCGCAATATTTCCTCGACCTACCTTTCTTTTGGAGTAAGGTTTGGTAAGTCAGGTTATCATAAATAATGATCAAATATTTACCAGATACAGATAATTTGCATTTATTTAAAATAACCTAAACGTTAAACCTAACCTAACCGCCTAACTCCGCGCTGTCTGGCGGCAAATTGTAATTTATTAATGTCATTAATGTATTAAATTGTACAATTTGTTCGCTTATCATGTAGGAGAGATAACGATAGATAAGATAGCGAAACCGCTTTTTAGATATTCAGTCGAGGAAATCTTGTTGTAAAATGACTAATCACAATAATTTGACTAGTTTTTGGAGAAAAAAAGGTAATTAACTAAAAAGTGCAATTTTAATAGTGGTATACGTATAACGGATGGCATTCACCACCATTATATTCGCGTTTACTCCATTAATATTCATCACTATGTCACTAACGCTTTCATAATCTACTCGCAACATTGTAAGGCAGTCGGTAGTCACTCCGCCGTTGTGCTGCTGCCAGAACATCCGCCGTGCATTAACCTATATTTATTAAGCTTCGCGTACAAGAATCAAACCTGACACACCATGCATACAGTGCACAGAGTGCAGAACATCGGAGTGATTAATTACCATAATGGATAGTCTCTGGATCATTGATTAAACAAACAAAAAAGGTTACAAATTCCTGTTCCTTCAAATAATCCAATGTTGTTGGTAGATTTCATGTGTTTTGTGTAATTAATAATCAACAACCCTTCAGGTCTGACCGACAAAAAAATTTAAGTCGTCTTGTGAAGATGGACATGAAACTACATTTTTGAATTAAAAGTGCTTTATATACCTGAATTTAAGTAATCCAATTTGTTGCTTCATGCAACCGGTTTCAACTCCGTGGAGTCATCATCAGGCCGTTGGTATGGTACAAGGATAAAACAATCTCTTCATTTGAAGGTCGTCATGACGTTCATCACACAAACGAAAACACGTACGGACATCGAACGGACAACGGACACGGACATTTAAAAAACACTAAACACAAAAGCGGGGGTCCCCGGGGGTGCGTCGCGTACGGGCGAAAGTGAAGTCTAGACTTTTTTCAGGTTCAGTCCTGTTGATTAGTATTAGCACGAAACAGCTGTAGTCTCCCAACTACATTTGATCATTTGACGGAATAGGTATTTTAAACCTTTTATTTGGAGTAACTATTATCAATTAAATTGAATAGTGCGTTAAAGTTAGTCACTTAATGTTTTCCGAGTTTTAAACTTTAACTATTTCCCACGTATTTTCCAGCAGAATCAATTTGATAACGTTTTGTATTGTCTGTAAATCCACATTATATTACGTCAATATAAAATGTCATTTAGAAAATTCATTGTGCCTTCCAATGATAACAACACTGACTCAAACACCATTTTATTTGGGGATGATTTTAGAGGGTTGAACCTATATAGAGAGTACTCGCTTCGCTTGCTGGGGGCTCCGCCCCCAGACCCCCGATTGGTGTCCCCACCCTAAAAAGGTAAACGGCAAAATGTCATAGTAGTTGAGTTGCCATTATATCCAGGGCATATGGTAAAAACATAGGTGCAAACAATGCAAATATGAATTGGTATTTAGGTTTTATTCATCAATATCATCAATCTGCATTACCAAAAAGGTTACAATATTGAAATAATGCATGTCGGTAACGTAGTCTACGTAACTAATAGATTTATAATACTTTAAAAGGTTTAATAATTAAAAATTGTAAGTTTAGGCAAATTTCTGGAGGTTAAAAGGCAAAATCTACCTGCATGCCAAATTAAACGTCCCTGGCTCATGTAGAAGTGATATTAAATAACAATCACGAATAAAACCGTTGGAATTGCCTGATTTATAAACAATCTAGCGCTATCTAAGGGTAAAGGGAGCGAGATACGACAAAACTTCATAAGACCAAAGATGTAGATCATCTCAAATCAGCGGGTCGTGGTGGTGTCCGTTAATTGATAGGAGGTCAAAAACTTGAATATTGTAGTGATTATTTAGGTTCAACCAAGGGTGTAACTAAAACAGGTAATTTTCTTATAAGCGAGAACCGCCCCCAATAAATGTGTTGTTATGAGGAATTTGTAGTAAATTTTCAAGCAAAAAACAACTCAGGTATTTAGTGTTAGTGTAACCAAAAGAATTATGAGAAGTAATTGATAAAATGTAATTATAAATAACAAACATATTCAAACTACATATCGCAAAATTTCTATCGTACAACGTATAAATCATACTGCGTTACCGACATTCTAACGAGGTCTATTCAACAAAGCATGTCGTTTACCTTGTGTAAATGATACTTTGAAACTTCACTGGTTAATTTATTCACAGCTGTTATAATCTTTTTGTTTTGATTTGAAACTCTATAAGCCCCTTGTTAAAATTTCGAATTTCTAAATGAGATTTTGAAAAATATGAATTTTACTTGGTTTGAGCATTTTACCAATCGTATTTATAGATAACAATACCCCCGTAGCAGCAAACCTGCATACTCAGCGAATTTCTAATGGAGATATAAATGTCTTAATACTTCATAAAGCCACTTACCAAGTTTCATAAAAATATATTCACAAATAAGGGATATACACAATTTTAATTATTCTCCATAAGAATAACATTGGGGCTGAGTATGCAGGTTTGCTGCATCAAGGAACACAAAAAATGGGTTTTTATGCTAATTTCAATATAACTCAACTAGGTGAAGTCATATACCAGTATTTATTCATTTATGTTTATGATTAAGGGAGATATAGCATTTAGTTATTATCCATAAGAATAACATGGGGCTGAGTATGCAGGTTTGCTGCTACGGGAGCCTTTAGCAAAAAATTATTATTTTGAACAAATATCAATAGAACATACCAAGTTTCGTCAGTATACGTTCATAAATAGGCGAGATATACAATTTTTCTTTTCCTCCATAAGAATAACATTAGACAACGTACTGTGTTTAGCACTTTCAATATCTTGGGAACTAATTGACGTAGAGGAATGATCAAAATACCAAATGTTGTGTTTTTTAAGCTAAATACAATGGTAAAAACTAAAATTTGACAATTTAAAAAATTGTATGTAAAAAATTCAAAAAACCCATTTTTGGGGTACAAAACCCCCCAAAAATACCCCTTTGGATAGAGCGATCTCGCTGGTTTTCGAACTTAAAGTCATAAATGTTGCTTTACACGTTTATACCAAATTTCATCAAACTCGAATCATTTTTACGAGAGTCATCGTGCTCACGGACACACACACACACACACACACACACACACACACACACACACACACACACACACACACACACACACACATATATATATATATATACAGTATCGAACGAATGGTGTTTTTGGGGTCTGGGGACCTCAAAACGAAAAGTTATCATGGTCCCGGGCCTAGGTCTTACCATGCCGACTACGGTAATTGCTTCTTCTCTATAGGGGAAATTCGCTAAAACACTAATTCCAAAGTTTTAACAACATCTTTCCGATGGATTCCAAAATAAATTTTGCAAACAAACAGACAAGTCATTGCTCGTATTAGAGTATAGGAAAGTTATAAAAATCTTTCCGCTAGATTCCGAGATCAATTTTGCAAACAAACAAACAGACAAAACATTGCTCGTATTAGAGTTTAGGATTCAACATCTGAAACCGTTGCAAAATCAAACTTTGACAATGAATCCAGTTATTTGTGCATTAGCGTCGACATTCTTCACTCACTTCAGGACAATGAGCCAAATTAATAATTCCTTTTGTTGCTTTAGTGCCAACTCGACAATTATTAAGATTGCAACTTCTTTGTCAAACTTCCTTTCCTGCTGTCAAAATATCCTTCTCTTGTAAACATCTTACAAGATTTCAACAATAGAAAACCTTTAATATTAGCTGTTTTAAAATAACCTAAACATTTGTTAGTTTTACAAGATTTTTTTACGTAAATATGATCCTTTAATTACGTATTTTATTTTGAGGAAGTACGATCATTTTAAACTAAAAAGGAAAAGAAATAATAACGGGATTAAGATCACATATTTTATAACAAGGGTTGGAAAATTCAGGTTATTGTTAGACAACGGTTTAAATTGTTATAGAGGAAAGATTTTATGTTGGACAATGTTAGAACCCTTGTTGCTACAGAATTGAGACTAAATAATGTTGTAGATATTAATTACAAAAGAAAACATATTGATTAACCTAAATTGGACTTTAATACACAAAATAAATCCTCTAAAAGTCTAACGTATTCGTTCTGAGATAATTGTACTGTAAAATTTTAACCAGCTGTTTGTAAAATTAATTAGCACGAAAGTAAAAACGTGATAATTAGTTTAAGACTATTGTAAAGCTCGTCGTCAAATAAGAAAAGCAGTATTTAAATTTTGATTGATCAAATAATTTTTCGACTTTTATTATCAACGTTGCTCCTATGGTGGAACGGGTGTATCTAAAATACTTACAGAGGTAAATGTAATGACAACAACAAATTGTTATTAAAATGTAATATTATGTATTTAAAAAAAAACTTAAGTAGCAGCTTTAAAACACAATATAAAATACTTCTCTTGGGTCTCAAAGACTTGTGCGTGCATTTAATAACGCTACCGGGATATACTTGATTTTGACGTCCATTGTGAAAATATTGTTGACATATATGTTATTAAAGTTATTTTAATTATTTTATTAGTTTAAGAGAAACCAAAATTACTACCCTGAATCATAACACTAATACTACAAAATAAAATGAAATTTCAAAATGTAGTTTTAGTTTGATAAAGGCATTTTTTTAACTCATAGTTAATTTCTCATAACAGTTTCAGCAGTAGCCTACAATTTGTGTCGCTAATCTCGAAAAACGCATAAAAAGTCGCGTAATATGTTATGAAATCCTTCCTTACGATATTGGCTTATAGCTTATACTGAGGGACACCTTTATGAGGAATATAAAACCAAGGATTTATGTTGTTTCGGAAAGTTGTCTGTCATTTGACAAGTTTTTTTTACAAGCAGATTATTTTTAATTAAAGGTAAAAGTAAATCTCATAATTTAATATTTTAGTTGAAACAATAATTAACTTGGATATTGTAATAATATTAATTTATTATCATGAAAGTTAATTTATAGAGTAAAAAGTATATTTGATCTTTAACCTTAATTTAAATGTGTGAGAAAATAAAATAAATTAAGTGATGGAAATATTTCAGTATAGACGGAGGAAAACCAACATGTAGATGACGAAATAACATTGACCATCCCAAAATAGATGGGCAGTTCAGTTTGAGTTAATTAGGTGAATCTGTCCGCCCACCACACATTCATTTTGGTCTAAATACACGTTAAACTCGCATTGATTGGTCAGTGAACAATGATGTCTGATACAATTTGATTGCTCTTATACAAACCAGAAATAGTATATTTATATATCTTCTTAAAATTGCATACTAAATCCAAAAGTGAGCATGAAACCAAATTGTAATATTACCTTTTTAAGTTCATATTATATTCTGAGAGAAAACTTTGTCACGTTCTTCCGGTTTACCCTACAAACTTTGGGCTTAACCTGTCTCTGGGCTTGCCTACTTAATCCGTTTATATTCTGGACGCTCCCGGAATTTGCTTTGTCTAATATGAACACAATACTGGACATGGTAGCTCAGAGTTGGAGCGCTGGCCTCACAAATCAGACGTGGTCAAGCGTAGGTTCGATCCCGGCTGGCTGCTACTATTTCTAGAGCGGTCATTACTGCTTCACCATTTGACTACAATGTCATCATTGTATTTCGATTTCAAGTTTGGTGCTTGTTATGGGAGTTATAAGGTCATATTTAAATCTTGACACTCCCGAAATTTACATTGAGCCCTATCTAATATACATACAATAAGCCCGCACGCAACGATGTGCCTCTCAATGCTTCTGTCAGCTTATAATTGTTAATATAAAACACCTCTAGAATTTCCGGAACATTCTTAAAAATATTTTATTGACAGTTGTATAACAAAAGATCTTAATATTTTAACAACTTTCGCGAAACTACCCAAGTTTTTTTCTTCTTAAAAATAACATTACGATACATTAAACACCTAATGTTATTTCTCCATAGAGACACTAACATGATTATTCTATCAGTTATAGTACTAGCCAACAATACCCTGTTACTTGAAGTAGAGTATGTCCTAAAATCCTGGAAATTAAACAAATGACTGGCTTTGCAAATTAAATAATGGCTCTTTCTACACCCTAATTGACCATCAGGTCGTTAATTACTCTAAATTGGTCATTTATCACCGACATCGGTACCGAGATCATTAGGCATTAGTCTCTGGTTATTACAGCATAAGGTCATTACAGCAAATGAGAGAAACGGTCTCCTTTTGTGCTTAAATGCCTTTGAGTTTTACTGTCTTTTACGGAATGGAACTTTATTGTTCTAGCCTTTTTAACGCTAAAAGCTTCCCTGAACAATTTGGCCAAAAGATATAATTCATTATACAGTCAACGAATTCAATCATTCTAATACACCCTATTGACTCACGTTTTTAGAGTTTGTTGTTTCTAGTCTAAATATGTTTATTATTCATGCATAACACTAAAGGTAGAGGCCAGACAAACCCTTGAATTAATTTATGTTATGAACAAATAACATTCATGTTATAAAATAAAATACATTATTAATGAGTAATACACTAAACACCTGTCTAGTTGTATATTATACATTTTCTAAGAATCGCTATAATTTTAAAATTAAATTTGAAATCAATTATAATTTTTGTAGTTTGATTCTTGTTTAAATTTCCAATAGAGTAATCTTTAAAATGTTTGTACATTATTTATTATATTAATTCATATTCGTTTTCAATACTAACTAAAATAATTTCTACTTATTTTTATTCCATTTTGAAATATGTTTATATTATATAAAATAAAATCAAAGAGTTCTTTATTCCGGACAATAATAAACGATTTAAAATAAGTTAAATAAAATACAGGAATGAAAATAATCCCCAATATGACTGCAGAATGATTATTTATATTTGCACACCAAGAAAAATTGAGTTTTTAGAAATAATAAACTTGTCAGGAAAACCATTCCTGTCAATCATAGGTCTTAAAAAAATGTGAACGATGATATATAAAAATTAAATTAATTAATCCCACATTGCATACTATAGATTTAGTTTTACTTCGCGCTTGGATTCTGAGAACTCAATGAGTAAGTGTGTGTGCTATTTCTCATGGTCAGTTTTGTTTGAAAAAAACATAAATTTTACCATTTATAATCAATCTGGTAATCTGTAATATGTTTGGACACTTTGCCCAAGAAAACCAATGTTTTCCAAGCATGTTTTTATATATTTAACTCAAAGATTCTAACATAACGTTTATATAATTTATTATGCTTAGGGTACCACAAACTATCGAAATGACTCAAAATTTTGCCTTAAAGTTACATCAAAGCCTTTCTCTCTTCGGACGACTCCTATTCCACGAACTTTTGTAATTTGAAACCCTTTGTCGATGTCCCACCCACGAGCCTTGATCAAATACTTTTAATTCTTTGGAATATGAAACCTTAGCGGTTTTTCCAAAAGTGAAAAAGGGAAAAATATTTTTCTTTGCCACAAATTTAAGTATGTCATTAGTTTACAATTTAGTTCCCTTTACCATGTTCAGTATAGTAGATTATGTTGTGTTAAAAATGGTAAGCTCTTTTTATAATTAGTTTAGTAAATATGTTTATGAGGATAATTTATTCTTTTTGTTTACTTTTTAGGAATAGTAGTTGGCAGTTTGGCGATACTGCTATACAGTACGGTTATGTTTTAAGTGTATTATTTTAACTGTAATGTTTAGAAATCCATAGTTAATTCCCCAGAAGCTCGCATTATTTTTTTATTTAACTGGAGACGAGAAAAAGGTTATATAAAAACCGCTATGTATTTCCACAACATGAAATTGCCGGATGTTCCAGTGTTCCGGTGATTATTACCAAGGGTATTTTAAGGACTGTTATTATTTAATCACTTTTAATTGCATTTCTCACTAAATACACCGAACGTTCGTTGTCAAGTAATATACAGAAAACCATTAAGAAATAATTCACGGAAAATTATCGGAAAAAACAATAAGTATTCATTTTACAGTATTATAATAGTAGACTACGATTATATTTACACACTGAAATAAAATCAGTCGTCCATTGCGAAAGGAGCAGGAAATAGGAGGCTGTTTCCCCTATAGGGAAGAAGCTATTACCGTAGGTCTCATGGTAAGACTTAAGCCCGAGACCATGATATCTTTTTGTTTTGAGGTTCCCAGATGCCAAAAACACTATTCGTTTAAATTTATATATATGTATATATATATATATATATATATATATATATATATGTGTGTGTGTATGTGTGTGTGTGTGTGTGTGTGTGTGTGTGTCCGTTAACACTTGAGTAAAAAACGTCCGATTTTGATGAAATTTGGCTCAAATGTGTAAAATGACATTCATGACTTTAAGTTCGAAAACCAGAAAAATCGGACCACGGGAAGGGGGGTTTATGGGGGTTTTAAATTTTTCAAAAATCAGTTTTTTGCATTTTTTACCATACAATTTTAAAAAACTTAATTTTGGTTTTGACCATGTTATAGAGCTTAAAAAACAAATAATTTAGTATTTTGAATTATTAACCTAGGTTAAGTGGTTGCGGAGAAAATCCAAAAAAACCTGCTCATAAAATCTCCCATGTTAATCTTATGGGAAAAAGGTTTTTGGCTTTTCCTCAATTTATTTTAATGTAAACTTCACATTTGCTTTTACCAATCAACTCAGCTCCACAAAACAATCATTTTGGTGTTTAAATTGTGATTCTACGCCCAACCGTTGAAGTGATATTCAAAGTGCTAAACACAGTACGTTGTCCAATGTTATCCTTATGGAGAATAAATACAATTTGATATCTCGATTATTTATGAATGTATGTTGATGAAACTTGGTGTGTGGCTTCACGTAGTGCTGGTATATTGATATTTGCACAAAAAATTTATTTTTTGTTGATTACTCCCGTAGCAGCAAACCTGCGTACTCAGCCCCCATGTTATTCTTATGGAGAATAACTAGAATGTTATATAGCGCTTATTTATGATTGAATATTGATGAAACTTAGTATGTGGCTTCGCCCAGTTAAATTCTATTTATTTTTGCATAAAACCAATTGTTTCTCTTCCTTTTTTCAGCAAACCTACGTACTCATTACCAATGTTATTCTTATGGAGGATAATTAAAATCGCTTATATGTGAATATATTTTTATGAAACTTGGTTTGCGGCTTTATGTGGTATTAAGACATATATTATGCATTGGAAATTCGCTGAGTACGCAGGTTTGCTGCGACGGGGGTATTTTAAACTCAAATGTACCTGCTAGTTTAAAAAGTTATATTGCAACCCAAACCACCTCTGCATTATTCAATGTTAGGTCTAATAAGGTCAGCCACCACCACATTAGGAAGACGTGTGCGGTTATACAACCAAGACAAACAAGCGAATTCTCTGAACTCATATGTTTCCCCCAACACTCCCACTGGCAGGATCTTCCCTCAATGTTTCCTTGCACTGTTTTCTTGAATGTATATATTCTACATTTGAAAATTTTAAAACGTCATCGTAATTATAAATGTTGAATGTTGTCAGCCTATTCATTGTTTATTATCCTAAACGGCATTCTAACTCTGATTTTATTGGTCCATTTCCCTCCAAAATAATCTCATCTGCCCTTATTAGTGAATTTCCTATGGAAAGTGAACTATTAGCATGACCCGCACGGTGAAACGTAAGGTCGGGACCACCATAGAAGGTCCTAACGTGACGCCCTGAACATGATTTAGGGGGGGTCGTTCAAAATTGTGTATATATGTGTGTGTGTGTGTGTGTGTGTGTGTGTGTGTGTGTGTGTGTGTGTGTGTGTGTGTTTTTGCACTCTAGCGGTCGCATTTTTTCTCCAATTTTTTCAAATTTGGTAGGGACGTTCCTTTTTTATAATCAGTTGTACAAGGTCGTTGGGAAAAACAATCGGAAAACTCTAAACCCCTTTTTTGGGGATTACTCTTTCAAATTTCGAGTTGTTGGGCCCAAAAAAGGGTCAGAAAATCCCCGAATGTAAAGTTAATGCATGTAAAAAGATGGGAATTAGTGAGGCGAAACTTTTAAGCCCTCTCCCGTCATTCTAGCATAACTATTTACCAAGTTATTGAAGAAAATGTGTATTGACCAAACACATTACGTTGTCTTATGGGGGTTTTACACTAGAAAAGCCTGTTATTCATTTGTTGGTGTAATTTTATCATCCCCAGCAACCTCACGCCTACTTTCAAGCCTGACTGGACCTTCTGCTAACCTTATAATGCGCAAAATTGTATTCCCAGCATTGCAGGTAAATGAAACCACGAGCATCAGAATAGCCAAAAAAACAATGTTTTCAGATTTCAATACAAATTGGAATAAATATAGGTTTTACTCTCATTTTGAGTTTGAAAAGTTTTTTATGTGGAAATTCACTTCCCTCACGTCAGCGAGATGCGTGCGAACTTGCTGTTACCTGAAACAATCGATACAGTTGAAGTTAACTGTTGAGCCATCGACCGACCTACAAACCTGATATGATAAGACAGACCTCACCCTATGCAAGAGGGTGTGACTCGGGAGGGGGAGGGGGAATGTGGAGAGGAATTTTTCATTTCGCGAAATGACAGGACTCGACACATCTGTCTCGACAATAATATCGATAACGCCTACTTCAGTCACGGCTCGGGTCGGTGTCACCAGTGTACCATGGTGTCGTAAAATCGATTTCATTGCCTTTGCACTTGACTCATAATTTGACCACGGTTTGATTTTGCTTTCACGTTGCAGTGTCAGATTTTCGATTTATATTCACTTTTCTTAAAGACATAATTCCTTTTTACAAAGCAGTTTTGTGATAATACTTTAATGATTTTAAAATATTGACAATAATCGACGCTCGTAGTTGTTGCGTAGAAAATCGAAGAAAACGTAGGATTAAGATAAAATTAGTTAATTTATATTGCATTATTCTTTTCGTATGGACATGCATTTAATTTGATCAGGTAATAACATGAACAGATTTACAGTTTTAGAAATAGATCAAAGGGTAGAATACAGATATTACATAGTTGTGGCCCTGTATTCTCTATTATACTCTATGATCTATTTCTAACCATGAACAACTGTTTATGTTACGAAGTGACTACGTACATGTACAATGTAAAGGCAAATTCACATCACTACCGCTTAGGTTAGGTTACATTAGGTTAGATTAGGAGGTATACTGGCTCTCAATCTGTTTTAAAAATCACAGGAAAAGTAACGTACAGTGCATAATTTGGAACGGACGTGAACAGTAGCGGCTCACGTCGGACGTGTACGTAGCCTCTGTCTGTATTCATCTGCTCAAATAAAAACGCATGTCCATATGAAACCATGGGAACTTTGAAAGCCGATTGGGCGGACCCCTGGGCCCTGGGGTAATTTTGTAAAATAGTTTCCTATTACGTATGGCCAAAGAGGAAGTTAGTTGCAAAATATACAACACTGAAGGCTTTATAACTAAGGAGACTTTGTGATGAGTCAGTGAATGATATTGTCTGTATTCGTGGGGAGTACAACATTATATTTAGTTACCTGAATGGAAAAACACCCTAACTGATCTAAAAACTCAAACTAATTCATAATATCCGAGTTATATTTTGGCGTGGAGCCTGGAATAATCTGAAATATATAATACAAAAATAATGATTTTAACTCGTAGGGTAACCTATACATTATATGTCCGAAAAGCGTATAAACAGTGATGGAAAATGTTCGCAATAATGTCTTGAATAACAAAAACTCACCATCACCAACAATTATTTTTAAACAAATAACGTTCTAGAATTAAAAATAGAACTATGGTATACTTGTATTGTATCCCATGCGTTCTATCACTGGTTATATGCTTTTCGGACACTTTTTCACCAATCAGTGATGGAAAATGTCCGCAGTGATTTCTTGAACTGTAGGGAGGGCAAATAGCAATAGCAAAGGCTAACTATTATATTATGTTATTCAAGAAATCATTGCAAACAATTTCCATCACTGATTTTGCGGAAATTTTGTTTCCCCCAATCAGTGATGGAAAATGTCCGCAATAATCTCTTGAATAACATACTATAATGGTTAGCCTTTGCTACCGCTATTTGCTGTCGCTATAGTATTTCAAAGCAATATGTTGTAACAAGCTTGATCAAAGGGCAGCCTTCCGCCGCAACTGCCAATATACAGTATCACATATTTTAGTTTAGCGTGTATCCAGATAATAATGAACACCACAACAAATATTTTAGCTCTTTTACCAAACAGATTAAACCAAACCCACGTCCTAACTGTAAGCTAATAATTCCTACATATTTTTCAACAAAATTATAAATAGCCTCCTATAAAATGTAATGAAAGGCAAATCAATTTAGTTTATGAAGGAAAAGTTAAAGTCTTTCTAATCGTTTTTATGGTCATTATCATTTCATCGGGATTTAAATTTCCTGATTTAAAGTGAATCAAATATGCAGCTTTTTCAGCATTTAAACTAATTAAATGTAATATTAATATATCTAAATATTATTTTAATCTAGGTTTACAAAATAAATGCCTTGTTATTATTGGCGGATTAGGAAACCCCAGGTTTGCTGCTAGTCACCTCTTCCACAAGCGGGAATATTGCGAAGGTTACCGGAAAGATAGGATATAGCAGGAAAGGAAAGGGTGGGAAGGGACGGCAGCCAAATCGACCCCTCAGAGGGCCAATTCCCGTGCCCCTGTGACAGCTGTGATGAGGCTCTCAACAGGGGACCCTCATTTTGCCCCCCAATAGGTCAACTCAACTGACAGGGTATCCATGTACAACAGCCAGGGACCATTCATTCTCAGGTTGGCAGGAGGGACCAAACCCGGAGACCAAAGTTGAAAGGGAAGTTAGTCATAATGGACAGCCAAAAGACTTACCATATATAATGACAACTTCATTTGCTATACCCAATATCAGCCTCAAAACTGGTATAGACCAGTCTTAAGGTAGTCCTGGGACAAATATAAATTCCCTTTTTTCCAATCATTCTTTGCAGTGAGAATGGATTATAGTAACGATATTTTCATAATACTACTCCGGAAGAAGTATTATGTTTTTAGTGTGTTAGGCCTTTCAAATGACAACAAAATAAGTAAAACAGCTGATAAAACAATCAGTGAGTTGTCAATGTATAAATATGTGATTTTCCTCGAAGCAAAGCTCATTCCCCGGTTACTGTTTTTCTAAAACGATAGATTGTTTATTGTGTGTGGCATTTGATTGTTCAAGGTATTTCGTTTTTAAAAGTTTGACGAATTGCGTAATATGTTAGTTCTATAATGACAAACATTCTTCTGCGTTCAACTAACGTGTCGACTCTAATTTCAAATAAATTTAAATTTTATATCTTTAAATGTAATTCTATTCTTTTACACCGACTATAAATATAGGTTTAATAGTTTTCTGAATTGTTTGCAGGTCATAAACAATAGCGACTGTATTTTAAATTAAGTTACCATTAGAGTTGACTACCTTTTCAAAATATTCGAGCAAAAATTATGTTTTGAATTTATGGTTTTGAATATAACAAAATAACTGAAATGACAGGATATTATCGAAAGTAAAGGTAAAGAAGAGGAGGTTTTCGTTAGACGAACTGATGGCCCAATACATCAATGCGTCAAATCGATGTCCCCGACCGATGTTTAAACAATTGCAGCCATCAATTGTCCCTTATAACATGATTAATTTACCTCGATCGTCTGCTGAATTCACTTAATACAACAAAATGTATAGACAAATGTTTAATACTCTAGACCTAAAGATACAGTACGGTAGAAAAGTCCAGAAACGGTTTATTATTTTTGTTAACCGTTATAGATTAATCAATAAAACTTCGTATATAAATACTACATTAATTTTCGGCTTATTCCTTTGACTTTGTTCTCTTTCCTCATGAGAATATACATTTTGAATTTGATTTTGAAAAATCATCGGGAAGTGGGACACTACTAAAATATTGAATTTAAAAGTATATGTTGTATGATTACATTTATATTCAGATATATAATTATGTATAGATGTATATATATCAATAGACCTACGTTTATATTGGTTGGACGCTTAGGGAAGTTATACAGAGGAGTTTTTTCGTTATAACTAGTATTATATTTCAAGTCCCCTGAACACGTTAAGGGGGTCTTGGGCGACTCCCAGTTTTTTGTTTGTTTCTTTTCTTTGGGGGGGGACGTCACTAAAAAGTGTTGGACGAGCTGGTCGAGCAAAACAATAAAATACCTTAACACTCTTTTTGGGGGAAAAAATCTAAATTTGTGGGCTAAAAAGGGGCAAACGTACCCGGATGTAAAGAAATAGTAAAAACTGGATATTAAAGGACCACCAATCTTAAAGGACCACCAATCTTAGGTCGTATCTCAGCCAAGTGATTGTCCAGATATTTTTGTAATAATTAGATTTTCCTGGGGATGAGACTTCTAACTTATTCCTAACCCATAAATTAGTTAATTAAAAATTTTGAAAGAAATCGCTGGATCAGTTTTTGAGAACAAGCAACAAACCAACCAAGCAAACTTTACTTGGTTTAGTATTTCAATTATAGTATTTCAATATCGTATAGTATTTCAAAATAAAAAATACACTCTCCGATAAGGACGAGGTAGGGTTCACCCAATTCAATATCTCCCGCATTTCCAATCCGACCCGCAGATATTCGTATACGCAAACAAATCTCAGATCAAAAGCCACCAGTTCACAACCACTCTGGGACGTCAAATCCCTCAACGAATCTTCTTGCATATTGATGCCCCATCAATTTTGTGATTCCTGGCAACCCTTCTTACTTAAGGGAACGGTGGAATGGTGAAGACATCGTTCACAATGTCAACGAAGATAATAAACCCAGGGTTTTATTTGAAATGAACGATTCTGCTCCATCGTTTTTGCGATGAGCTGTTTTAAAGAAAGGGATACTTTTGAACCATTTAATACTGTACGAGATATTTTCCATTTTTAAAAGAATAAAAAATAATCCTGAAATGAGTTTGTTTTTGATTCAATAAAAGAGAGATGTTTGAAACTTTAAAAAAAAATTTTTTCACTATGAAAATTAAAAAATATGCTATCGTAAATTAGTACTTTAGCGTTAAAGATCATAATTTACCTCTCGTAAGGTGTCTCAAACAGATTGCAGACAATTGACCTAGAAGGATGAAACAAAATGATATCCCACTATATAATAACCCCTAGGAATAACGTAAACATATTTGTAATTGGTTTATGTTTGAAAATTCCAAGATTCGAACTAGTTTTTGAACACCCTGTATTTGTAACAAATTAAACCTTTGGCTGGATTTTGTGGGATATAATTTTATTTAATCCTTCTAGCTCAATTGATTCATCTACAACCTGTTTTAGACACCTTACGTGAAACAACTTGTATGTCTGAAAGCAGGAATGTTTCAGTTAGAAGGATTTAACATTTTTGATTATTTTAAACAGCCTGCTATTTTAAATATTTAATTTGTAGTTATATATTATGACGATTGTCAGTGTTGTATTTATATAGTCGTATGACAATCAAGTTTTCTTGATTCTTTCCAAAAAAGTATTTTTGGTAAGCAATTTTTATACCAACTGTAACTTCTACCATTAATTAGTTTTGCTAAAAGTACATCGATAAAGGAAGGACTGAGTTACACATGATAACATTAAACTGTATTAATCCGTGAGCAGATAAAATCCTGAAATCATTTTAGGAAGCGCGCTAATAACAGAGGGTACAAGAATATGTTCCAATACAAAACAAATATCTACGATAAATTTACGATTTAAAATATATGTATCAAATTTGAGTTTAATTCTAAAAAAATCTAATTTATTTTTCACTTATTTATCTGTACAGTAAAATTAATCAACGAAGTAGAAATATAAAAAAATAAAACATTAGCCTAATTAGAGTTAAAGTGAATACAAGGAATTTTTTGCCCGGGCTCAATTAATGCCTTTGTCTCTGGCGTAAATGAAGTAATTATAGACCTCCCTTTGTACATTCTTAATTACTGCTCCTCACTTGAGGTAAAAATACCGTTTTAAACACATCATATACAAAAACTGTTTTGAGTTTTTTTAACTGGGACATCACAGACAATTATCATTCATAGCAGTTTTAAATTCAGTGTGTTTTGGTTTGTGTATCCCCTTCTCCAAATTAGAAAAATAATTTAAATTTATCATATAACTTTAAACTGCTAATTTGTTTAAATTGTTTTCTTTTATAATAGATTATTTTAAAAGCTTAATTTTAAATTGCGGATTTATCAATAGTTCTTACGTAACTAGTGTTACAGTAAAAAGAATTGCCACCTAACCCAGGCTTGTTTTTTTCTCATTTCACAACTATAACATATCTCCTACATGTTATTTAAGGTGGTATAATCATTTAACCCATAACTACCTCTCAATGTTTTATCTGTAGCGTAACTTACAATTTAGCAGTAACCGTTTAAGTACGAGTACGCCATAGTAAAATAGTAATTATAAAATAAAAATAAAAAAATAAAAGTTATAATTTACAAACACAATTTATAACAGCGTAAAAATCAAGGAGACTTTATAGATTTAGACTGGACATTAACTAAGCTTAATAATATAAATGAATATTTAAATTTAAACACATACTTGTATAACAGTTATGTTATAATGTATTATTATTGTTATTGATTTATCAGAGGTTTTACTACATATTTTTGCCTTTAATATCTTATAATCGTCCTTTATTTAGTCTAGGATTTAGCCTTCTAGGATTCTGGAAGGAAATAATTTTCTTTATTAGATAATATTTCATTAATTGTACACCGATAATTATTTAGATTAACTAGACAACTTTGGAGCTAACATTATTAAAATAACAGTCAAATAGCATTAGTCTTTTCAGTATTTAAATATAAATCAGAATTGTTAAATTTCCCTTTCAATCACTGCAGATATTACATAACATGCGTCACCAAACAACATTACATGTGTGTGACTTCCCTCCAAGGGTAACAGAATTATTGTTAATTGGAAAGCGATGACACTACAAAAGCGTTCTCTATGATTCAAAGCAAAATCATATTACATTGTTGCAATTAATGATTTGCATAATTAGATCAAGTTACTGGAATGTAATAGTCATATTGACAAGAGCAGTAACTTTAACCCCCTTTTTAAGCTTCCCTCTATTGTAAATTCTATTAACTTTTCATTAATAATCTCCCTACTTAATAATAAATACCCCCGTAGCAGCAAACCTGCGTACTAAGCGAATTTCAAATGCAATTATATGTGTCTCACTACTACATAGAGCCACTTACCAAGTTTCGCAAAAATACATTCATAAATAAGTGATAAATAGCATTTTATTTATTCTCCAACAGAATAACATTAGGGCTGAGTACGCAGGTTTGCTGCAACGATGAAGAGAAAAAATTAGTATTTTTGCAATTATCAATGTAACTCAATCAGGTGAAGCTACATACCAAGTTTTATTAATTTAGGTTCATAACTAAGGGAGATATACAAATTTACTTATTATCCATATGAATAACATGGGGGCCGAGTATGTAGGTTTGCTGCTACGGGGATTATAAAAAACTTGTTTTTGTTCTAATATCAATATTCCACAACTATTTGAAGCCACATACCAAGTTTCATCAATATACATTCATAAATAATCGAGATATCAAATTGTATTTAACCTCCAAAAGGATAACGTTGTACAACGTACTGTGTTTAGCACTTTACACTTGCTAATATCTCTGCAACGGTTGGACGTATAACAACAATTAAAACACTAAAGTGATTGTTTTGTAGAGCTAATCTGATTGGTAAAGCAAAATGTGAAGTTTTTAGTAAAATTATCTGGGGAAAATCCAAAAACCTTTTTTCCATAAGATTAACATGGTACATTTTATGGACGCGTTTTTGACTTTTCTCTACAACCACTTAACCTAGGTTAATGATTCAAAATACCAAATTATTTGTTTTTTTAAGTTCTATAAGATGGCTATAACCAAAATTAAGTGTTTTTTATAAATTTTATTGGGAAAAATAAAAAAACTGATTTTTGGACAATTTAAAAAAATCCCCTTCCCATAGTCCGATCGATCTGATTTTCGAAATTAAAGTCATAAATGATACTCTACACATTTGTGCCAAATTTCATCAAAATCGTGCGTTTCTTTCAAAAGTTATCGCGCTAACGGACACACACACACACACACATATATATATAAATATATATATAAATTTGAATGAATAGTATTTTTGGCATCTGGGGACCTCAAAAAAAGTTATCATGGTCTCGGGCTTAAGTATTACCATTCCACCTACGGTAATAGCTTCTTCCCTATAGGGGAAATTCGCTAAAAACAAATTATTGACATCCAAAATGACATAAGGACGCTTAGATTATAGCAAAGTTTTATAGTTTTGTTATAATTAAGTTATATTAATCTTAGTAATTTATGTTTTCAAGTATTTTACATTGAAACTTATTTGTTTTTTCGCTTACGTAACGCTAATAATTTAAATTGTTTATTGTTATGATTCTCAAGAATTATTTTGAAAGTTCAAAGTTAAATTCTTCTTTTATGACCTATTTTCTTAATGAAGATGCAATATTTTTACTGGCTGTACCTGATTTTAACTGATATCTGTTAACGTAAAAGCTAATACAATACCTCAAATACTACGGGAATGCTGCAACTTGGTACTTATCAGGGCTTAAAATAAAATTTCATCCCTCAAAAATCAACTTATAAGAAGGTGTGTGTAATTGTTTTAAACTGCTCCTATATTTTTTAAACCAGACAAAGCCGAAAGTACTGACGATTCAATTTAATACAGTGAAAATAATTTATTTTTTTTCATTTTGAAGAAAACTTCAGTTTCAGTTACCCAGAGTATTTCTATGGACTGGTTTATTTATTTTGGTAAACATTCAAAGAGCAACTGAAAAAGAAATCAGACATTGTGAAAATGAAGTAACATTATCCGTCTGCGATCGTTCGTCCTTGATATATCAGTTTTGATATGTTGGTCACATTCTACTGAAATAGATAGTCCTGTAAAAAAGCATTAGTAACGCTCATATCTAAGAGATACATTTAAAGTTTTCTCTTAAAAACCAGCAAAGTAATTTTAGGAAGGATTCCAAATGAATTCTGGAGTGGAGTATGATAAAACAAGATGATAAAGGTTTGGCGAGCAGTCAAAGATTCTTCTTGCAGTAAAGTTAAGATTCCTCCCTCCAACAGCCAAATTAACAATTCTTTTTGTTGCTTCAGAGTAAAATATGTTGTTGAAACTTGTTACTTTACTTCAATTTGTATAAAACCTTTTTAGGATTTTCATGGGACGAGAGAACTCTGGTTATGCAGTTGTATTAATGTATGGTATATTCCCAAACCGAAAAAAACAAGGTTTTCATACTAGACCCGGGAAATAACTGACCCTAGCTCAGAATACAAATGCACGACTTAAAATAGAACATGATTTATTTTGTGGAAAGATACAATGTAGCTGAAACTTTACAACTTTATACTAGTAGGAATATTTTAAAACTTAAATTAGGTAAAACTTTGTCTAACTTTTTTAAACCAAACCAAATATTTCATGACCAAAGTTATTCAAAAATACTCGTGATGTTCTCAAGCATAATTTTTTTTGAAATTTCAATCAGAAAATATAAATTGTAATAATTAACCTTTCAAATAAATTTAGGTTTTAGGCATAGCCTGCTTAGAGCCTAGTTATATTACCATTAATCTTGTTTAGGGCAATAAATAACTTGTGCTTAAAATAAAAATAAATGTTTTAATTTATAAAATTAATGTTTACAATCTTTAAAACCACTAAATATATTATTGTTCCATTTCATTGTTAATTAACACGTAATTATATCTGTATGGTTATATGGAAGTAAATGACTTTATGGCTTAACAGCTTTAAGACTTTAATTTTTTAATACTCAAGGTTATTTTAGTTTACAAAACATTTGGACTTCCCACGCCAAAAAACAATTGCTATTTACAAAAAAAGTTACGTTTCCTATTAGCCTTCTTCTTTCCTTGATTAAACTCTATACGTATTGCTTAGTTCATTTAAATCACCGCTTAAAGAAACAACACATTTTTAATCTCTCACGCATAAACATTAAGGTAAGAATATTTCCACTTAACGGGTGTTACGGTTCCATTTGGTGTTTTGTTAAACCATCCTAAGGAATTTATTTTATGAAATACAAAGAAACTATCAAAGGAAAGAGATGCTAGATAACTTACTAATTGGAAAGAAGTTTAGATCAAAAGAGAAGATCTACTGGCTCTTAGTGACACAAATATACCCATACAATCAGATGATTTTCGGGACAATTTGTCCCTTTTAACCAGTAGAGAGAGGAAGTCTCCTTTTGTAAAATATAAATAGAATCCAGATTGGTTTAGTAAAACCATCACAACTAAATGAATTTGGTTATTAGTAACATCGATTCACAGTAAAACAGAAAGAAGAAACTTAAAAACAAACCTAAACCAACCATTTTTGAAAACGATTCATTTTTCCCCGGGTTGAGCTACACAAATGTTTTTAAATAGAGTGTGAGGAATTGAGTTTACAGCGGCAGATCAATGGTTTCATAACAGATCCCCACAACAAAACAGGTGACTGCGGGCGAGTCAAAGGTTTTATTGTCCGTCAGAGGTACAAAACCACAGCTGCCGTCTGATCGCAGGACAGTTATTGCTATTGTGGTTTGGAACAATCGATATTGTGTGGTTTGAACAATGTGGTGGGATAAAAAAATAAGACTAATAAAACAGGTAATATAGTTAGCTCTTTTCCCCTAAAAACAGGATATCATTTGTTCAAAGCCAACGGATTTTTTGTTAATAGAGCACACAAATGCTTTTAGGAAAAGCGGTACAAACTTCTTAAATTTATGTATTTCGGGATTTGAACCTGTGACCCGTTAAACCGGAGTCAAAGACGCTCTCCGTTAGGCTAGCCAAGTACTCTATTGTTTTTAGTGAATTTCCTTTGGAAACTGAACTATTACTATGACCCGCACGGTGAAACTTAAGCCCGGGACCACCATAGACGTTCCTAACGTCACCCCCTGAACACGTTTTGGGGGGTCGTTCAAAATTTTATATATATATGTATATATATATATATATATATATATATATATATATATATATATATATATATATATATATATATATACATATATAATATATGTGTTTGCACTCTAGCGGTCGCAATTTTTGTCCGATTTACTTCAAATTTGGTAGTGACGTTCCTTTCTGTAATCAGTTGGGCAAGTTCGTTGGGCAAAAAAATCGGAAAACTCAAAACCCCTTTTTTGGGGATTAATCTTTCAAATTTCGAGTTTTTGGGCTCAACAATGGTCATAAAAGCCCTAGATGTAAAAAAATGCATGTAGAAAGATGGGAATTAGAAAGGCGAAAGTTTTAAGTCCTCTCTCGTCATTCTAGCATAAATATTTACCGAGTTATTAAAGAAAATGTGCATCGAATAAACACAGTACTGTACGTTGTCTTATGGGGGTTTTACACGAAAAAGCCTGTTATCTCTTTGTTAGCGTACTTTTATCATCCCCAGCAACCTCACACCTACTTTCAAGCCTGTCTAGACCTTCTCCTAACCTTATATTGGGCAAAATTGTATTCCCAGCTTTGCAAGTAATTGAAACTAGGAGTATCAGAACAGCCAAAAAATCAATGTTTTCAGATTTCAATAAAAATTGTACAAATGTATGTTTTTACACTCTAAAAAACATACATTTGTCCAATTTTTATTACTAATTTTGAGTTTTAAAAGTTTTTATTTGGAAATTCACTTCTCTCACGTCAGCGTGCTGCGTGCAAACTCGTTTTATATACTAACGTCATAGACTTTATGCTTATTTGTTCTCAGAAATCGCATGAAAGGTTCGTTGTGCCGAAAACAGCTGTTTGGCATTGTAGGTCGGAACCATGAGGCTAAATATGTAAATTTATTCGATGGAATCCATAAAATTGTCCTTGTGGTTACATTTTTCGCTCACATATCAAAGGTTTGGTTTCAACGCCTCTGTTCGATACTTTTTGTTTTTACAATTTTGTTATAGTATTTTTTGCTCTACTCATCAAACAATTTGTAACCCGTACTTTTAGCCACTGGTTGTTGTATATTCTAAGATACAATAACTAGCCCAGTAGACCACTTATAACTTAACAGCCTTAACTAAAACTTAACGTTAATTAACCTACACTTACCTTAACGACCAGTCACCCCAATCTACAGCACTTTAGCCTTATTTTCCTAATTAGGTTAGGCTAGGTAAAATATACGTTATCAATCACTATGTGGACGTTTTTAACGGTAATTAATGCGAAAATATACCATCACCCTTACCATTTTCTTCATCTTTTACCCCAATGAAGATTGATAGTGTCAAGATTTTAAAAACCTTTTTGACTTCGCTAATTTAAAAGTTATTGTTTTATACTTTGGGGTTGAATTCTCCAAATACCTTCATAAAGTTTTGGGGTGAATAATCATTGTGTCTCATGTAAGGTGACTCAGATAGTCTGCAGACAAACTACTTGACCTAGAAGGATAACAACCGATACAGGGTGTTTAAAAAATTAGGGTCACTGGTACGAATATAACGATTAAAAAAAAAAACTTTAATATATACCATGTTGTGTACAACTGTAAAGGTCCTATAATAACAAACTCATGAATCCTTATCTGTTTAAAAATTACGGGCATTTTTATAAAGCATATTGATGTTTTCAGAATACCCTTTATTCTCTAAACAACTACACGTTTACTTTTTTCCAATTAATTTTTCTTACTTGTAATACTTACTTTCCTCTGATAAGCTACACGAAAATATAATATAAAATATTTCAAAGGCATTTTTTTTTTAAGTGAAATTCAAAAAGGTAAACTAACATACGTAAAAAAGTATACTATTTGAAAGGACTCCTAGCAACTTTCCAATTTAAATCAGTTTCGTAACTATTTTTTTCGTTAGAAAAATCATCATTTTTCACATGTAAATTGAATAAAAGACACCAAAGAATGCATGGAAGTAATAACATTGGTGTATTTAGTTTATTTTAATAATTACTACTATGTTAACACATTCAGCGCCATGTGTATTAAAAATGATACACAGGTGCCATCTCTACGGGGCCATGTGTATCATTTCTGATACACAAGCACCCTAATGGTTCAGGCCATTATGAAATTTAAAAAATTTTGTTAGGGGCCAATTACAATATTAGGTCAAGTACAACACAACAACCAATTATATAGGCCTAAAACTCAAATCCAAATATTTTTTAGTTTTTTATTCATGTTTTTGTTGTGTGTGCAAAAATGATACACCCGGCCCAAGAGATAAAATATTTGTTAAAAATGTTGGTTTAGGCCATGTGTATCATTTTTGCACACACACCATTTGTGTACAGTAACACAACTACCAAATCTGAGAGACTACTGGTCTAAAAACAAAATATACGACTTGCAAATACCTCGAAACACCATGAGCCGCAATCGATTTGAACTGCTGTTGAAAATGTGGCATTTTGCTGACAATAACTTTGCAGGAACTAACAGACTTCACAAGATAGAACATGTAATGAGTTTATTCATTGAAAATTTCAAGGAAACCTACACCCCTGGCGAAACAATGTCTATAGATGAGAGTCAAGTACCTTGGCGAGGGAGACTTGTTTTCCGCCAGTACAATCCTCGAAAGAGACACCGTTATGGTATTAAACTTTACAAACTATGTGCGGGAAAAGGCTATACGTGGAATTTTACCGTATACATAGGAAAAGATGCATGTACTGAGAGGAGCGCCTCCGAGAACGTAGTGTACAAGCTTTTGGGCGGCATACAGAATGGTGGCAAAGACATTGTTCCTGGTTCGCTCCTAGGAGAGGGTAGAACACTGGTTGTCGACAACTGGTACGCGAGTGTGCCTCTTGCGCTTGGGTTATTAGAGCACTCCACTCACTTCATCGGGACATTGCGTCCTGATAGGAAGTATCTACCACCAGCAGTTGCTTTGAACCTTAATAAGGGAGATATAATGACAAGAGAAACTGAAGAAGGACTCACTTGCATAAAATGGAAAGACAAGCGGGACGTTTATTTACTATCTACTGTTCATTCAAATGAAGTAGTTGAAGTGACAACCAACAGTAACAAAGTGGTGCATAAACCAATGAGTGTTGTCCTGTACAATGAGGGAAAATACTCAATAGACATGAGCGACCAGATGGCAACTTATAACAAAGCTTTGAGAAGATGTACTAAGTGGTACAGGAAGCTGATGATTGAAGTAATCTGGGGAATGACAGTTGTAAATAGCCACTTCCTCTACCAGCTCAGGGAATGAGAAAATGCCAATAAAACAATACAGAGAAGCGATAGTTCTTTCCCTCCTTCAAGAAGTAACTCCAACTGAACGAAACGTCACACCACGAAGATCTCGAGGAGCCCACTATCTCATCGAAGTGATAACAGGTGACCCACCACAAAAGAAAAGAGGGAGGTGTAAAGTTTGTTATGATGAGCTGGGAAGGCAAGGGACACTTGGACAAGATGGCAAAGTACGCAGGGCGAAGCAAGTATACACAGTTTGCGACTCCTGCGAAGGACAGCCGCACATGTGCCGCCCCTGCTTCAACAAGAAGCATTGACTATTAGTCATAAGTAACAAGACAAGTTTATAACATAACTGTAAACATAGGCCTAGTTGGTTTTTTGAAGCAATAAATGTGAGTTTTCATTTTACTTAGCTATTTATTTACCCTTCTAACACCTTCGTAAAACACATGTGATCCGGCCTGGGCCGAGACTCTAATGGTTCTGTGTTAGGTCTGGGCCAGGGGAACAGATTTCCAATGCTAAATGCATGGAAAGTGCGCTCAAATATGATACACACAGCTTTATTGGCATATTGACATGTGTATCAGAAATGATACACATGGCCCAAATGGCAAATCGCTTGTGTATCAAATATGATACACAAAGCCCACAGGGCAAAAGCTAAAAAAAATACTTAGGGACAAATAGACATATAGTATACCACATAGTATGGCGCTGAATGTGTTAATATATATAAACTGAATCTATAAAAGATGTTGAAAGTATATGAGTGGAGTCTGTTACTTTAATTTAATCTAAATAATTTTCAGTACAAATACAATTGTGTTTATATTTTAGACAGTCATTAAACTTTCTAAGGTAATGGTAACTACCAATATTTTTAGTGAATTTCCTTTGGAAAGTGAACTATTAGCATGAAAAAGGTGAAACCTAAGCCCGGAACCACCATAGAAGTTCCTAACGTGACCCCCTGAACACGTTTTGGGGGTTCGTTCAAAATTATATATATATATATATATATAAACATATAGACATATATATATATATGTGTGTGTGTGTGTGTGTGTGTGTGTGTGTGTGTGTGTGTGTGTGTGTGTGTGTGTGTGTGTGTGTGTGTGTGTTGCACTCTAGAGATCGCATTTTTTGTCCGATTTACTTCAAATTTGGTAGGGACGTTCCTTTCTGTAATCAGTTGGACTAGTTCGTTGGGCAAAACAATCAGAAAGCTTTAAACCCCTTTTTGGGGGGATTAATATTTCTAATTTCAAGTCTTTGGGCCCAAAAAGGGTCAGAAAAGCCCCAGATGTAAAATAAAAGCATAAAAAGATGGGAATAGAGAGGCGAAAGTTTTAAGCCCTCTCTCGTCATTCTAGCAGAAATATTTACCAAGTTATCAAAGAAAATGTGTAGCGACTAAACACAATACGTTGTCTTATGGGGGTTTTACACTAGAAAAGCCTGTTATTCCTTTGTTAGAGTACTTTAATCATCCCCAGCAACCTCACGCCTACTTCAAGCATGTCTGGACCTTCCCCTAACATAATGCGTAAAATTGTATTCACAGCTTTGCAAGTAAATGAAACCAGGAGTATCAGTACAGCCAAAAAATCAATGTTTTCAGATTTCAATATAAATTGGACAAATGTATGTTTTTACATTGATTTTGAGTTTTAAAAGTTTTTATGTGGAAATTCACTTTCCTCACGTCAGCGTGCTGCGTGCGAACTCTTTTTGAGTTTAACTGATTCAGTAAAAACCATTCGGATTCAAGTATATACTGTACTGCTAATTTTTTCAGTTATTCATATTCAACTACAGATTGACACTATAATGTAGCTTTGACAACAGTAAGTATTATATTCAAAATTGACAAGTCCTTTAACGGCGAACACGCTGATGTACAAAGTTAACAATTCTGTTTGGACGGTGTTAGACAAATGAACACGCGTTATTAAATTGGTCCTGAATTCCTTTTGATCTTAACTTCAGTTTGTTCCCGTAGTGATGTATGGAAGAGAACAAAACCGAAAAATGGTGAAAATAGCATTTTTACTTTTGAATGAATAACATACGAATCTGAAAACTCCAAAAATTTATATTTAGTTAAATCAATTGTTTGTAATAAATTGTATAAGTATAGAAGTTGGAAATTGTGAACGATTTTCTTTATGTGAGAGGTCCAAGTTTAAGTGAATGTCAGGACAACGTATTCTTAAATCGAAAAAACTATATTTCCGTTCCAAATACAATTATTTAGGTTGAAATGGATACAGCATACAATCGTCTAAAAATGGACCTATTTAGGTTAAAGAGATACATTACGAAAAATATGCAGAAGATGTTTAAATATTTCAATGAATATTTTGGTACAAAATACAAGCGGATCTTTGGTACAACAAACTATAAGATTGTTATTTAATTTGAGAAATACGTTTGAAATTTTCAGTACTCAAAGCTCCAAGGCTAAATTTAATTTGAAAAACGTGTTTGAAATGTCACAAACCTAGGAACTTAGCTTTTATTACATTATTCTTTCATCAGACGGATATAGACGAATTCTTACAACTTTTTGTGTACTGATGGTTAAATGTTTGAAAATATAAAGGCCCAAAGTGAGAAGAACTCAATTATAACTATCTCAGAACCAAGTATTACGTGTGTCGTGAGCAAGGCCTTAACAAAGGAAGGATCGGGTTTCTAACCTCCATATTTATGAACCCATTTACATGCGATCTAACGTATTCCGAACTTCTCCTTTCTTGTCGAAATGTATTACTGATTGTGTTTTTCTTCGCAGGATGGATGATCGTGGTTACGAATTTTAAGAGTGTGTATAACAACTTTTGTAACTAGACTGAATGAGTTTTGTGTCGTAACATAATTCCCCTAAAATTGTAAGGGGAATTATGTTTATAATAAAATATCAATCAGTAAATGATATTTCCTAGTTAATCTATTTTGGTATTTGATCCAAGTAAGTTTGAACATATCAATTACAATTTATGTTCAGATAAAAGACGGAAAACCAAAGTACTACAATTTCCTACCGCAATATTAATATTCATTTACACGGTGAAATTTCCAATTTTTACACCATGAAACCAAAAGTAAGCCAAAAAATACCATCACCCCACCTTCATTTTATAAGTAATTTATTATACTTAAATATGAAAAGAATTGCTTGGTTTTCGTTCGAAAATCTTAAGTTAGTATTTTTTTATAAATGATTGGTATCAATCAAAAGCTCTTAGTCTCTAGATGTGCCTTTTGTCGGTTTAAACACATCAATCTTCAGAGTTTTGCCTCTTATGCGTTTGTAGTTCAAATATTAATCTTATCGTCTTACTTTATTTAGATAGTCAACTGATTATAATGTAAAAATTTCAAAACATCTGACTATGCCTGAGAAATTCTCTTGCGGATAACGGGACACCGGATGGTTATACTTATTATTAACAGTTATTTAAATCATCCTAAATATTTTACGGAAACAGAAATCTGTCAAAAAATGATTCTCGGTGTGTAATTCAAACTAACGGACCGAACAACTAACCATGTCAGCGGTCAGATCGGTGATTGATATTGGCAAGCCTCAGTTCAGACAATAAATCTATAAATATCAGTTGGCCAGATGCCCCAGCTGCGGTGTGTATAATTAGACACTGATATTATGACACTGTTTGTGAAAACATAACCTGAATAAGTGTAATTTGAAACGTGGAAACCAACGAGGACTCCTGGTAATACTGGAGAAAAGACTAATAAAAAAAATTGTGAGCTGTTCGTAGCCAAGTTTTAGTGAGAAAAAGATCTGCTCGCTTAAATTGATCGAGTCAACAAAGTAAATTAAACGAATAACTATTCATGATTTAAAAATTATTAAATTTGTGTATGTGGATTCGTTTATAGTGTATCATATTTCACGGCATCAATAGACACTTAAATAAACACAAAATTCGTTCCAATTAGGACTACTTTTATCCAAATTATTTGAATGAACAGGTACACTTAGAAGAAGAATCGAACGAACCATTTCTGCAGATCAAATAAGATAAACTCACCAATGTACCAACCTGACAAAATCACCGACTCGCTTTTTTACGAACATTGTCCCCAGTACTATCCCCATTATCCCCAGTGTCATCCCCGGTATTAAAAATATACCCAAAACACACAGACGGAAAAACAATAAATAGGCAGTAAAAAACACACCGCCTAAAATGTTGGCTGTTTTATTATTTTTTAATCGTGATATTTTCCCATAGATTAAAGAAATTCAAAAACAGTTATAAAGTGTATGATTTAAATTCTTTGAAATGATTTACGTTAATATCGAAGCTTGCTTTTTACCATTTAAACCCTGGGGTTAACAACTAAATATTATTTGTTCTTGATACTGCCTCAAGAATTAACACAAACTGATATAAAATGTTTTATTCAAATTCTAAGAAAGGATTTACTTTGATATTGAACATTTAATTGGGACATTTAAACACTGGGTTTTATTTAGGATCTAAACTCGACGGATTCCATTGCTTCATCTTTAATGTTTGCTCATTTATTCTTTTTGGCTGATTGCTCAATTTGTCTAAATAGGATAGGGTAAACTATGACTCAACACACTATAAAATATATTTACACTTATACTGTGCTTACATACCAAGCAGTAAATATAAATATACAAATATGAAGCGAATATACATAAAATATATACATTTATTTTTAGGTGTAATGAATAACGGAAAGTTTACAATTTTATGTATTAATTGTTTCCACGTATTTGTAAAACCGCTTCAATAAATATTACAATTAATGGTTCTTTTCAAGTGATACTTCAATTTTAACTTGTACTTACTTATATGACCCAACTTTTAATTTTTCTTCAGTAATTCTGTGGTTTTCTTTTCATCACACTTCTAGAAAGCAATTTTCTGTAATCGCATAAGATTAGGTTCAAACCTAACCTTTATTTATTTTATTGAACTAGCCATGCCTCCTGAGCAAAATCCTGAGGTAATTTGGGAAGGTACGATACTGGATCCAGCTGCCATTGGTTATTGGGCTATTAATTAATGATCCTGGCTAAAATCAGTTTATCTTAGTCAGTAACAAGGCTACACAAGACATCTCATCCATTCAACTCAAAATTCATTCATATTTGCCTCAAATACGACGCAGTTGCGCCGGCGTCTAACAAAGATATTGAGATATTTAGGAACGATATGAGACTAACATGATTGACACGACTTTGACTAGGCAATCCTAAATCTTATATTCTAATATCAGTACGATTTGTTTTTCCTTGCTTGCAATTCTGATCTCAAAAACTGTTCAAACGATTTACAGTACTTCAAGGGTCTGAATTAACTAATTTCTGAGTTAAAAATGTGTTTAAGACAGGTACCGTTTCTCGTAAATATCTGATATAATTATTGTAGGGCTTATGGGGTTTAACATCAAGTCAAGATTCAAAACAGCTCTTCACTTCAACCAGTCAATTGTCAAAGTAAAACTCATGTTGTTTAAGTATCAATATGTAGTTTTTTTTCTGAGAATAGTGACTAAAACCATTGAATGAAGATTGCATGTAGTGTAATCATACCCAATGAGAATCCACTCAAGTGCATATAATAAAAGTACTTTCTAAAAGACAATTATCTATAATAACAACTGGATCGGCCTTAGAAATTCAGAAAAGAGGCAAATGAGCTAAGCAAGTCCACTCGTAGCTAAGCACGGTTAGAGAAAAAAAAACAAAAAAACAAAAAACCCTGACTTTCTTTTAGCAAAGCTCGGTCCCCAAATATTAATTTTCCCTGTGTACAACATTTCGAGACTCACCTGTTGAGGCGGTAGGGCCTAAAAATGTATTGCGTGTTTATCTTTGTAGGTTATTTCGTTGCCGGAAGTTTTATTGTAATAATGGTCGTATTGTGTTCGTCGTCCGTTTGTTTGTGGCACGTGTAATAACTGTCTTATCTCTAACAATATCAAATCAGATCGCTGTTTTTAACATGAACCAAACCAGTTTCATCTCATCCAAAGTTGTACACACTCAAATAATTTTGGATTGCTTTATCAACGGTGAGTTTATTATTTTATTTTATTTACGATCTCGATAACCAGTTTGTATTGGTTGGATTGCTTAATGATTTAATATTATGTTTAAAGACACTTAAAAAAGAAATTAAACTTTTTTTAATTTTTTTACATTTTTGGTGGCGTTCTTTCCGATTTTTTACTGTCATCGATTCTAACTGACATTCGATGATCAAGTATTAAAATTAAAACTAAAACCTAAATATGGTTTGTTTTTAGGTATTGCATCTAAGGGAAAGCTCCTGAGCACATTTAATCCAGCACCGTAGTCTGCGAAGGCACCAAACGTAGGTTACATTGGAGCGAATGCTGTCTTTTCAGAAACGCGAGTGTGCTTTTCAATTACTTCCTTCTCGAGTTTGAAGGAAAGAAAGTTATTGGTTGTCTTATCAAAACCTATAACACATTTTACCTGTAATCCAATTAGTATAATACTTTATTTATATTATTTAATCATATTAAATTATTACCTTGTTACAAAATAGATGGACAACCGGTTTCTTAACAAATCTTTTTACAAACATTTATAAGCATTTATAATAGAGATAATTATATCGATATCCATTTAATATCGATTATTTATGTTTTTAAAATACGATTTTGATAATTATAATTTATGCTTTTTAATTATTACCTAAAACTAAAATACATGCGGCACTCGCTGGGAAACGTTTATTAATGTCTTTACCAACAAAAATATACATTGATGTCCTCTATCAACTTATAAATGGCATGCACTTTAGAAATGTGATTAAGTTAAGATTTTTATGTACGCTCACTGCTTGGTATTAAAATATAAAATATTACTAAAACCCTAAATACGTACAAGATCACCTTTTCCAGAAAGGAAACTCGTACTCGTCGTTTATATTAAACAAGTTTTCTCGTAGCTTTGAAGTGACGAAATTTCCGTCATAAAGGATATCTAGTGCTTTCTTGAAGTTCACCTCGTTGAGAAATCTTGAAGATACTTGGTTCTGTTAATGTTTTGAGTACAAGCCATTTTTATAAACTTATCAAGTTCATATCGTTCGAAACACTATGCAATGATTGTTTATATCGCATGCGTACTAGTTTTATTATTTTTACTTTCTCCCCTTTATACATAGTATATGGAGAAAAGTATTGTTTTCATCAAAATTTTCCAATTTGAGTTGTTAGTAGAAATATTCGTTTTGGTGCTTCCTGAATCCAAAAAAGTGATTTTTACGTGATGTCTGTGTGTCTGTCTGTCTGTCTGTATGGATGTGTACAGAGTTAGAGACGACACCAGTGAACCGATTTTGGTGAAATTTGGTATGTATGTACTAATCCACGAAATCTCCAGGTTTTTTAATTTTTTATTTTTAAGGGTATTTATCACCCAAAAACCGCTAAAAAACATGAAAAATCAAAATTTCTCAAAATCTGCTCTAACGATTTTAACTAAACTTTCGTGGTTTGTAGAGCTTTACGTTTCCAACAAAATGACACCACTTGGCTGGAAAAATTCGGGTTCAGAGACCTCAAGACTTAAAACATCCAAAATTCTGTGTTTTAGCGAATTTCCCCTATAGGGAAGAAGCTATTACCGTAGGTCTCATGGTAAGACTTAAGCCCGAGACCATGATAACTTTTTGTTTTGAGGTCCCCAGATGTCCAAAACACTATTCGTTCAAATTTATATATATGTATATATATATCTATATATATATATATATCTATATATATATATATATATCTATATATATATATATATATATCTATATATGTGTCCGTGAATGCGATAACTTGAGTAAAAAACGTCCGATTTTGATGAAATTTGGCTCAAATGTGTAAAATGACATTCATGACTTTAAGTTCGAAAACCAGAAAAATCGGACCATGGGAAGGGGGGTTTATGGGGGTTTTAAATTTTCCAAAAATCAGTTTTTTGCATTTTTTACCCTAAAATTTTTAAAACACTTAATTTTGGTTTTGACCATGTAATAGAGCTTAAAAAAACAAATAATATGGTATTTTGAATTAATAACCTAGGTTAAGTGGTTGCGGAAAAAATCCAAAAAACATGCTCATAAAATCTCCCATGTTAATCTTATGGGAATACGGTTTTTGGCTTTTCCTCAGTTAATTTTACTTTAAACTTCACATTTTATTTTACCAATCACTTCAGCTCCACAAAACAATCATTTTGGTGTTTAAATTGTGATTCTACGTCAAACCGTTGCAGAGATATTCAAAGTGCTAAACACAGTACGTTGTCCAATGTTATCCTTATGGAGAATAAATAAAATTTGATATCTTGATTATTTATGAATGTATATTGATGAAATTTGATATGTGGCTTTATGTTGTACTGGTATATTGATAATTGCACCAAAAATAAATGTTTTGTTGGTTGTCCCCGTAGCAGCTAACCTGCATACTCATCCCTAATGTTATTCTTATGGAGAATAAGTAAAGTTTTATATCTCCCTTAATTATGAACATAAATTAATAAAACATGGCAAGTAGCTTCACCTGGTTCAGTTATATTGATAATTGCATAAAAACTCATTTCTTATCTTCCTCGTTGCAGCAAACCTGCGTACTCAGTCCTAATGTTATTCTTATGGGGAATAAATAAAATGTAACAAATCACTTATTTATGAATGTATTTTTGTCAAACTTGGTGAGTGGCTTTATGTACTAGTGAGAAAAATATCAATGCATTGGAAATTCGCTGAGTACGCAGGTTTGCTGCGACGGGGGTATTTATTATTCATAACAAATATAAATGCTAAAAACGATTACTATTTGCCATTAAAAGAGCTCAACAAACTAAACAATTTAGTATCTTTAATTATTATTCTACGGTTACTGGTTGCGGAGAAAATGTTAATTTTAATTTTGCGGTAAACAGTACTTTGTCCAATGTTATTCTTATGGGGAATACAAAAATTACTATTTCTCTCTTATTTACTGATCAGTTTCGTTCAAACTTGATATGCTTGTCAAGTTAGCATTGACTAACAGAGGAAATTCGAAATATGTTGCCCCTTAATAACCCTCGGGGGGAATATGGGGCATTTCCCCTCTTAAAACCACGTATGTAAAAATGGATTCTGTAGTGCCTCCAAAACAGGATTTGGGTGGATGTTTTTGAAAACAACTTGTTTACACGATTTTCTGTACATTCGACCGTGCTTTGTATTCTATATTTAGTAAATAAAAAGTAATTTATTCTTTAAACTTGGGCTAAAAGGGAGAAAATATGAGTCAGTTTCCTGATACCGTTTATTTTTTTAAATCAAATTTACATTACTTGTAGGAGAATACTTAAACATAAATTTAAATATTTGATCATAAATAACAAAAATAACGTTTAAAAACTGCAAAACTATTCAGTAGGATAAACAATTTAATAATGACATAAAACGAAGTAATAGAAACGGAGAACGTGGAAAATTGCCTGTAAGCGCGTCTAGGGACACAGTAATATTTCTAGGTTTATCTAAGAGGGCTATCATCCATTTAATTATCTACAATACCCTTCTCACCCCGTCCTTTTATTCTATTCATTTTTATTTCCCACTTTTATCTTTATTAAACTGTCTTTTACGTTAATAGAAACACTTGACATTGTTTCTTTCCTTATAAACCTTGTTTTAATGAAATACTTGGAACATTGGTTCCAAAGGTGTTCACAGAATTTTAAAATATATATTTTTTTAACGTGCACAAACCTATATTTCCTGAACTGAAAACTCTTCTTTTTAGTGAATTTCCTTTGGAAAGTGAACTATTAGCATGACCCGCACGGTGAAACTTAAGCCCGGGACCACCATAGAAGTTCCTAACGTGACCCCCTGAACACGTTTTGGGGGTCGTTCAAAATTATATATATATATATATATATATATATATATATATATATATATATATATACATATATATATATATATATATATATATATATGTGTGTGTATGCACTCTAGCGGTCGCATTTTTTGTCCGAATTACTTCAAATTTGGTAGGGACGTTCCTTTCTATAATCTGTTGGACAAGTTCGTTGGGCAAAACAATCGGAAAACTCTAAACCCATTTTTTGGGGATTAATCTTTCAAATTTCGAGTTTTTGGGCCCCAAAAGGGTCATAAAAGCCCCGGATGCAAAATTAATGCGTGGAAAAAGATGGGAATTAGTTAGGCGAAAGTTTTAAGCCCTCTCTCGTCATTCTAGCATAAATATTTACCGAGTTATTAAAGAAAATGTGTATTGACCAAACGCAGTACGTTGTCTTATGGGGGTTTTACATTAGAAAAGCCTGTTATTCATTTGTTGGTGTACTTTTATCATCCCCAGCAACCTCACGCCTACTTTAAAGCCTGACTGGACCTTCTCCTAACCTTATAATGCACAAAATTGTATTCCCAGCATTGCAGGTAAATAGAACCAGGAGCATCACCAAAAAATCAATATTTTCAGATTTGAATAAAAATTGGAATAATTGTATGTTTTTAACTGATTTTGAGTTTTTATAGTTTTTTATGTGGAAATTCACTTCCCTCACGTCAGCGTGCTGCGTGCGAACTCGTTTTAATTTGACACGGTAAAACAATTTTACTTTTTTGTAATTACTTCATTTTATTGGAAATACTGTAGTTTTTTAGGTTAATTAAATGTTTTATTTATTAAAGAAAATTCAAAGAAGTCATTTTTCAGCGAAGGTTGTAATGATAAACAAAGTTTCCTTAGAAGAGCAGATGCTATTTCATTTCTTATTCATTTCAGCTTAAGAAAAAATCCTCAAGTTTTCCTTATCTGACTGCAAGAAATGTATGCTTTTTTATTAAAATGATATTGTTAAATCTATAAAAATCCATATACAACTTGATAGGTTTTATCCTTTTTCATTTTATAACCTTGTAATTTATTTTCAATGTTGAAAATAAAAAACAATGTTAAAATTTTTAATTTTTTTGGACAACACGTTATGGTATTAGAAATAAAATATTAAGTTCAAACTAAAAAATTACCTTAAATATTTTAGGAACATTGTATATTAAAACTTCAAAACATTTTTTGTGTAAAATACTAGTTTATTGAAACAAGTACAATTATTTACAATTGATAAGTTACGTAGTGAAATATATTTTGCAGTTTGTGTATTTGGGCCAAATTTTTGTTGTTGTTTAAACACATTTAGTCAGCTTTTGAAAAACATTCTCACGTATCAATAAGCCTTTGAACCCGGAGAGTTTGAGCCGAGCACTAACAAACAAATCCAACATTTTTGTTTGGTTTGTCAAATCAACTGTGTATCGAATGTATTCAGTTTTCACTCAATCGAATGTGTGCACGAAAAGTATTCATACGGGTAACTAAATTTGAAATTTAGGGCTTTTATTGTGGGCTTCTTAACTATTTGTTGGTCATGAGATACTAGGATTATAGCCAGAGATAATTGGTAAATTTATGTTTAAATATGAGGAATTACCTGTTTTTGACCCTATTTTGGATTAATAATACCGTAATCAAATACGGGTTTTGGAGGGCAAAAGTAATACCCAAAATATGCAAAATATTTCTTTGTCAATCTTTAGACGAAAAATGTTTTGATTTCAATGGGACTTGATTTTCTAGGCATACAATTATACTTTACTTAATTGTAGGTTTATTCCCTTGGGGAACTAAAAAATAGTTGATAAAAAGAATTTATACAATTTTGATTTTATCACGAAAATAAATTATATTTTACGTAGGAACTTTCTGAGTTATTTAAAATTGTATTTTTCCTGACGTAAAACAAAATTATTTTTATGTTCACTGGTGATCCAGTATTGTGGAACCGGAAATAAACATATCCTTGGGTTCCGGAACCCTCCCAAAGGAAACTCCAGTGCAATTGTAGAGTATAATTTGTGTTTGTTTCGCTACACGCACAACAGGGAAGGCAATGTCCCGTAACACAGACCGTGACCGGCACATTCCAGGCATTTACATATAATCCCACGAGTGCATTTGAATGCCCAAAGACGTTTTTATTATTTTTATTTTTATTTTACTCTCCATTATTTATAGTTGTGACCAACTCTGGGCAACCGCATATCTTTTTCTATTAATATTTTGAAACTTTCTTACTAATTCAAATCACCCATATACCCGTAACATAATCATATTTTCGTAATTTATTAGTCAACAGTCATTAGTAATAGTGTTATTAGTAAAGAGGATGGTTTTAGGAACTGAGATTTTTGTAGTCATTAAATTGGTTTTAATATTTATTTTATTAGTAACTACAATTTTAGTAGTGTTTTCGTGAGGGTAGTAGTTTCGTGAGGGATAATCTCAAAAATATATATTTGCTTGGCAGAGGAGAGGCTTATAATTTCCGTCTCGATAAAATGACTTCTTCAATAAATAAAATGTTGTATCGTGCATATTTAATTGGATTTAACTGTAGTTTAAAAGTGCATATAAATTAAATATAACTAGGTCTATTTAATACCTGATTCATCAATAAATAAAAATATGTTCAAGCCTTCAAGATCTTCACTAACAAAATCTCGAACTCCAAAAAGGTATGCAATGCACATTGAACAAAAAACCTAAATAAATAAAATGTTTGAAACGCAGAGAATGGGATTATGATTTAACATGCGGGATGCTTGCAATAGAAGTGGCTTATTACAAGACCTAATTTGAATAAACACATCGATATGGTTTATTTATTTTCCGTTCCGATTGTTTTAACATAACAACGATCTAAACGGTCCATTCACCCTTCATGTTTTATATGAAACTTACGTATATTTGTTTAGCCTTTTCCAGATAGCTGTAATTTTTTATATTGAAAACAAATATCCTTTTAAAAACTGTGTCAATACAGGAAAATATTAAAAAATTTATTAGTGATTCTTTTTTCAGAATTTTCCTCAAGCTAAACAAAAAGTTCCAAGATTTTATGAGGCGTCAAAACCAGAAGCGTGAACTGGAAACTGCGGACAGCCGTCTTCTGAAGTTTATAAAATGTTTTAGTTTACCTTTAAATATATAAGAATACAAATAACGTTAATAGCAAATTGTGTGTCTGTGAACAATTTTGTTTAGTGTTATTATAGCACAACACCGAAAAGTAATTGGAACGCAGAGAAGTTGGACACCACAGGCGGTATAGTTTTACGTTTGCTTTCAGATTTATAGAGCTTTGTTCTACCAACAAAGCCTTTAATGTAATGAATGTGCATCACATGTGGTAGTCTAACGTTTCATTTGTTGAGGAGGGGGGGGCCCGGGTGATTCAGCGTTATGTAGCGTTATATATGTAGAGGTAGGGATTATTTAGCGTTACGTAGCGTTGTATGCAGGTGTTACACAACTCTCTGGACAAAGGTATATAACATTATTCCACAAGTTAATAACAACACACTTTATTGTATGAAGATGGATCTCCACATGTTTTCCGTTTGTCAATCTGTGTGTATTTTTCACTTTAAAGTTAATATTTAAAACAATACCAAATTCAACCAAACTTAAGTCAACTGCATATGCTTATAGGGTCTATTAATACAAAGGTTATGATGTAATTATCTCTGACAATTTCTAAATGGTGGCTATTTTAAATTGTCTATTCTAATTGGCTCAAAAACCAGCCGTTTCACAACATATTTACAGGAGAGTCTAGGGGACAAATCTAACGATACTCAAATAGTTGAGATCAAATAATAAATAATTGAGCTGGCGCAGTTCTTGTTATTTATTTATTCCATTGTTGAATTGTGATGAAACCAAAGATGGACTATGTCCGGTCAGACATTCCATCAGCTTGGTTATTTGCTTCTTGATTTCTATTATTTGTGTATCGTAAAATTTTCTTAAGAGTTATTCCTTCAAATATTTTGTAAAATGGCTGACTTTTGAGACAATTAAGATGGAACATTAAAAAAGGCCGCTATTTGGAAATTTTCAGAGATAATTAAATCATAAATTTGGTTTTGATAGACACAATCAAGTTGGATTTGGTTTCGTAGATTTTAAAATATGAACTTTAAAGTGTAAAACACACAAACATTCAACCAGAAAACTAGGCACGGCAGGCCCATATTCTATAACATGTGTTTGCTTGACCCAAGGAATAATAATACTAATAATCTACTTTTGTCCAGAGAGTTACGGAACACCTGCATATAAAGGGGAGAGAGGGGATGGTTCAGCGTTACGTACTGTTACAAATGTATTTGAGGAGGAGGTGGTAAAGCGTTACGTTAAATTTCATTTGCAGATAAAGGGAAGGGGTGGTTATGCACGGTTATGAAACGTTGCATGTGCAGAAGAGGAACAGGAGTGATCCGGCGTTACGTACGTATGTAGGATAGGAGTAAATTTATGAAAATGATAGTACATGATATCCGAATGGTCCTGTACAAGACGGACTAGAGAGTTGGCAAGTAGATGCATCAGTGACAAAACATCTCGAACGTCGTAACTGGTCGCGGTCGTAACTGGGTCGTAAATGTTTACGACGACATCGTAACAGATAACTGAAACTCAGTCGCAAATGATCCATTGACGACATGGGATTTGTGACTTGATAAATCTTGGATTATTCCTTTACATACTCCTTCCGCTTTGTTATGAAATATTTATTCTTTTAGGGCATGAAAATAAAACTAAGAAGCAGTGTAGTAATCTATAATTCAGGTATCAAAATAATGTGCAAACTAAAATGTATGAAAACAATAAAAACATCACAATTCATGCGATATTTATTAGTGAATTTCCATTGGAATGTGAACTATTAGCAAGACCCGCACGGTGAAACTTAAGCCCGGGACCACCATAGAAGTTCCTAACGTGACCCCCTGAACACGTTTTGGGGGGTCGTTCAAAATTGTATATATAGTAATATACACATATATATATATATATATATATATATATATATATATATATATATATATATATATGTGTGTGTGTGTGTGTGTGTGTGTGTGTGTGTGTTAGCACTCTAGCGATCGCATTTTTTGTCCGATTTACTTCAACTTTGGTAGGGACGTTCCTTTCTGTAATCAGTTGGACAAGTTCGTTGGGCAAAACAATCGGAAAACTGTAAACCTCTTTTTTGGGGATTAATCTTTAAAATTTCGAGTTTTGGGCCCAAAAAGGGTCAGAAAAGCCCCGGATGTAAAATTAATGCATGTAAAAAGATGGGAATTAGTGATGCGAAAGTTTTAAGCCCTATCTAGTCATTTTAGCATAAATATTTACCGAGTTATTAAAGAAAATGTGTTTCGACTTAACACAGTACGTTGTCTTATGGGGGTTTTACACTAGAAAAGCCTGTTATTCCTTTGTTACAGTACTTTTATCATCCCCAGCAACTCACGCCTACTTTAAAGCTTGTCTGGACCTTCTCTTAACATTATAATGTGTGAAATTGTATTCCCAGCTTTGCAGGTAAATGAAACCAGGAGCATCAGAACAGCCAAAAAATCAATGTTTTCAGATTTCAATAAAAATTTGACTATATGTATGTTTTTATACTGATTTTGAGTTTTAAAAGTGTTTATATGGAAATTCACTTCCCTCACGTCAGCGTGCTGCGTGCGAACTCGTTTTATTTTATATCAACTTTTGATACAGTAAGTTAAACATTTGTTAATAACGCAGAATTTTTTACGTAAATATCTGAGTTTGACCAATTTTACAAAATGTTCAGTCCAAAGTGATTTTTATTTTATTAGATAATTTAATGATTGTAACGGTACTGTTACAAAATCATTTTAGACAAATTCACTCATATTTAAATTGATTTAAATAGCAGTTTCTGAAAAGGCTGTCGTAAGATTTTCAAGATTTTCATTTAAAGTAGCGTTCTTATTACATGGAAGTGTTGAAAAAATTGTGATTGGTACCAAAAGACTCGCCTTTACAATTGACTGTTTTGAAATTATGTTTTCAGTATAATATATACTATAAGTGAATTCATTTAATAAGAAAAATTCTAGATCAACTGAAAAATTACTATCTAATAAAATAAATATTATTTTAGAATTTTATATTAGAATTTTTCTTATTAAATGAATTCACTTAAAGTATATATTATACTGGAAGCATTATTTCAAAACAGTAAATTGTAAAGGTTTTTCAACACTTCCAAAAGTAATGTAATAAAAACGCAACTTTAAATTAAAATCTTGAAAATCCTTACGAGAGCCTTTTCAGAAACTGCTATTTAAATATGAGTGAATTTGTCTAAAATGATTTTGTAACAGTACCGTTACAAACATTAAACAAATATTAGTGTGTGATTAATTTAATGCATTGTTTTTATTTTGTAAATTCTTTGCACTATAAAAAGCATAGTTATTAAATGCGACTGTCTCATTTGTAGGGTTGTGTCTGATGTTCCAGTAACTTGTCAATGTCCAACAAGTTTGTTGTACACGATGAACACAGTTTTAATTTGTTCAAGTTTAACTTTAAACTAAAACTTGCAGCTTACCTTCTCTTAAAAGCTGCAAGCTGACTCACAGAGTTTTCTCAATAAGTCACAATCTCATGTGACGATCTCATCTTTATGTGCCTCTCATTCGCATGTAGAGCTCTGGAAACCTCAGCTTTTACTTTGTTTGGGACCTGGTTATCTTGTGGAACGTGATTTTCTTCCGTAACCTATATTTTGCGCGGTATGATTTATAAACTGAACCAACCTTTATTTACTTGTTTTAAAAACCTTTTAGCGAATTCCCTCTACAGGGAAGAACCTATTACCGTAGGTCTCATGGTACGACTTAAGCACGAGACCATGATAACTTTTCATTTTGAGGTCCCCAGATGCCAAAAACACTATTCGTTAAAATATATATGTGTGTGTGTGTGTGTGTGTGTGTGTGTGTGTGTGTGTGTGTGTGTGTGTGTGTGTGTGTGTATGCACTCTAGCGGTCGCATTTTTGGTCCAAAGTACCATATATTTGAACGAGTTAGAAAACCAGACGAATCGCACCATCCGAACGAAAATCTTTGGGAGGTTTTGTACCCCAAAAATGTTTTTTTTTTTGTTTCCATATGTAATTTTTATTTTGATCAAGTTTTAATTAGAAATGAATCCAGCACAAAAAACAAACAATTTGGTTTTTTGACCATTGCTCTACGTCAATTGGTTATTGACATGTTGAAAGTGCTAAACACAGTACGTTGTCTATCTTATGGATAAAAATAAAAATTGTATACCTCAATCATTTTTCAACATAAACTGACAAAATTTGGTATATGGCTTCTTCTGGTTGTGGTTTATTGTTGTTTATACAAAAAAAACCTAGGTACTTGGTCCTCATGTTAATCTAATGGAAAATAATTAATATGTTATATATCGCTTATTTATGAATGTATATGGATGAAACTTTGTATGTGACTTCACTAAGATTTTTGCATAAAAACCTATCATTTTGTTCCTTGTTGCAGCAAACCTGCGTACTCATCCCTAATGTTATTCTTATGGAGAATAATTAATATTTTAAATCGCTTGTTTGTGAATATATTTGTTATGAATGCTGTTAAGTGTTTTAATGTGTTATGTTATATATTCATTGGAAATTTGCTGAGTATGCAGGTTTTCTGTGACGCGGGTATTTTATATATATCACATTTATAATCACAGCTGATAATTATTTCATTTTGTTACTTTTTAATAAAAACAGTAGTGATTTTATATAAGAAAATCATTGGTCTTAAAATTCCTGGGCATAGCCTAGGTAATTTTAGACATTTCAGATATTTTTACCACCGTCTTTGGTCCTCAACCTTTACAATGAGCCGGAGGCTAAAGGTGTAGTGGAGTGCCTGAAATTTCGACGCGATCGATTTGCTTACGAATTCACATACATAGATTTCATGCGGTATGATTATAAACTGAACAAACCTTTATTTCCTTTTGTAAAAACCTGTTATAAATCACAAGCGAAAATAATGTTACTTTTTTTAAACTACTTATTTAGTTTATGACCTTTTCAAATAATTGTTAAGGTAAAAACTCAGTATAATTTCTTACAGTAAATCCCAAGAAGTAATTTGTATCACTGGTCGTGATAGCCGTGTGGGCTAAATCGTGGAAACACCTTGGCCAGGTGTTCATACGAAGTTCGTGGGTTCGATTCCCGCACACGACCAAGTCGTGCAACTCTCAATGGGTTAACCAGTCTGTGACAGCGTTGGTGGGAGAGCCCAAGTAAAACAAACGGTGGCAGGCTTGCTTGGAAGTTGACGGGATTGGTTAATTCTTTGTGAGTTACACATGGTCAACACTGATTTTGTTACTTTTCACTTATGTCTACCGTGTGTGTGCCAATACGACTCTTTAAATGGAAGAAAACAATATTGTACTTAAAGTACGCCATTTAAAAATAAAATGTTGAGCAGTCCAATTCATAGGTTTAAAAAATGAAAGGTTAGGAACTGCACCATCACCACATTCTTAGTCAATGGGTTAGCAAGCTGTTTCATGCGCTATATTTTATGAATTGCGTTATGCATATTTCCTGGTATTAAAACCATTTTTAATACGTATCACGTGCATAAAATAATGTTACTTTCTTGTAATTACTTATTTATAATCTTGACAAAGAGTTGTAAGGTGAAAATTATTTTTTTTAAAGTAAATCCCAAGAAGTCCTTTTTCATTCAAAGTCGTAATCATTAACAAACACGTTTTCCTTACAAGAGTAGATCCTAACAAATGTCTTATTCAGCTAAGCTGAATTTGTATCTTGAGAAGAATGCCTCCGCTTTTTCCTTATCTGACTGCAAGAAATACATGCTTTGGGATTAATCTCGTTATCTCAAGAGATAAATCCTACACTAATACACCAAAGTTATTTTGGTAACGTTATCGGCTTTGGATCATTATAGCATTTATCATCGTCTAGGTTTAATTCATCGTATTTGTAATGATAACTCATGACAATATTGTACGGTAATACCTATTTTATATTAATAACTGCTAATCCTTATCAACAAAGCTTTTTATTGCCTGGAGTATAACATCCAAAGTTAACTATTGTTTATCATGCCACAACGTCACTACTTACATTTTTTTTTATATTTCCATTTTAAGATTTGGGCTGGAAATTCTTCAAAATATAATACATCGATAATCGTAATGGATATGTGTTAGCAACCAAACGAATCAACTTTAAAAATTTTACTTCGGTAAAATTATCTCAAAGTTTTATAGTGAACTCTACGATAACTCCTCCAATAATTACGAACACCCTTGAAGAGAAAATCGTATAATGACAATCACAAGATCCCATTACAAACTGAATGGACGTGTCCAATTCTAAGGTTTCCGTTTAAAGACTATCTTGGCACCTTTGGGGCTTAATGAGTATCCGACATCTTCACATGGAACAGGGGAACCAGCTGTTATTTCTTAAATGTTTATCCTTTGCCTCTTTTCTTGTACAAACTAAACATCGCAAAAATTTCAGGACACTAAGACAAAACTGAAATTGGTTTAAAAAGTAATAAAAACTATAAATTTTAAACAGTAAAGATTAGGGTTAAATTACTGTGTTTAGTAAAACAAAATTGATAAATAATTGTACTATATCGTACGAAAGGTTTGATCTAATCATAATATTTGTATAGCCTTATCGAGAAGTTAATACTAACAATTCATGATAACAGTAATCAATTCATTAAACTATTGATGTAGAACAAATGTTTTTGGTGTTTTCATTCGTATATGATCGTTCAAATATATAGGTAGTCTATTTTGGATTAGGAAATATCTGTGCCAATGGGTGAATAAACCACTACATGCTTCAGGCAAGTCAAGTTTATGAATTAGTACAAATATTATAAAATAAAAAAAATTACTTCTAAAAGTGCAAAGCAAAGTCATTAGAACTAATAACAGTCTTATTTAATAACAATTAAACCTTGTTCTTAAAGAACAGTTTAACCTTAGTCCAAGATGTACTTTTTTCACTTAAGAATAAATATTCACTTTCTTACTTGTATTTAATTTTGGCTTCATAGAATTATTTTATCCGAAAAATATAATATTTTGGTATCCAAAATCAGAAAACTATTAGTATCTACCTAATAAAGCTGTAATTTATTACAGTCGAAAATTTGGTGGATAAAATGGCTAAGTTATAGTAAGTTTGTGTTTAAAATAACCTAGTAGGTTCGTGTAATTCAGAAGAAAATATTGGATCTGGTCCGTAATATTTATTGGGTTGTAACAAGAAGGGCTAAGGGTCAAAGCACCATCACATTCGGAACAACCAATAAGGGTAGAGCCCTCTAGTAGGGCACCCGTGAGGGCACTGCCCTCTTCTCAAAGCCCTTCCTCACGTTTTCATTTGTTTTCGCACATACTGTTTTAAAAATAATTTATTGTTTTGTTAAAATTAAAATATCGAAGTTTTAACAATCGATATACATATCGAATAATTAAACTGTATTCGATTTCTAATAATCAGAAGTTTTAAAACATTATTAATTAAAATTGTTTATTTACATTTTAAAATAAAGTAAATAAAAATAGAAGTAGAACGTGATTGTGATTTTGTGAATTTTACATATTTGAGTAAACATGTGATTAATCCAATAGAAAAATGTGTTAGTTTTATTCAAGACAAAGAACTAATACCTAATAAACCAAATTATGATGTGTGTGCAAAACAAAAAACACTAATACGTGGTGAAAATTCGGTCAAATTTTGATGCCAAAAAAAGGTCAATGGCGAACACGATGTAAGAAAGAACGCTTAAGAAAACACTTTTTTCGAAAATGCCAAGTTTGGATTGATTAATATTCTAACTTTAGTTTAATTTTTTGTATAAATGTTGTAAATTATGATTTTTTAATAAGAGAAACAAGCACATCAACATCTAAAACCAGCAGGAAAACTATCGCTGATTGGATGTCGTTTTGTAGAGAGGTCTGCTTTTGCTACATCGACAAAAAATTTGAAGAATACGATTAATCGATATATCCATTGTTAAAACTTCGATATTTTCATTCGATAGTATGGTAGCCCAGATACGGAATTGCACCCCTTATTTTATGAGCTTTAAGCTAATTTTAAGTAAACTTGGATGAATTTGTTTTAGTTTTAAATAGTTTATAAGAGGTTGAAAGGGAAAAATTAGACAAGTCTTGCACAGTTTCGGTAATATTTTATTCTTAACTAATCAAAGCCGCAGCTCATAAAAGTACGAAATTTCTATTGCAACTTGTATAATGCAAAGGTGATAATTGGTATTTGTTATGTTAGTATTATTTTTATTTATGATTGTTTACGACTGTGATAATCCTTCGAGTAACCCAGTTATTTTGAAATTAGTCTGATAAAAATAATTGTTTGCTAAATTAATAACAACGCTGCAATTTTTAACATACTCCTAAGAATATACATTTTACAATGATTTATAATCATTAGTTGTTGTAATCTTCGTGAATCCTTAATAAGTTAAACTTTAAAAAGCCTCGTCCAAAAGAGGATGAAAGACGTGATCAGAAATGTCGGAAGAAGCAACATAAGCCGACTCTAATGTCCCCAATTACCAACTTCTTAAGGAATCGGCAACTCGGAGATCGTTTCCTGAGGGGGGCTTAACAGCTTTCGCAAGGGTTTTGGGAATACCCTAATTACTATGGAAAGCGAAACAGTTGACCAAACAGGATGGATTCCTAACGTTTCTCGTTTGATAATCAATTAATTCCTAATTTTTTTTATTTAAACACCAGTGTGATTTTTTTAAGAGTACACAACTATTTTAAAGGAAAGCGGTCCAAACCCCTCAAATGTTTTTTGACACCCCGGGATTTAAACCTGTGACCCCTTGAACCGAAGTCAAAGTCCAAAGAACTACCGTTTGTAAATTATCCTTTAAATTGGTTCGTGGTGTTTGGGTTTTGTAAAAAAATAGTTGTAAAATTCAAAGGGCGGGTTTATATTATTGTATTGTTTTACGAGCATTCTATTATCTAAAACCCCGATTAGGAAGTTTATTATATCTTTAGAGTAGTTTCGGCATTCGAAATGTGATAGAAAAGCTCTAAGGGGAGCTTGGGGGGTATGTGAGGGGTAGGAGTGCCCCCCCCCTGAAGCACCTTCGCCAATATTGTTTGTCATAGTTACTTCGACCCTTACCTCGGTTCCCTCCCTTATTTTTACGCCCTTGTCATTCTTTCTCATGGGTCAATGACCATTCTGTTCTCGAAGGTTATCTTACTGATTATTACTGATTATTACTGATTACTGATTATTATCTTACTTATTCTCTAGGTAAATTATAAGAGATTCTTTGCAGCTTAAAGTCTACATTTTAAGTATATACATTCCACTCTTGACATAAAGATATACAGTGTGGCTGAAAAGTCTGAACCTAATGTTAAATGTCAATCACCAAAACCCCATATGATTTTCTTAGGTCATATTGTCAGCTGATTGAAGCTTATTAATGCTGCTATTATGGCTCGTGTTTTAAGTATTGAGGAAAGGGTGAAAATTACCTCCCTATATGAAGTATGACAGACTATTGTCAGGTACAGAGGTGGTGAAGAGCACATAATGGAGGAATTGCCTCTCTTAATGCGAGAAAAATAACAAATGTCCTTAATAAATTGTTTGAATGTGGCAGTCTGAAAGGCAGGAAGACATCCAGAAGAAAACGTCAACACTGTTCAGGCTATGTTTGAGCGAAGCCGCGAAAATCAGTACGAAGAAGAGCAAGAGAAAGCGGAATTACTAGATATGCAGTGAATAAAATATTGAGAAAACCCCTCAATTTCAGACTTGGAAACCAAATTTTGTGCAACAACTGTTTGATGAGGACTGTGACATCCGCATGGAATTGGAAGGAAGAATCTCCGGATCTTTTTAATAACATTTTATGGTCAGACAAAGCTGTACTCCATGCTAGAGGATTTGTGAACAGGCATAATTGCCACTAATGGTCACCAGAGAAACCTGGCACACTGTTCTGCATTGAGAGAATGCAAGCAAAACCTGATGAATTGGAAGTTTCCATTTTAGATGTTCTTGGTAATGTTCCACAAGATTTTATCCGGAAAACTGTTCAAAATGTATCTGTTAGATTAAGAAAATGTGTTGTCAATGCAGATGTATATATCGAGGTTTAACATGCTACGTAATAAATATTATTAATTAATGTTGAAATGAACATTTTTTTCTAGCAGCATAAAAAGTCATGACAATTATCATATGAAAATAGGTAGTGACTTTCCAGCCACTCTAGATGAGATATATTTTCCTGAGTATCTCTGAGTAGCTTTTGCTTAATTGCTAATTGCTCAATTAATCCACTTATTGTTATGGATTAGTTGACATTTTCGTTGGAAGACGGATGCCACCAGTATGTTGACAAATAAATAACAATCATCCATTAAATTATAATTGTTATGGTTTTGAATTTGCTGCGTTTAGTGGTGTAGGTAGACTTCAAAATGTTGACTCAATTTTTGTTTTTAATGAATGTTTTTTAATGAGGAAAATTCGTAAAACGTACCGACAAAAAAAGCGCCCTTGAGAAAGTTTAACCAAAATTACAAAATTAAAGACCCTTTTCTAAAAACCGTGTTCACTTATTCATTCAAACAACGGGCCATAATGAACCACTTTATATTCTACAGCGACTCCTATAATGCTGAACTTCAATCCTCAATTATACTGTAATTAAATAATGTGTTTAGATTGAAAAATAAGATAAATTAACAAAAATATATTGGTAGTAGCCTACTTTTTGAAAAAATATAATAAAAGTTAAACATTTAATACAAATACGATCACCTTGAATTAATCTTGCCAATTTTAAACACTATAATTGTAATCATCGGAAAAATGCAGTTCACTCAAGAAAGGTAATTTATTCTTAAAGTCATACATTGAGAAACAAACTAAGCGTAATAAGCATATCTCATGGTTACACCTTCTGGCCTTCCAGTTCAGAAGTTAGTTTGGATAACTTTTGTTATAGTTTAAGGTAAGGACGCTTAAAACCCAATTCCAAACTAATTTAGAGCTAGCAAAGTTTGTGACAAAGGTAGAAACTCAATAAAACAAGAGTAACGAGTAGTTCGAAAGTTCCCAGATCTGGCACAACAACGATTATTTCTTAAATTACCTGGGGGACCGAGCAATGCTCGGGGAAGGCCAGTCAGTTTGTTTTAATTTCCATATTTTACTACGCTTCAGTTCACATTTAAATCACATATTGATACTTTACCACAAGAGGGTTACTTTGACAGTGTACTGATTGTTTTTAACAACTGATTATTTATTTTACTTCATCAGCTCAATTTAAAAATATTAAATTTGTTCAAATAACTTTTCCCAGCAAAATCTTTTTCTGGGGTTAAAAATCGTTTCAATAATCGTTTCCCCTATTTTTAAAGTTTAGCAGAATCCTTCCGCAGTATTTCGAGATAGGTTTTACAAGCACACTTTCCTCTTGTTCGAGTATATGATATGCTATTTCTATATCCCATAGAATCTTCTTATAATATTTTTAGGCCATGCAAAATCCACTGCATCAAAAAATTATTTTACTTTCACAATCCGAACGTCGAATTTCAAACTCCTCAAAATTAATTTTTTTTATAAGTTCGAGTTGGTTTTCAGCACTTTTATTTTAGATTAAATTATAAAAGATCCTGGTGTTGTACTCTCATCCGTGACACGTTAATAAGCTTCAGGTCTCTGTGAGTGGATAGAATACCGTCTATTGTTGAATTTTGCTACACATTTAACTGCTTAAATGGACCCTTAATACATTGAAACAATTCCAAAACCATGAATAAGCAAAACAATCGCCTTAATGGTTGAAATGTTCGCTTCACTGTATACATCTTAAAACAATAAAAGATGTAAAATACAAGCATCATTTGGTAGACTTAAACAATATTTTAAATTATTAAAGCCGATTGTTTTGACATTTCCTTGTATTTAAAATGACTTTACTGTGAAAAAGACACTGAACATTTCCAAGTGGTTGTCTTAGGACGTCATCCAAAAAGTGTTCCAATTTCCGAGAGAGTTTAGGAAATACTTCACACTAAATGACAGAATGACAGTTGTTGGATTATCTCGGTGTCGAGACTTATTTCAAATTCCAAGACTGTCTGGATCATCTTACGGTCGCCGTGTAAAACGACACTCGGATGGGTAGAGAGCGGTTTTGGATTTGGTTTTCTTTCTACTTCTTTTCCCAGCGCTCCTTCGCTCGTTTGAAAAACTTGGCGGAATTCTCGGAGTAAAAGAGTAGAGAGTTGTAACATATGGTCCATAAAAATGTGTATTGACTATCTGTAGTGGTGACATGTGATTCTGTGAAAGAGTATGTAAGAAGTAATACTATTTAGGAATTTCATTTTGTTTTAAGAGGGAGATCTATTTGATTTATTTAGAGCGAGTTGCTCGTCTGTAAAACTAAAAATAATTTACTTTTTTATAGTTTATAAGTGTGTGTAATAATATCTTAACCAAAATATAAGAAGATGAGTTTTTGAGTTTTAACTTAGAAGTGAATAGTCAATAAAGGGCGAGGGTAAACCAATTATTGCAGTTTACACTAAAAGAAAGACAGAAGTAAAAGACTAAAACAAATATTACCGATTGAAATAACACATTTCATCCTTTTCAAATCTGATTATTTACTTCTTATAGTTCTTAACATACTAACTAACGGCATTTTATACTCACTGAATTGTTGTTTACAGTTGATTACGGGTCCGACTGCAAGGGACAGTTTGTGTACAATACACGCCAAACAACGAAACAAACCGTCTGCCAGTTGATGATTTGTCGTTTGATCAATTTGATGAATACAAATCAAACCGTCCAAATAGTATAGTTGATTAATAATTTACTTTGTGTTTGATACGCTATCCGTGTGCATTCTACCTTTTGCATTTTGCAGGACGTTAATTTAATTATTTCACCGTAGGCAATCAAAAAATCAACGGATTCTTTACATTGGATTTGACTTAAATAAGTAAATTCTAAAATATTAATAATTTTAATCATTGATAAATTTATTATTTTGTTAATACTATAACCTAATGTTGATATTGGTAGAATTTTTATTTATATATACACAACATCCCTGTATACGTTAGTACAGATTACACTCCTACACACATTATTCTATACAAAATCTCTACACATAGTAGTATACACAAAATCCTTACACACATTAGTATACACAACGCTCATACATCCAACATCATGCATTGGTATTTACAACATCCCTATACACATTATAATACAGTACCTGGGGGCCGAGCTTTGCTCGGGGGAAGGCCAGTCAGTTTGTTTGGATGACTCGGAGTAATATTTCACCACTTCCTCCTACTGATAATCAGATTTGTATAACTCATTTACCTTTTTTCTAAACTTTTAAGGTCCCTCCAGTTGTTATTTATAGCTCAATGTCCATTTGAATTATTTTACTACTCTATATATGTTATCTTCACTCAAATATTTTAATCTCTGCTCTCAGGAAACCACATGTTAATAATCATAAACATCATGAGTATTACTTTGACAGTTCCCTGGTTGATTATGAACAGCTGTTAAAATTCTTTTGTTTTGATTTGAAACTCCATAAGCCCAATGTTAATTTTGTTAACTTTTCATTTTAGTTTTTTTACATTATTTGATTTTTCCTGGGGATGAGACCTGTCTAGAACTTATTTTTATCCCAGAAATTAGTTATTTCGAACATTTTAAGGAAATCGTTGGAGCCGTTTTTGAGATCCGTGTCGCAACACATCTCTACACATAGTAGTATACACAAAATCCTTACACACATTAGTATACACAACGCTCATACATCCAACATCATGCATTGGTATTTACAACATCCCTATACACATTATAATACATAACATCTTTACTCAGTATTATGCATAACATCCTACACATATTGGAAACACTTAATTCAAACAAGACATTACTACACAACATCGCCACAGACAATAGCATCCACAAAATCCCTACACGCATTATTATACAAAACATCCCTGCACACGTAAGTATACACAACATCCTACACACATTAGTTTCAAAATATCAAATAGTTCAAATATTCCTACTCTATTACAAATAATATTCACTTCTTGTAAGTAGTTGTAGCTTTGTAAAGGTAGTATATTTTGGTTTCGTTGACTGTAACATACATGTTTTCAAAGAATGACAAATTCTAAGGGCAAGGACACTTGTCATACAGTGGGCAGGGTTGGATTGTCAATATTTTTATGAATTGATATCGGAGCTCTTCCTTCAATCTTCCTACCTTTTGGATTTGCCATATATGTAAATATCTAATTGGAAATGTACCCTTTCCGGTTTGCAGATAACTTTCTCTTATACATTATTAATTTTACCTAGGGATTATTTTAAACCCGTATGTAATTTTTGTCATAGTTTGTAATGCTTACTGTTTTATTTAGTTATTTTTTTTAACAAATTTTGCTTTTTATTTTGTACTTTGTCATAGAGGGTAAATAACTGTTTCCCAACTTAATTAATTTGCTTTTTTAATGTTTTTTGTGAAATTAAAATTTAGCTGTGAATATTATACACTTTTTTTGTTTATTTTAAGTTGTAGTTAATAACTTTATCTTAATCCATACATTACTTTGCGAAATATTTTGAATCAGTTTTCAGCATTGCACATTTGTATCCAAAATAGATTTCAAATTTGGAGAAATGTTAGAAGACCTTACATATTCTTCTTAGTTAGTGAATTGGGACTAATATAAACATGTTTTCAAAATATTCTTGAATTGACTTGTATCACGATGGTACTAGTGATTATTTCTTTTGATTTAGCAGCCATGATAAAGTCGGTCATCTTTATTAATGGAGTTTTTTAAATTTTCTTATCTAATCACTACAAAAACATCCATATTGTTCTATAATTCGAAATTATTTAGACCTTACCTAATGGTATGTTTTCTCGTCATCATTAACGTCACCGACTAGATGACTGTAACTGATGACGTTAACGATGTGTCTGATGATGTCGCATAACTGACGATGTTTCTGATGATGTCGCATAACTGACGATGTGTCTGATGATGTCGCATAACTGACGATGTGTCTGATGATGTCGCATAACTGACGATGTGTCTGATGATGTCGCATAACTGACGATGTGTCTGATGATGTCGCATAACTATAAGTATACACAAAATCCTTACACACATTAGTATACACAACGCTCATACATCCAACATCATGCATTGGTATTTACAACATCCCTATACACATTATAATACAGTACCTGGGGGCCGAGCTTTGCTCGGGGGAAGGCCAGTCAGTTTGTTTGGATGACTCGGAGTAATATTTCACCACTTCCTCCTACTGATAATCAGATTTGTATAACTCATTTACCTTTTTTCTAAACTTTTAAGGTCCCTCCAGTTGTTATTTATAGCTCAATGTCCATTTGAATTATTTTACTACTCTATATATGTTATCTTCACTCAAATATTTTAATCTCTGCTCTCAGGAAACCACATGTTAATAATCATAAACATCATGAGTATTACTTTGACAGTTCCCTGGTTGATTATGAACAGCTGTTAAAATTCTTTTGTTTTGATTTGAAACTCCATAAGCCCAATGTTAATTTTGTTAACTTTTCATTTTAGTTTTTTTACATTATTTGATTTTTCCTGGGGATGAGACCTGTCTAGAACTTATTTTTATCCCAGAAATTAGTTATTTCGAACATTTTAAGGAAATCGTTGGAGCCGTTTTTGAGATCCGTGTCGCAACACATCTCTACACATAGTAGTATACACAAAATCCTTACACACATTAGTATACACAACGCTCATACATCCAACATCATGCATTGGTATTTACAACATCCCTATACACATTATAATACATAACATCTTTACTCAGTATTATGCATAACATCCTACACATATTGGAAACACTTAATTCAAACAAGACATTACTACACAACATCGCCACAGACAATAGCATCCACAAAATCCCTACACGCATTATTATACAAAACATCCCTGCACACGTAAGTATACACAACATCCTACACACATTAGTTTCAAAATATCAAATAGTTCAAATATTCCTACTCTATTACAAATAATATTCACTTCTTGTAAGTAGTTGTAGCTTTGTAAAGGTAGTATATTTTGGTTTCGTTGACTGTAACATACATGTTTTCAAAGAATGACAAATTCTAAGGGCAAGGACACTTGTCATACAGTGGGCAGGGTTGGATTGTCAATATTTTTATGAATTGATATCGGAGCTCTTCCTTCAATCTTCCTACCTTTTGGATTTGCCATATATGTAAATATCTAATTGGAAATGTACCCTTTCCGGTTTGCAGATAACTTTCTCTTATACATTATTAATTTTACCTAGGGATTATTTTAAACCCGTATGTAATTTTTGTCATAGTTTGTAATGCTTACTGTTTTATTTAGTTATTTTTTTTAACAAATTTTGCTTTTTATTTTGTACTTTGTCATAGAGGGTAAATAACTGTTTCCCAACTTAATTAATTTGCTTTTTTAATGTTTTTTGTGAAATTAAAATTTAGCTGTGAATATTATACACTTTTTTTGTTTATTTTAAGTTGTAGTTAATAACTTTATCTTAATCCATACATTACTTTGCGAAATATTTTGAATCAGTTTTCAGCATTGCACATTTGTATCCAAAATAGATTTCAAATTTGGAGAAATGTTAGAAGACCTTACATATTCTTCTTAGTTAGTGAATTGGGACTAATATAAACATGTTTTCAAAATATTCTTGAATTGACTTGTATCACGATGGTACTAGTGATTATTTCTTTTGATTTAGCAGCCATGATAAAGTCGGTCATCTTTATTAATGGAGTTTTTTAAATTTTCTTATCTAATCACTACAAAAACATCCATATTGTTCTATAATTCGAAATTATTTAGACCTTACCTAATGGTATGTTTTCTCGTCATCATTAACGTCACCGACTAGATGACTGTAACTGATGACGTTAACGATGTGTCTGATGATGTCGCATAACTGACGATGTTTCTGATGATGTCGCATAACTGACGATGTGTCTGATGATGTCGCATAACTGACGATGTGTCTGATGATGTCGCATAACTGACGATGTGTCTGATGATGTCGCATAACTGACGATGTGTCTGATGATGTCGCATAACTATAAGTATACACAAAATCCTTACACACATTAGTATACACAACGCTCATACATCCAACATCATGCATTGGTATTTACAACATCCCTATACACATTATAATACAGTACCTGGGGGCCGAGCTTTGCTCGGGGGAAGGCCAGTCAGTTTGTTTGGATGACTCGGAGTAATATTTCACCACTTCCTCCTACTGATAATCAGATTTGTATAACTCATTTACCTTTTTTCTAAACTTTTAAGGTCCCTCCAGTTGTTATTTATAGCTCAATGTCCATTTGAATTATTTTACTACTCTATATATGTTATCTTCACTCAAATATTTTAATCTCTGCTCTCAGGAAACCACATGTTAATAATCATAAACATCATGAGTATTACTTTGACAGTTCCCTGGTTGATTATGAACAGCTGTTAAAATTCTTTTGTTTTGATTTGAAACTCCATAAGCCCAATGTTAATTTTGTTAACTTTTCATTTTAGTTTTTTTACATTATTTGATTTTTCCTGGGGATGAGACCTGTCTAGAACTTATTTTTATCCCAGAAATTAGTTATTTCGAACATTTTAAGGAAATCGTTGGAGCCGTTTTTGAGATCCGTGTCGCAACACATCTCTACACATAGTAGTATACACAAAATCCTTACACACATTAGTATACACAACGCTCATACATCCAACATCATGCATTGGTATTTACAACATCCCTATACACATTATAATACATAACATCTTTACTCAGTATTATGCATAACATCCTACACATATTGGAAACACTTAATTCAAACAAGACATTACTACACAACATCGCCACAGACAATAGCATCCACAAAATCCCTACACGCATTATTATACAAAACATCCCTGCACACGTAAGTATACACAACATCCTACACACATTAGTTTCAAAATATCCCTACAGACATTAGCATCCACACATCCCTTCATGCAGCAGTATACACAACATCCCTACACATATTAGTATACACAACATTCCTACACACAATAAAAACACAATATCCCTACACACATTAGCATACGCAACATCCCTACACATATTAGTATACACAACATCCCTACACACATTAGTATACACAATATCCCTACACACAGCATACGCAACATCCCTACACACATTAGTATACACAACATTCATACACACATTAGTACACATTTCATCCCTAAAACCTTTTCATAATCTATAAAATTATGCTAAGAAACTATCACAGTATAACCAATCATTGACTGATTTCTTTTTTAAATGGCTGCTACTATGATTTGAAAGAAACCTTTATTAAAGTGAAGAAAATGCAATGTAATAGATGTTTCATATAAGCCAGCAAATTATAAATCCACTCGGTATTTATCGTAAGCTTTACGCGCGTTTTGATACTGAAATTTTAGAGCAACAATAAGACATTTTTAGCTGAAGTTTTCCAGAAAGGTAGCAAACCCAATATAACCGGGCCTGTGTGAGGTTGCCTCCAGCGATGTTTTGTCTGTGAGAGAAATCTTTTCAAAAGTATTTTTCCTTAAAAGCTTTTTCACTAAGACTTAAAATAAATCAAAATTATTTCTACAAAATATTATCTGTCCTGAAAAAGTACAACGTATATTTTTACTTTAAATTTTAAAATAATAATGTTACATTCGATTCAACGTAAGTTCAAATATTCCTACTCTATTACAAATAATATTCACTTCTTGTAAGTAGTTGTAGCTTTGTAAAGGTAGTATATTTTGGTTTCGTTGACTGTAACATACATGTTTTCAAAGAATGACAAATTCTAAGGGCAAGGACACTTGTCATACAGTGGGCAGGGTTGGATTGTCAATATTTTTATGAATTGATATCGGAGCTCTTCCTTCAATCTTCCTACCTTTTGGATTTGCCATATATGTAAATATCTAATTGGAAATGTACCCTTTCCGGTTTGCAGATAACTTTCTCTTATACATTATTAATTTTACCTAGGGATTATTTTAAACCCGTATGTAATTTTTGTCATAGTTTGTAATGCTTACTGTTTTATTTAGTTATTTTTTTAACAAATTTTGCTTTTTATTTTGTACTTTGTCATAGAGGGTAAATAACTGTTTCCCAACTTAATTAATTTGCTTTTTTAATGTTTTTTGTGAAATTAAAATTTAGCTGTGAATATTATACACTTTTTTTGTTTATTTTAAGTTGTAGTTAATAACTTTATCTTAATCCATACATTACTTTGCGAAATATTTTGAATCAGTTTTCAGCATTGCACATTTGTATCCAAAATAGATTTCAAATTTGGAGAAATGTTAGAAGACCTTACATATTCTTCTTAGTTAGTGAATTGGGACTAATATAAACATGTTTTCAAAATATTCTTGAATTGACTTGTATCACGATGGTACTAGTGATTATTTCTTTTGATTTAGCAGCCATGATAAAGTCGGTCATCTTTATTAATGGAGTTTTTTAAATTTTCTTATCTAATCACTACAAAAACATCCATATTGTTCTATAATTCGAAATTATTTAGACCTTACCTAATGGTATGTTTTCTCGTCATCATTAACGTCACCGACTAGATGACTGTAACTGATGACGTTAACGATGTGTCTGATGATGTCGCATAACTGACGATGTTTCTGATGATGTCGCATAACTGACGATGTGTCTGATGATGTCGCATAACTGACGATGTGTCTGATGATGTCGCATAACTGACGATGTGTCTGATGATGTCGCATAACTGACGATGTGTCTGATGATGTCGCATAACTGACGATGTGTCTGATGATGTCGCATAACTGACGATGTTTCTGATGATGTTCGTCAACGGTACCTTTATTACCTCCGGTTCTCTCGCTGCAATCACAAACTGTGTGAAAACTCGCCAAATAATTAATTTCTTCTGCAATTGTCACCAGTGCCTCATAGCAGGCGGTTGGATTGATGCACTTGATGTTCCTGGATGCATTGAATCAAAATATCCCAATACAATACCTATAATTAGTGTTTCACGTTTTGATCGTTTAAAATCAGTACAAAAAAACGAATTTAGAGCTATTTTTTTTTTTTTTATCTAACTAATGTGTGATAGTTACAACAGACTTACACCAAAAATCGTTCTACCATACGATCGTTTACAAATTTTCTAATGAGAAAATCAAACTAATAATTGTTAATGTTACCTAAACGCAATGGAACAAAAACCCTGAACAGTTTACCACTAAGTACTTCCCTTCCAGTTTCGAGCACCATTATTAACTCAACAACTCTAACCTTTCAGATTATACTATGATAAAGTTGGTAACTTTTTGGGGAGGAGGATTAACAAATACCATCAATCATTACTGTGTTTATATTACCCTTATAGATTACTTATCATTATAGTGGGTTATAAACTCATAAGTACTTCAGCGATACCTCAAAGGGAGAGTTATCAGAAGGGGATCAAACTTCGCATAAAGGACTTGTAAAAGAGTAAAACCATTAATAACTGCAAAAAAGTATAAACTGAAAAGTTTGTTTTGTGTCTATAACACACGGCGTTCGTCTTTAATGGCTTTTAATTCAAGTGTTTAATTTTTACCTAACTAAGCTTGTAATAAATTACTAATTTAAATTTCCCCAAAAATGTTTTTCCAAAAGGTGCCTCCTTTTCACACGACATCTTAAAACCTACATTTTATATCTTACCACATCTTCATGTACCTAAGCCGGTGTAGGAGTAAATACAAGCTGCACCCACGATGTCCCGTGTTTACTTGTTCGCACAGCGAGGGATGTTGTTAAGCTACAAAACGTAAGTAAGAGCTTTAACACGGGGACGAGGTGCGGGGCTGCAGGGGTTCCACAGTCAAAATGTTTTGTTGTAATCTAGAGTCAACCCAGAGTGACTTATAAGCGAAATTTAAACACCACAAACTCAAATATGTTTAGACATTTGCTAGCAATGTTTACTACATTCTCAACGTTGTAAAAGTTTTCATGGATATCGCCCAATCCAGATATTTAAGTACATTTCCGTTGGTATACATAGATGTTTGTCCACAATATTTTATATTTTTAACCTTGTTAGTACTCCGTTAAAATCGTTGTTAACGTAATATTTACTGTTTAGTAAACAAATTAATAAATTAAAAAAATACATTAAATAAAAATTACATAACCGTTTTGCAATTTATTTACTTGTAATTCTTTTGTAATATAATTCTTTATAGCTAGAATATATTAACAACAGCAAAACAGAGGTAATGTAATTCTTTTGAGGGGGTTACAAGGGTTTCATTGAACAATCGATCACCTTCTGAATAGTGTATATTTTAGCAAATGGTTATTTTGTTTTTAGTTACGTCAAGTTACAGTACCTGGGGGGCCGAGCTTTGCTCGGGGGAAGGTCAGTCAGTTTGTTTAGATGACTCGGAGTAATATTTTAACACTTCCCCCTACTGATAATCAGATTTGTATTATTCATTAGCCTCTTTTCTACTTTTTTAAGGTCCCTCCAGTTTTTATTTATATCTCAATGTCCCTTTGATTTATTTTACTACTCTATATATGTAATCTTTACTCAAATCTGTTAATCTCTGCTCTCAGGAAACCACATGTTAATAATCATAAACAACATGAGTATTACTTTGACAGTTCCCTGGTTAATTATGAACAGCTGTTACAATACTTTTGTTTTTATTTGAAACTCCATAAGCCCAATGTTAATTTTTTTATCTTTTCATTTTATTTTTTTTACATTATTTGATTTTTCCTAGGGATGAGGCCTGTCTAGAACTTATTTTTATCCCAGAAATGAGTTATTTCGAACATTTGAAGGAAATCGTTGGAGCCGTTTTTGAGATCTGTGTCGCAAGCAAGCAAGCACGCAAGAGAGCAAGCAAGCAAGCAAGCAAGCAAGCAAGCAAGCAAGCAAACCTTACTCATATTAGAGTATAGGATATTTTATGTCAAAAAACCTTTAACATCGTCAAAATATTTACAATAAATATAGATTTAACTAAGTTTTAAGTTGAGAGCCCTACTTTTAAACCAAACGTGACAATTCAATTTATTTTTTAAATATTTCTTAAAACTTTACCTAGAAAGTAAATATTCCACTTCCAAATCATGAAAATTACATTTTTCTAAAGAAACTTTCAGTCTTTCAATCTAAAATATTGTTGCGTTGGCATCTAGCCCTCTAATATTCCGTGAATTTTTATAACATAAATGATCATTTGTTTTAGCAGAAAAACAATTGCAAGTAAAATTAAAAGCGTACTTCTTTATGGAAGCGTTTTTTACCGAAGTGATTTTTTAAATTGAAGGGCACAATAAATAAAATTAATTCAATTTTAATTAGGTTTCAAAACTAATTGTAATTATTTAAATGTAGTAGCTCACGCGCCAGTTATTTTTGGAGTAAAATAGCCACCTAACATAAAAATGGGAGTAGGGGGGCTGTTAAGTAGAATAATGTAATGAGTTTAAAACTGCTCTCTTGAAAATTTTTAAAAATGTGTCTTACCTCCTAAGCACCTCGAATATTAGTAAATTAAAGAAAAAAGAAGGTATTGATTTGCAAATACAAACCTAAAACCTCTACAAACGTAAATTTAACCCAATCTAATAACAAACAAGGATTCGTGCAGGAAACGTGGAGCAGTCTATTTGGATAATTCACACCCACTAAAGTACTTATCGGGAGTCGTACGTCGTAATTTGAAGTTATTGTAATTTACAAAAGGACGTCGTTAATGGATACCACGTTTAGTACAAGCACTAACTCAGCTTCAATCCAGACTTATGATCGCATGTAAATGGTCCCATAAATATGTAGAAGTCGCTTCCCGCCTCCGGCCACTCCCGCCCTAACTCAGAGGGAATTTGGCATAGACTTCACTTAGGTGAATTTGATTTCTAAAGTGTTCCTTCAGCTGAAGTACTTATGCAAGTGTAATGATTCATGTCCTGATAAATGCTTGTAGATGTGAAAATGGAACATTAATTGTTTTAGTGGATCTACGCGTGAAAAGTTTTTACCGAATAAATTTCATTCACAAATTATTTTAAGTTCGAGGAAACGATGGTAATCAAACAATTTCAACAATTTTGGACCTTCCTCCTATTTTAAAATGTAACGTTTGAGTTTTGTTTGTTTCACTTTTTATCTGATGTTTATAATTAATTGGAACAACTGAAAGATAACTGAAAGATTTTTATTTGTAAGACTATGAAGAATATTTTTGAGGAAAATTATGCGATTTTGGGTAAATCCATTGGAGCCCATTATAACAAATTTTGACCCCAAGTAATCGTGTCTATTACCTCTCGCATGGAAGACCAAGACGTTTCACGGTCTAGTACTAAGCTTAACACTTCATTAAAATGCATTGTAGCCCCTGAACTGTGCATATTAGACCAAAATAACATGCCTTGTCGTCAACAGCTCAGTTGTAGTAGCCCCTGAACTGTGCATATTAGACCAAAATAACTACATGCCTTGTCGTCAACAGCTCAGTTGTAGTAGCCCCTGAACTGTGCATATTAGACCAAAATAACATGCCTTGTCGTCAACAGCTCAGTTGTAGTAGCCCCTGAACTGTGCATATTAGACCAAAATAACTACATGCCTTGTCGTCAACAGCTCAGTTGTAGTAGCCCCTGAACTGTGCATATTAGACCAAAATAACTACATGCCTTGTCGTCAACAGCTCAGTTGTAGTAGCCCCTGAACTGTGCATATTAGACCAAAATAACTACATGCCTTGTCGTCAACAGCTCAGTTGTAGTAGCCCCTGAACTGTGCATATTAGACCAAAATAACATGCCTTGTCGTCAACAGCTCAGTTGTAGTAGCCCCTGAACTGTGCATATTAGACCAAAATAACTACATGCCTTGTCGTCAACAGCTCAGTTGTAGTAGCCCCTGAACTGTGCATATTAGACCAAAATAACTACATGCCTTTTCGTCAACAGCTCAGTTGTAGTATCCCCTGAACTGTGCATATTAGACCAAAATAACTACATGCCTTGTCGTCAACAGCTCAGTTGTAGTAGCCCCTGAACTGTGCATATTAGACCAAAATAACTACATGCCTTGTCGTCAACAGCTCAGTTGTAGTAGCCCCTGAACTGTGCATATTAGACCAAAATAACTACATGCCTTGTCGTCAACAGCTCAGTTGTAGTAGCCCCTGAACTGTGCATATTAGACCAAAATAACATGCCTTGTCGTCAACAGCTCAGATGTAGTAGCCCCTGAACTGTGCATATTAGACCAAAATAACTACATGCCTTGTCGTCAACAGCTCAGATGTTTTTTTTCACTAGAAGAATTTGAACTGTTCACGACCTATATTACTTTAACACTTCAGTCTATGCGAAGAGTTTTGATGTTATATTAAATTTCTATATTCCAAAATTGTATACTTAAAAATTACCAAAATTATTTGCTGATCTTGAAAATAACGGTTAGGTCATTTTCAACACTCCTAATATCGTTCATGGTAACAAGTTTATTGAACCATTCTGAACAATATTCCCTGACTTGTGTAGATCAATGTCACAGAAATGCGTGTGTTGGGATGTGGGATGGCCCGATCATATTGTACTCCCACTCCTCCCCATATACAATCACCAATGACGTCACAAGCCAGCTGATCTCTTCGCATCAATTAATCATCCAGCCGCTAGGGAGCGCGCTGCTTGACTCGACTGCGTTATCCACTTAGTGCAATACTAAGCGGATGACTACGTGACATTGTCGGTGCTATACAAGGCTACAATAGGCTGAAGTAACTATGTGACAATGTAAGTGCAGTACTAGCCCAACGTAGGTTAATGGAACTTTGTGACATTGTTAGTGAAAAGGTAGGCCAACGTACGCTGATGTAACTGTGCCAATGTTAGTGCAGTACTAGCCCAACGTAGGTTGATGGAAACTATGTAACATTGTTAGTGAATTGGTAGGCCAACGTACGATGATGTAACTGTGACAATGTTAGTGCAGTACTAGCCCAACGTAGGCTGGTGGAACTATGTGACATTGTTAGTGAAAAGGTAGGCAACGTACGCTGATGTAACTGTGACAATGTTAGTGCAGTACTAGCCCAACGTAGGCTGGTGGAACTATGTGACATTGTTAGTGAAAAGGTAGGCCAACGTACGCTGATGTAACTGTGCCAATGTAAGTGCAGTACTAGCCCAACGTAGGTTGATGGAACTATGTGACATTGTTAGTGAAAAGGTAGGCCAACGTACGCTGATGTAACTGTGACAATGTTAGTGCAGTACTAGCCCAACGTAGGTTGGTGGAACTATGTGACATTGTTATTGAAAAGGTAGGCCAACGTACGCTAATTTAACTGTGACAATGTTAGTGCAGTACTAGCCCAACGTAGGCTGGTGGAACTATGTGACATTGTTAGTGAAAAGGTAGGCCAACGTACGCTGATGTAACTGTGCCAATGTTAGTGCAGTACTAGCCCAACGTAGGCTGGTGGAACTATGTGACATTGTTAGTGAAAAGGTAGGCCAACGTACACTAATTTAACTGTGACAATGTTAGTGCAGTACTAGCCCAACGTAGGCTGGTGGAACTATGTGACATTGTTAGTGAAAAGGTAGGCCAACGTACGCTAATTTAACTGTGACAATGTTAGTGCAGTACTAGCCCAACGTAGGCTGGTGGAACTATGTGACATTGTTAGTGAAATGGTAGGCCAACGTACGCTGATGTAACTGTGACAATGTTAGTGCAGTACTAGCCCAACGTAGGCTGGTGGAACTATGTGACATTGTTAGTGAAAAGGTAGGCCAACGTACGCTGATGTAACTGTGACAATGTTAGTGCAGTACTAGCCCAACGTAGGTTAATGGAACTTTGTGACATTGTTAGTGAAAAGGTAGGCAACGTACGCTGATGTAACTGTGCCAATGTTAGTGCAGTACTAGCCCAACGTAGGCTGGTGGAACTATGTGACATTGTTAGTGAAAAGGTAGGCCAACGTACGCTAATTTAACTGTGACAATGTTAGTGCAGTACTAGCCCAACGTAGGCTGGTGGAACTATGTGACATTGTTAGTGAAATGGTAGGCCAACGTACGCTGATGTAACTGTGCCAATGTTAGTGCAGTACTAGCCCAACGTAGGCTGGTGGAACTTTGTGACATTGTTAGTGAAAATAATGTCATGTGTTGTTGACTCCATTAACTAAATATATAATGAGCATTAACTTGCCTAACTGCAAATTAATTTGTTCATATTTTTTTCAATTTATTTTACATTGCCCTACAGATTGTAAAAGATAAGGTAATATGCTAAACCAGGTCTTTAAATTAATAATTAAAGTACATGATTTAGTTTAATGATTGGACTAAGTATAAAACAATTTACAACATAAATCTATTCAGTTTATTTAATATTCTATAGAGTAGGATGGTCTGCCGTTACACTTAAGACGCAAAAATGAGCGAAGCAACAGTTACAACGTTAAAGCGCGAACAAAGAAGATCTACGGGGAAGAACGCAACATTTAGTAAACAAACTTAAAATAATGTAAACAAAACAGTTACAATTTTTAACAGCTGTTTATTTAATTTAAATGGAGTCAGTTAAAAACATGTGATTTAAACCCAATAAAATATTTCTTACATTACAATTACATGTGAACTTTAAGACCCAGTGGGACGTAACCTAGGAGGAATTTTGCAAATCTCTCTAAAGAAAAGCCTTATCTTCGGTATCACTTAGCTACTGGCCAAATTTCATATCAATCGGTAAAGCCATTACACTGTGATGCCGTTATAAAAAGTGACAAACTGAGGGAAAGAGAGCTTCGCTCAGTTATTAATATATCCTTCATATCAAGGCGTTTTCACATTAAAGATATATTTTTAAAATATAATGCTTGCACTTAAAATGTATACGTTCAAAAGTAACATTTTTCAATAACTATTTCTTAAAGGTCCTTACAAATTAAAAAATCAGTTGGGCACAAAAGCTAACCGAATTGGATTTTTAATTTGATCCATTCTGTTGACGAAAATATTTCCTGTAAGCCGAAGTTAGTAAAAAGTGTTTATTACAACTTGAGCATAGAATTATTTGTTTTGATTGTCTTATGTATTGGTTTATAAATCACGTCCATAAGAAATACTTCTTCTTTTATTCTATAGAAAGATAAAAAAAACAACTAAACCTTTAGTTTCCACGAAACTAATTGTTGCAAGGCATTTCACATTATTTTTGTTTCAATGACCCCAAGATTCTGTATTATTTCGGTCCTGAAATCCCTGCACATTTCTTCATTCATAACAAAACTATACAATACACAAGTCCAAATTCACATTAGTGGCAACAATGTACACAAAAACATTGTTGGAAAGGCGCCCACGGATCTTCAACAATGGAGCAGGCTGATTGGTCACTATTGTCGCTGACAACAATGAAGACAATGCAATTAGCCAATGAGAAGTGTCGTTAGTGGCTCGGGTTCCATTGTCGCTGTCTAGGGCTACTTCACAATCTGCTATCCGTCTTCCTCCTGGTGTTATTGATGGCAATAACTACTTGGCGAGGTTTCAAACCCAATGTTTCTTCGGAGGCCCTAAACCTGCCAAACTGCAGGCAAACTCCAGAGTGACTAAGAAACAAGTAGTATTTCTCCTTAGCAAAAATTGTCTACATGAAAATATTAGTAGTTTGAGTCGCACTTACTATGACATACTTATGTGACGTCATTGGTTCTGATCAGCTGATTGCAATATAATGTTCGCATGTCAAAATTAATTTAGGAAATAAGGTTTAATTTCTTATTTTCCAAGTCATATATAAATCCAGGAAGCAAATATAGTGTGAATAAATACAAATGTAGAATGTATTTTTGCTGTCGTGAAATAAATCATAACAGAAATAGAAAACAATAAAACTTTATAGGAAGGCTGTAGACAGGTGAATGTGTTTATAGCAGAAAATACTAGCTAATTTCAAATATAGTTGCAGAGGTAAATTGCAAATAATTACATAAAAACCATGAAGTGTGTTTTTTAGTATTGAGTAGTTCTAAAACATGGATTTCTTCATTACTTTTTTGGGTAAGTTAACTGTAAACTTCCAATACCTAAATTGTCAATTATAATATTTAGTCATATTTTAAATTATTTTCTTTGAGCTATATTGAGATTTTGACTTTACTAATATTGTGTTTTGTTGTAGGTCAGAGTTAATTTTAATAAATTTTTAATTTAAGAAAAGTGCATTTTAAATTGAATAACATTATTATGTAAAGTTTAAATAAACAATAACAAACTATGCTGTATAAACTAATATATTATTTTAAATAACATAATGAAAACACAAATATAATAAATACAAGCTACCGCCTAGCTGAATGAAATCTAAAAAAAATTAAATTTTGAAAATTTATACGATGGAGCCTTTAGTGATATTTTACAAACCCACGACGCACTTGACGAAAGTAGATTTAATATCTACCTATTATATTCATTAAACACTAATTTTAAGCATAAACCCATAATTTGTTTTTTTGAAATCAAATTAAGGCACAAATTAAACTTTATTTAATCATTTTACAGTTCAAATTTAATGTTCAGTCTGTTTCGAGTTTATTTGCCCAAGAAACTTCCATATTTCGTCTCGAACCGTCATTAAACTTGATTTAAAGTTTGTGAGAAACTCAAGTTGAGTGTTTTGAATTGGCTATGGCATGTTTGACGGTTTCACAACTCATTTGATTATACTCACAAAGTAATGGCGCAATTTAACTTAGTTTAATTTAAATTATTTTAATTACCTGCTTTATGAAAATTACTTTAAACTAAGTTTTGTGAATAGAGGAATATTAAAAAATATTCATCTTGCTTAAATGTTCATGTTCATGATATAAAACTGTTACTAAAACAATATCTTTAGTGACAAATTGTGATTACATAAACACAAACCTTCCTAAACTAACAAAGAAAATATTTATAGAATGAACTACCAAAAAATGCTTCTTTTTGTCTAATGCGATAACTTTTACTGAAATAAATATGCTATTGGTAAGGCGATGATCTAATTATACCACCGAGAAAAACTATTATTTTGGCAATTTCGAGTCTCTGACAGGCTTAATGTATTGTTGTCATGGTTGACACGACAATGCTGACGAATCACATGTTTCATTGTTGTCTCAGCATTGTTGTCACAAACCTCAGGCAGTTCTTTCCTCAACACTGCTTTGACTTATTGTTATGCTGTCTTTGAATCCTCGTAATTCCTTATGAAAAATATTTTTTCATTGGTAAATTAATGCCAAACTCTTTTCACTGGTATTTTTTGAAGGGAGTAATTCTTTCAACGTGATAACTTAAATAGGAAGTAATTGAATCAGTATCAAAAAAGTAACTGAACATTTTGAAAGTTATGGTAATAATTACCATTTAGTTTTTTGAGTCACTGGCATATCGGTGAAGGCGACGGACATCGGAACATTCGGAGCAATGGCAGCGGCCCGGTCGTGGGATCCAATAAGAATCTTGGAAAGTGCTATCTTGGAAATGAATTTCTGTGGTTTGCTTGAAAATTTCCGTGCACAGGCCCAAGGCCACTGCGGACGGGCAAAGTACAGGGAAAAGAAACCGACATCCTAACTAAAAATACAAAATAAAAATAAATAATAATAATATTCCAAACAAATGTCTATGAATCTGAATCAGTAGATGAATTTAAATTAGACATCCTATCCTAAGCTCTAGTCCAATGCAATATGAAATCTATTACTTATTACTTGTTTACTTAAAGGGACTATTTTTTCTCATTTGCTTGTAAAATAATTTAATTAATATGTACGAAAACTATGAGATTTCGCTCATACATCAATACCGGTACAGGTTTTTTTTAAGAATACACTTTAATTTTCTCCCCTTCATAATTCCTGCAGTTTATACAATTTGTTTGTGAGAAAAATAGTATTGTAATTACAAATTCGTATGCATGTGGTAAAAGGCCAGTAGAACCTATTGGGGTCCTGCTATAGTCCAATCCACTAATCACATACACTAACAATGTATCCATAGTTCCTACACTGAGCACTAAGAATAACATAGTAGATTTGAAGGACAGAGGGGCGGAGCCCTGAGGAATGGCGGGGAAAAAATATATCCAAAACATTTTGGTACCGCACAATGTGGTATGGTCCTTGAGCAGTTTGTGCAAAATTTTTTTGAAATCGCCTGGACATACGTACACGCATTACTATTTTATTATTCGAGATTTATTTGATTTAGTGAAGGAAACTATGAAATAGGCAATGTTGAAAAATCTTTGATAAACTCAATCAGATTTCTTCGTGATGAAACTCAAGTGGTGAGTTAAATCATGATAAATCAGTGACAAATTGCACACGCAGAGTTCAGTAATGATCATTAAGTAATCTACTGACTCCCAAAGCGATGCAGGATGAAATATAAATAATGATAGTAGGCAGGTCTGCAGCAAGAAGCGGCTATCTACATATTTATAGGGACATTTACAATGGGATGTCTTCCGGGGAGGGGGGGACTACCCCGAAATAACTCAACTTGTTAACATCACAATCAAAGCTCTTTATGTGTGCCTTAGTGAAGTTAGTGGAATTTGACATGGAAGAGTCCTGCTTCAATGCTGATTAACTTATTTTTATGTTTTTAAGGTTACATTTATAAAAGTATAAATAAAGTACGCATACGATCGTTTTTGTCGATAAAAATAAATTGCAGTGCGCCATATTTTATGAATAAAAAACCTTCTTGAAATGAGTACAATAAAGCATAAATTGTCTTTTTAGCGAATTTCCCCTATAGGGAAGAAGCTATTAACTTAGTTGACATGGTAAGACCTAGGCTGGGACCATGATAACTTTTTGCTTTGAGGTCCCCAGATGCCAAAAACACCATTCGTTCAAAACTATATATATGTGTGTGTGTGTGTGTGTGTGTGTGTCCATGGGTGCGATAACTCTCGCAAAAATGATCTGATCTTGATGAAATTTGGTACAAATATGTAAAGCAACATTTATGACTTTAAGTTCGAAAACCAGCCAGATCGCTCTTTCCAAAGGGGTATTTTGGGGGATGGGTTTTTTTTAGTTTTTCACATATAATATTTTAGTAAATCAAACTTTACTTTTACCCTTGGATTTGGATTAACAAGACGAACAATTTGGTATTTTATAATTTCTCTTCGTCAATTGGTTACAGAAATATTGAAAGTGGTAAACACAGTACGTTGTCCAATTTTATTCTTATGGAGAACAAGACAAATTGTATATCTCGCTTATTTATCAACTTACCCTGACAAAACTTGGTATATTGCTTTATATCGTTGTGGTCTATTGATATTTGCACAACAAATCTTTTTGCAAATAGTTCCCGTGGCAGCAAACCTGCGTACTCAGCCCCCATCTTATTCTTAAGGAGAATAAGAAAAATTGTATCTCCCTTAATTATGAACATAAATTAATAAAATTTGGTATGTGGCTTTACCTACTTGAGTTATATTGATATTTGTATAAAATACCATTTTTTGTGTTCCTTGCTTCAGCAAACCTGCATACTCAGCGCTATTTTATTCTTATGGAGAATAATTAAAATGTCATAAATCTTTTATTTATGAATGTATATTGATGAAACTTGGTATTTGGTTTTATGTGGTATTAAGATAGATATATACGCATTGGATTACGCAGGTTTGCTGCTACGGGGGTATTTTAGGGTTTTAACTCATAATGGTAAAACTAATTATTGAATGATTAATTTTTAAATGATTTCATAACTTTGGCGTATCTTAACGTTTTTAAGAGTTCATTTAACTTGCGAACGTGACCGGATTCCAACCCTATAATCACACCGTATTTTTTCAATTTTCAAGGTCCCAATCTGCTTGCTGCAAACTTTGTTTACATTACAATTTCGTAACGTCCTCTGCGGTTCGTCCTTCGTTTAGAAATATGACAGTTTTGAAGTGTACAAAGTGTGGATAACTAGAGTTAAGAAGATATCAAGAATCAAGAATCAAGAGTATTTATTGCCATTGATCAAAATACAAGACATGAAATGGGTATAGTCAGTTACTCAAAGCTAATTATCTTTAACACAGTCGAGCCAATTAGGCAGTTTGCTCGACAACCACTGATTCTAAAAATTCTGTTATAGAGTAAAACGGGTTGTTCACAAGCCATAAGTAAACCTTAACCTTAAAACTATCAAGGTTTGTTAATTGACCAAGAGAAACAGGCAGCTTATTATAAAATTTCACACAATAAATCTTGAAAGAGTTACCTGTAATTGCCAGCCTGTGGTGCGGAATGTCCAGTGTACTCTTGCCTCTAGTATTATGTGTATGAAATTCCTGCCTGGTATGAAAATGGTGTAGGTTAGTTTTTGTGTAAACTAATAAATGTAACTAATAAATGACTGTACATATTTGGAACTGAACAAAGAGTGACTTGCAGTGTTCCACAGGGCCAACCCCAGCCATAGTACGAACAATACGTTTCTGTAGCAAAAGAATTGACAGTATGGGACGAGTGACCCCAGATGATTAGTCCATATTGCATGTGGGATTGAAAAAGTCTAAAATAGGCTAATCTCAGATATTCAGAGTTAACAAGGGGTTTTAACTTCCAAAAGAGATAAATTACCCTTGACAATTTTTTGCTAAGATTGTCCACATGTATTTTACAGTTTAATTTACAATCCAGATGGATACCCAAAAGTTTGACTACTTGGTCAGACTTTTTTTGTGAAAGAGAGAAGTTAATACTTTGTGTTTTTGTGTCATTACAGATTAATTATCCTATGGGTTAATCATAGTTGCACGTTAATCGACAAAAAAATATTTAATACTTTTCAGACTATCAATTTCTGATGTTATCTCGTATATTTGGCGTCGAACGCAATTCTGATATTTACCAATTAATACATAATACAAAACTCAGAAAAATTATAGTATATGCAGCCTCTGGATTGTTGATTTATAATATTTCTAGGCCTACCTTAACAATCCGAAATGTTATAGATCCAAATCGATTTCAGGTCCGAAGACTCATTATCAGTGGATGTATAGGAAACCAAGTTTTTTTTAAGCTATCATCCTTGATTGGATTTCGTCTAGATTTCACACATTTATACATAAACACAATTTTACACACTGAAGAGACATTAAGACACTTTTTTTTGGAAGCTCCTAACATAACCTCAAACTTTTCTTGATGATGGATTGCTACCCCGAGGTCGATAACATGACAAGAGTTGTTCCTTTATCGATAGCAGTAGTCCAACAGATGTTTATTTTTTGTTGACCTATGTGTTTTCCAGTTAAGGATGATAACTTTTAAAAAGCTTGGTTTCCTATTACATCCACTGATGATGAATCTTCGGACCTGAAATCGATTTGGAACCTGAAATTTTGGATTGTTAAGGTAAGACTAGAAATAAAATAATCAGAAAAATTGTCTCTGAGAGGTTATTTTATAAGAAACTTTGACAATGATTTTTCCCCGTGTGCGTGTATTAAAAATATCAAAATCATCCGACCCTTAGTGGACCAACCTTCCCTTGTATTCCGTTATAGACAAATCCTCCATTACTTTCTCCAACAACGATTGTGTCGCATTGTGAAAGTACATAAAGTAATTCAGTAATTGGCGCTAGGGTTGTTGTTTTTGCGTCGCATCGCTGGAGGGTGACAAGGGCTCTGAGGGGGTGGGAGGGGGTCAAGCACCCTTCACTTGGTTTCGAACTTAGAGGCAGCAACATTGTCGCAGCCACGCGAACTTTTTTAGAGCAGAGTCATATTATTTTATTGACATCAAAGTTATATTTTTGTTTTTATCACGCGTCGCCAATCAGAAAAAAACTTTTGTAACTTGAATCGCTTTTATTCTCTTTGATCCGCCGTAATTTTAGAAAAACAATACTCCTGCCCCCCAAAACGTTAAATAATTCTGTATTTATTTGTTTAAAATTCATTTTTGATGATTTTGAATTGATGTTATTTAAGAAAAATATTGCGGGCATTTTCCGTCACTGATCACGAAAAATAATTTTCACATTTAGGGATCTGAAGTCTAATTGCGTATTCAAGTGATAATAATACTAAGAACATAAGAAAATTACTGATATAATCCAGGAAAAGCTGGAAAAGTATCACATAAAAGCTAAAATATATAACTGTAAAAGCAGTAAAAAACTGTGATTGTAAATGACCGAAATAATTTCTTAAATAATATCAGAATTCTAATCAGAAATTGTTTTACTCAGTAGAATTTACAAAAATACATTGATTGGAGCCAGTTATATCAATTAAGGGATGGGAATGTATAAGATATTTTAATTAAACACGTAACATTCGATTATTTATCATACAATTTGATTTAATTCATAAAAAAGTTACAATACGGAATTTATTGGTTATGTATTATCTAACTATTTTCTCACAATTAAATTACTATGGTTTTATAAGACAATTTCGTTGTCTTTGTCTTCTGGAGTTTTCGCCGAAGGTTTATATTTAATTACTTAGCAAATAAAAATGTAAAGCTAACTATACATAAAGTAATCAAGTATCGTAAAACAAAATGATTATTTGACAAACACTTTTTCCTGTTTCAGGTTTATTTTATATAATTAATATTGCGACCAAGGATAACAATTCTTGGAGGTCAATTACATACTATTGATGTCCCTCAACACGCAGTTCCCGTATCAATATCTAAGCCATCACTAGCCACAGAATTTCAACTTTATCGGTAGTGGTTTGCGCGATAGAAACAAACGAGGTCACACGGAGCACGCTGACGTGAGGGAAGTGATTTTCCACATAATAAACTTTTAAAACTAAAAATCGGTTCATACAAAATCATATTTTGTTCATGTTTGTTTGTTAAAAGCATACATTTTTCCAATTTGTTTGAAACCTGAAAACATTGATTTTTTGGCCGTTCTGATGCTCCTGGTTTCATTTACCTGCAATGCTGGCAATACAATTTTGCACATTATAAGGTAAGGGGAAGTCCAGACAGGCTTGAACGTAGGCGTTAGGTTGCTGGGGATGATAAAAGTACTCTATCAATGGAAAAACAGGCTTTTCTAGTGCAAAACCCCCATAAGACAACGTACTGTGTTTAGTCGAAACACATTTTCTTTAATAAATCGGTAAATATTTAGGCTAGAATGACGAGAGAGGGCTTAATACTTTCACCTCACTAATTCCCATCTTCTTATATGCGTTAATTTTACATCCGTGGCTTTTCTGACCCTTTTTGGGCCCAAAAACTCGAAATCTGAAAGATTAATCCCCCAAAAAAGGGTTTAGAGTTTTTCGATTGTTTTGCCCAACGAACTTGTCCAACTAATTACTGAAAGGAACAACCCTACCAAATTTGAAGTTAATCGGACAAAAAATGCGACCGCTAGAGTGCAAAAACACACATTCACACACACACACATATATATATATATATATATACATATATCCATATATATATATATATATATATATATAATTTTGAACGACCCCACAAAACGTGTTCTGGGTGTCACGTTAGGAACTTCTATGGTGGTCCCGGGCTTAAGTTTCACCGTGCGGGTCATGCTAATAGTTCACTTTCCAAAGGAAATTCACTAATAAAAATGGTCAATTTATAGTTAAAACACAACTGGAATTAACACAGTAACCATCGAGCAAGCGCAACTGAGGCTAGCGCTCTTGCAACGCTATCTCTGGTGGGCCAGCTGAGTTACCACTGTAAACATTGTACTTGGCGGTCGAACAGGCAAGCGCCTAATTATATCATGTCGGCCTGCGAACGCAGCAGCGGGCCTAGCGTCCGACTCTTTCAAACCGTACAATGCTGTTCAACACCTTCACATTTGTTCATTAGTGTTTTATACTGCATCACTGTGTAAGGAATTTCCTTTTGCATGATACGTCAATAGGATGCAATTAATTACGTCTGGCAACACTATTCTATGCTGTCCTCACAAACATGATGGTAAAGTACATAAAGGATGGTAGAAGGCGATCTATTTAACTAGTCTCAACCTGTGAAGGTTATTGGTTTGTCAACTAATTGGTTCGTTATGTATACAACTTCAGTTTACATTTGATCTATGCGTTCTTGAAATATAAAACAAGCTGTCAATATTTATAGTACAATTTTCGTTAGTTAATATAATTTATTCAAAATAATTATAATTATACATTAGGTATTATAAAAACAAAATTTCTTCGCAGGTAATAAAAATACATAATTCCATCCTCAATTGTCTTATTACTTTATGAGCGAATGAAAACCATCCAAAACGTTGCATTTATTACTCTGCAAAAACTCCAGACTTCACTGTTATTGTTGATCATGATTCTACCTCTTTTGTTGTTTTTGATATTGTTATTATTTTCTGTTAAATTGTTATCACAGTGACTTTTTTTACATCATGTTAATGTAATTCAATCTTGGAACATATGTAGTCTTAGTCTTAATATTATATTTTAAAAATGGTGTATCCGATAAGAAAATAAATAAATAAATGAAAACCTATTGTAAATTTTCGATAGTTAAGGTAACTTTGAGATACTTGTCTTTTTAAAACCCATAATGGCATTGAATGTTAACTTATTAGCTTTAAAGTTTTAAACACTAAAAGCCGCAGGTGAATCAAGTGAATGAAGTTACGTAGTAAAGAGTACATAGTTATATGACGGCATAATAGTTGGTATTATTGTTCGAGGCATTGCTGATCCCATAATGTTTATATTTTTGTGTGTGTTCCTATTGCACTCTATTCACCTGGTAATTTATTTCGCCCTAAAAATAAAATATAAAAAAACAGATATCGTGAGCTTCTTTCTGAACATTTTTTCAAGTTAAATCATATTATACTTAAAACATGAATAAAATACCGTTAGAATACCTTAGAATGGGTTGGAAATGAATGCAATATCACACCGAATAAGGAAAAGGTCAAATATTTCAAGACGAAACGTCAGGGAACCCTAGCTTGGTTCAGAATTAATAAGCCAGGATGACGTCACAGCCCGTGGCGGTGTCTTCTCTCGCTATCACTACCTCCCTATCACCCCCCCTCTACCTCACCCTACCTCACCCCCATACCACCACCCCATCGCCACCAAACTTCTACCTTCACCGCGATTCCAAAAATGTGAGGATTTTCACGATCTTTCCACCTCCTTACTCTGGCGCGTGACTTTCTTCGGGTGACAACTCGAGCTGTAATATTTTTCATGAATATAAGTTGTTTAACTTTCTAAACTTGTACGTATATTTAAAAAGGTTGGGAGCCATTTTTTCTTTAAAATCAGATGGACCTAATTCTTTATTCCTCATATTCAACATCGAATTACTAGAATTTAAATAATTTACAGGAAATAAAAATAATGCCAAAGGACTCTCCGTCCTTATCAGCATACTGTCACTTTACGCACTTTGCTTAACAGGAACACTCCTTGTTACAATACATAAACAAAACAAAAATAAAATGTAAAATTATGTTACGTTCTATCTAAAATTTAAAATTTTGTTACGTTCTACCTATATTATCAAGAACCTAGTCATGTATAAAATGCAGAAAATATTCGAAAATATCTTCTATCTTCTCCATTAACGTTACAAGTTTAAATATTTGTCTATTCGTTAATTTAATTGCCCTAAATCTTATGTACTGAACAAAATTAATCAAAATCAAGGTTTAATGTGATATAGAGTGATTTATATGATTTTAATGTATTATCGTTTTGAAAAATGTATTTAAAAACTTTGTTAAATTCTGCATACGTAAACTGTGCCGTTTTAAAAGTATCTCCAACGTGATTCTTTGTCTGGTAACAGATAGTTTTCATCCGATTCAACCCTTAAATAAAAGAATGCGTTTCTATTGATACCTCAGAATTATTTAGAAAGGATTCTTCATCTTTGTTGAAAGAAAAATAAATATCCTTATTGGATCCGGCTGAATAGGGATGAATAAATAAGACAGAACACAATATCGCCACCTTTATAAAGATCCGGGATCGCATACAATAGATTTGCATCCAGTGATCTGCCAAAAACAGTTTTATTGTATTTTTTTATCGTAATTGTTAATGTGTTTTTAAGACCTAAGGAATCTTTGTAGCTTCATAAGTTCCAAATGTTATTTGTAAGTTACGTTGAATAATTAATTATAAATTCTGCTGTTACACAACCGAGTTTTATTGCCTGTTACATGCAGTAATATTGACACCGACCGATGAGCAACCAAAGTAATCTACTATATATTTGTTAAATCCACTCACTCACTCACTCACGTATCATCGCACAGCCTAAACTACTTGACCTAGAACCTTGAAATTTTGCATGGACGTTCCTTTTAGGGTGTAGGCACCCACTAAGAACGGGTTTTACAAAATTCAAAATTTTAGGATGGTTTTCGGGGGGTTGAAGTTTTAGGAAAAATAGGACTGGACTTTCTGTACACTATCGCCTCTAGCGCCTAAACAAGTGAACCTACCTTCAATCTGATTGAAAAACGTTAGTGTGGAAATAAGTTTTAAACATTTTTTGTCCTATACATTTTTTGTCTATCTATTATGGTTTCCGAGTTATTTAGCAAAACGTGCCAAAGTGAGCGTGCGGCGGCAGCCGGAATTGAAAACAGTGTCGATAATGTAGTCCATAAGAGTTTAATCGCTGTCCACATTGCAGTGTGCACACTTTTGGCTATTAAAATTAAATCAATTGCTAATTTTGATATTATTTGCTGACAAAAAATATCTGTGTTTAGTCATAATTTGATTCATAACTAAAAATATACTTTTACTTCGTTTTGAAAAGTAAAATTTGTAATATTTATATTTAGTTCTCACCAGCGAGTAAATTACAACAATCATACATCAATGCCCAAGGATCAACGCACATTCTTGACCCTGTTCCCTCATCTAGCGTTAGTCTGTGAGATTGTTTATGGTGCTTAAAACCCTCATAGGGTTGATATTAGACCTGGTGATGGCGTCAAGGCGAAACTGTATTCATACCCCCTTATTCCTCTTATTCCATCAGACTACCATTTTCAGTTTTAACGTCTGCTATTCCCTGTGAGGGTTTGTTATGCTATGACAATCAACAAGGCTCAGGGGCAGAGTTAGAAAGTAGCTGGTGTGGATCTGAGAAGTGATTGTTTCGCTCATGGCCAACTGTATGTGGCGTGTTCAAGGGTGAGCTCACCTGGCAGCTTGGTTATTTTGCAACCAGAAAGAAGAACAAAGAATGTAGTGTACAGAGAGGTTCTTAGCACCTAAGAGCTTTTTCTGTCGAGCATAAGCCCTGTAGAGTACTGAAAGATAGTTTTGATTGCATGTAAATAGAGTGTGAATAATCTGTAAATATCTGCTAAAATTTGTTAAGTTAATGAGGCAAGGGTGCTTGAAAAAAAACTTTCTATGGGAAACGAGCATCGTTACCAGCACACCGGTTTCTTGGGAATTTCGTTTCCTGAAATAAATTTATTGATAATGATAAATTAAAGTCCTATGTAAGTACCACAAATCGTCCGTTGCGAAGCTCGGATACACAGCTAGAAGTTTACTGGCCTAGTGGTCAAGGCGTCGGACTCCGGAACCATGGCAGCGTCCCTGGCGTGGGTTCGAATCCCAGGCCTGGCATGCAAATTTTATCAGTACTGTTCACCTAGCACTGCAACGACTCACTCCTTGCTTTACTGGATACGTTCCACGCACAAATCCATAATCTATGTCGCCAGGCAAAAAAAGGCTGCCGACCTCTTTTATAAAAACATACATACTATAAGATTGCACATAATTGTGGAGTGAGTGTAAATCATCGTGCGTCAATACATTTCAGATGTGTGTCTATTTAGACAAAAAAATAGACCCCTTATAATCTTCTTACAGGTACTAACACTTTAAGTATGTTGCGCACCGTACCACATACAATTAATCCGATTTATTATTGATACCTCAGTGCGTTTAGTTAAATTGTTAATTTTGTCTAAACATGTATTAAAGCTTTTAATTCCGTAAATTGTTGTAAATATCAGTTACACGTAGGTTATTAGCTCGAGAATTTAATTGTGTTAAAGTCTGTAACATTATGTTATGAAGTACCATAAGTCTTTACAAATTATATTATGTTTAGTAAAAACATTGCAAATTGTAATGTTCAGTGGCTGATTCACACCAATATCTGAAAATGCATCGTGATATTTTGCCTAAATTTAGTGGGGTTCTAGACCTTGACCTATGGATCTTGCAGTGCCACATCTTGAAGTAATGAACAAACAGTGACATTTGTGGTTGTTCAGGAGAAAACACCCTTTTCAATTAAGGATAACATTGAAATTAAGTAAGTAATTAATAACAGTGAAAATGTAAACATATATTCAGAACCAGCGGTGCTAAACATAAACACCCTATATAATAGCGAAATCCACCGTGCCAACCTTGAAGGTTTTACTACCACAAAAACCTAACATATTTCATATCAAACTGTTCGTTAAGTTTGATGAGGAAAATTTAAATGTGGAAAATTTCATAAAATGTTCTAAATGCCCTCAGGGCTTTGCCTCTTTGACATTAAAAATTTAAATGTGAGTATGGGAGACGATGATTTTAAAGGTTTAAAAATCATAAACACGTAGTGTACGTTAGTCAAAAAGGATCACATAGTCTACTCCACATAATGCAGCACAAACAAATGTTTTCGCTCTCCGCCAATCTTATTACAAACTTATTTTATTTTATCTTCACAAACTTTTAAATTTACGAAGATAATTTTGTAACTTCCAATATAGCTAATCCCGAATGTGGATTTTTGGACTAAATGCGGATAAATTGACTACTGGCATTTGACACTATACAGAGGAACCTCGACTCGCCGACGCTGAGGTCCTAGCTGTGTTTACACGTTACCATGGCAACGGTTTGCTATTTATAGGACCTAAATAAATGCCAAGTTCATGCCACATGCTGCTCTTGATATTGTACCTTTTGTTATTTTGAATAGGTCTTATAAATGTAAATTTTTCTTATTTTATAGTATCATGATTTTTGTTCTCGATCTAATTTCAAGATATTCTAAATATGAATGTTTCTAAATAGTTTATTTTGGAATTAAACAAATAATAGCAGGTGTCCCGTTCTCCCCATAGTAGGTGTCCCGTCCTCCCCATAATAACTATTTGTCATAATATCAATTTATATTATGGGTATAAATTTTACTTTTAAAAGCTAATCAACTATTATTAATAACAATAATTATCTTTTATAAGTAAATGAAAATATGCATTATAAAATGTAGCAATATTCGTTATAATTTACAATAAAGTATATTTTTTATCACGGTCTAACTGATTTTGTAACATTTATTTTGAACGTTACTAATTTATTATAAACACTGAAGTATAATGACCAAGAATTAGCTGATGGGTGAATTTTAATGTTTACTGAAATCTGTTCAAGCACATCTGGGCTGTAGCATTATTTTCGTATTTTTGTTTTGAAAACGTTGATCAAAAACTTCATATTATAAGTTCTTATTGTCAAATTCCTCTAAGTCACATTTCATCTTAGAGACTTGTTTTAAAGTAAAGTCAGCAACGACACGGACCTTGGCAGTTGACAAACTCGTCTACAGTTTCAGTTTGTGTCCAGTAACAGTTTGGTGTTTGATGTAATTTTAAAGCGACCAGGTGTCAAACGCCAGGTTGAACTTTGACCCAAGTTTCTCCTACTTTTAACTTTGCCAACATCTTCAGTAGGTGTCACTTTACACGATGAACATTGAAAAACCAATTCGGTTAGTAAACATTGTTCATCAAAGTTATGCCTGACCAAAGACGTGTTTACTCAAAAAGATTTGTTTGGTATTTTTATTTACATAGATAATTCTTCTTTATCTAATGTATTTTAAAACTCTAATTTAACTGTCTTATATCTCGCATGACTTACCTAACCTAACCTAACCTAATCTAGCCTAACCTAACCTAGCCTAACCTAACCTAACCTAACCTAACCTAATCTAGCCTAGCCTAGCCTAACCTAACCTAACCTAATCTAACCTAACCATGCTCTCGTCAACATCCTGTCATTTATATACCTTGTTTTTCAATCGGACGTCTAGTTCTTACCGCAGACGCAAGTTTTGAACATCAAAAGTTACGATGAAACATAAAACGGACGGTGGTTATATGACGGGAAACCACTTTGTTAGAAGAAACCCTAACAAAGATGTCATATATGAGCCTAGATGCGACAAACGCTTCTATAAGGAGGACATACATCGTGAGGGTCGTATACATTGGCCCGTAAAATAATTGAGACCTTACTTGAAAATGTACTTTGAACTTTGAGGAAGGAAGGACTTTGCAAGAGGTGGTGCTTCGTAAAAAGTCAAGCTGTTCTTTATCAAACATCAGAAGAGGACCAAGCTAAGGTAGCAGAAGGGTGCGCAGAAGTGTAAGATGGATCATCTAGTTGGAAAATAGTTCCGTAAGCGGTTTTTAAAGTTGGTGTGCTCCTTCTTATGATCACTATTTCGGATACCAGCATTACATACTACGTATTTGAATAATATTTCCAATACAAAATTTCACCAATAACGTGTAGCTTTTTTTTACTTATTTTACATTTATTTTACGTTTCCAACGGATTACCCATCATGCATAAATATAAATTACAGAAGATGCAAAAATAATATCCAAACAATGTCCATAATATGGCACAAAGCATCATGCACACTCAATTAATAACAAAATCTAGTATTTTGAAAATATCGAAAGGAATTAAAACTAGGATAATGTAAAAATAAAGACAGTAAAATAGAATAACAAAAAAAAAACAATAACATAAATAATGATAATAAAAAAATCCACAAATGCTAAAGACGTAAGAATAATATACCAGATTAACATGTTTACAAACCGTAAATATGTAACAGTAATGGAGAAATACAAATCACATTTAACAATTTGTCCTGGATGTAATGTAACCTCTTGTATTTTATATTCTACTTCGATTCTATTTCATTTAAACTTGTTAATGCATAACTATTCTTTTGTTTTCTATTTGTTTTAAAGTTTCATTAATTAGTTTAACAAGCACAATTCGATTTTGCTTTCACGATTTTTCAACAAAATTAAAAAAAATTGTTGATTTTGGAGAAACAGTGGTATTAACTAAACATTTCCTATGATCCTTGAATAAGGTTATAAAGAAACGTTTATTTATGTTAGTTTAAGCTAATTAACAAACTAATTATTAGATAAATATAGCTTACATCTCAAAATGATAGCAATTCGTAAATGCAAGATTGAAAGAACAATAGTTGCAGTGGAAAAAACTAAAATAAAAGTACATATTTTTAGCATGTTGAACGTTATATGTTATTAAAACTAACACAGTAAGATGAATAAGTAAATTAATAGCAAATATCAATCGACAACATTACATACATCAAATTGACAGTCACATTCATTTGAGTCATTTCCACGTTTTGTGTATTTACAAACTTGAATATTATAGCAATATGACTGTTATTATTTTAAATCATCAATGTCTTGCTTAAAAACTGACTGAAATGTGTTGCTCGAACACTAGTACGATTACAAAATAGTATGGATCAGCGTTCGTAATCTACAATGAACTATAAATATCTCGGTGTTCTGTGCTTATTTGGTTCTCAAATTATTATCCTAACCAAGAAGAAATTGGACTCGTTACACTATATAATATTAAATTGCTCTTTAAAAAAGGGAGATTCGTGGGGGTCATAACTAGGGGTCTCTGGAACACATTTGATGCTTTAAGGGTTTGACAAAATTTAAATATCTGCACCAGGAATATAAAGAGGAAACGTTGACGGTAATATTTAGTGAAAGTAAAAGGAAGAGAGTCAGAACGACGAGACTGGAGGACTGGAGGTTTGTAGAGAATTAATAAGCTGAGACGCTCCAGGCTTGCGACCGTGTTTCTGACTGAGGAAACATTTCAATTCCCTTCAAAATCCTACGACAACGTCAACTAAATAAATAAACTCATAATGGTTTTTCATACAACTGGATCCCTTAGAAAGTGCTCAACGTTAAATACATGTCGCATTCAAACATGTTAAACAGTTCACTAGTTAGTTAAACTATAGTAATGATTAACAACGTTAGCCTGTGGAACTTAACTAGTTCGGGGTTTACGGCAAATGGAAGACATCCTTAACACATTAAGTTGAATTCCCATTTGACAACGTTACTGGTATTCTGGTCACCTATAACATTGAGGGAAACTGTCGCTAAACAAACAGCACCAAAGGTTGAAGGGACAAATATTGACTTTCGAGGGCAATAGTGAAGGTCTAGAGAGGTTTCGGTTCAAATTACTACAACCATTCTTAACAGTATTGTTTTCTCAGTACGTATAACTTTGAACGTAATTAACGAAATGTACTTGGGTTAGTAAATTTATAAACCTACCCACGGTAATTTTTGGCAATGGAATATTCTTACTCACATATTACCTAAGAATAGTTATGACATTAACAAGTATAAATGAAATAGAATCGAAGTAGAATATAAAATACAAGTTACATTACATCCAGGACAAATCACATTTAACAATGTTATTCTTAAGGAGAATAATGAATATTTTAAATATCGCTTATTTATGAATATATTTCTTATGAATCCTGGTAAGAGGCTTAATGTGATATTAAGACATATACCGGGTGTCCCACGAAGAGGTTTAAACGTTTGATTTTATATTACGTGCCCATTCATGCACCGAACTTTTTTAAACTTTACACAGTTTACAAAGTAGGTTCTAAAAATATTCTGGAAAAATTTCAGCTCCCTAACCTTAATGGAAACAAAATGGCGGCATATTGAAAAACGATACTTTAAAAACATTAAAAAAGGTGTTTTTGGTTTTATAAAATATTTTTATTGTTACTTTCTAGGGCAATATGACTTTTAAATAAAAGAACTAGAACATAGCCTAATGGAAAACCTTAAAGTCCAAAATTATTCAAACTGTAACCCATCCACAGCAACACACTGATAACAGCGCGTAACAAATGATTCGTAAGCTCTTACAAAGAATCTCCGCGGTATCCGGAGAAGTTCCTCTTCTATTGATCGTTTTAGTTCCTCATCATTAATGAAGCTATGGGTATAAACTACCATTTGACAACACTACCAGTTTCTAACAAAAGATTTTTCCACTTGCTTATTGTTGGATTACTAGGTGGTTCAATTCCTGGGTAGGCAACCTGAAATTGTCTAATTGCTTCAGTGACGTTGCCAAAAGCAATAGCCCACGCACAACACTTAACTTTTTGTTCAACGTTAAAAGCCATTTCTCGACTCCACTTTCAGTAAAACAGTAGCGAAGAAAGTTAGGTTATGTTTTTATGGCTCAAGCGAAATTTTACAATCAAACAGCAGTTCTTCAACAATGAGCGTTAGAACCGCAACGTAGTAAACAAATCAGATAATAAATCATGAAAGTAGTTTTTATAGGAAGCAAATTGGTAAATTTTTCAATATGCCGGGATTCGAACTCACGACAGAGTCGTTACCATGGTCCCTAAGTCCGTTGCCTTGCCCATTACGCCAACGACTCGCACGTTCCTAAGTCCGTTGCCTTGCCCATTACGCCAACGACTCGCACGTCCCTAAGTCCGTTGCCTTGCCCATTACGCCAACGACTCGCACGTCCCTAAGTCCGTTGCCTTGCCCATTACGCCAACGACTCGCACGTCCCTAAGTCCGTTGCCTTGCCCATTACGCCAACGACTCGCACGTCCCTAAGTCCGTTGCCTTGCCCATTACGCCAACGACTCGCACGTCCCTAAGTCCGTTGCCTTGCCCATTACGCCAACGACTCGCACGTCCCTAAGTCCGTTGCCTTGCCCATTACGCCAACGACTCGCACGTCCCTAAGTCCGTTGCCTTGCCCATTACGCCAACGACTCGCACGTCCCTAAGTCCGTTGCCTTGCCCATTACGCCAACGACTCGCACGTCCCTAAGTCCGTTGCCTTGCCCATTACGCCAACGACTCGCACAATGTAATTTGCAGTGTAAATGATCTGGATTTAAATCCAAATATTTAAATAACCAAACAATTTAATCTCTTCATGTATACATTAATCTCATGTCACAATTTGTCCGGAGAAATATTACTAATCTTTAGTTCATTATATCCTAGGACAACTAAAAGATGAAAGTGGATAGACCAACTATTTGACGTCGGATCTTCAAGCAGCAATTTTGGAGCATTTGACAATCAATACTTCCTTAATGCCTTTCACGGCAGCTTCAGAAATACATCGATCTTGGCCTGATATTCGCGAAATTTTAAGTTGTTGATAGACAAAGGTTTAAGTTTCGTTAAAAAATTTATGTAAGGTAAGAAAATATATTAAAACAAAGTGTTGTTGGAAGTTAAATCGTATTTTTAACAACGATGATTTATTTTTGTTGAAGTATTTAATGATTTCATTTGAAAGTTAGAAATTTGAAATATATATTAGTTACTAGCTGTTATCCGCAGGCTCGCCCCGCGAATCTATATCTATAAAAGAGGAAGTATGTATGTATATATGTATGTAGCCTATGGACTCCGAAACCGCTCGACAGATGGTAATGAAACTTTCAGGCATTATTAAGCATTATTCAAGGATGGTTTGTGTGAAGTTTGGTGCAAATCTGTCCAAAGGGCTCCGACCCAGAGGGCATACAAGGGTGCAGTGTCAGGTTTTAGAAATTTAGTGTTTACAAAATTAACAGCTGTAATTAATTAACAGCTGTAATTAAAAAAAAAATTGGGCGCAGCAACGCGCTTCGGGTAACTGCTAGTTATTTATAAAACTATGATATTTTTGTGTGCTGCATTCTGTGGTTAGCCTGTGCAATTACTACGAATCAAGATCAGCTGTTTGTATTTTCATCAGCTCAAACAAAAATGAATGTCCATAAGGAATGCATGGGAACTTTGAACCCCCGGGGCATAGCCGTATAGGATTTTCACAACTTTAATATGCCTATATGTTACTCAGGACTATCAAGTACCTCTCTGCAAAATTTCAGCTCAATCGGTCCAATAGTTTTCACGTGATGTAACTTCAGAGTAACGCACAAAGATCCATACACATTTATAATATTAGTATGATGTACGTAAAACAAATGTACAGTAATTAAACAAGTTCTAAGATAGTTGTAATGTGAAAACGTTACTAACAAAGTCCATCAAAGTTATTATAATTACTAAAAGTTAATCAACAAGGAAGACAACAATGATTTTAAAAATGATAGTCCAATTTAAGTCATCTCAATTATTTAATTTGTTGTTTAAAAACTGCTTTTTGAATTTCCAGAGTTTTCAGCATACAGAAATTAAAATGGCTGTCAAACGCATGTGACAAAGATCAAATGGTCTATAACTTCCAACAGGAGATGAAACAGTTATGTGAAGGTTTCTCGAAAAGTCAAAGACTTGTCACTCGCAGACTCTCCTCAACGAGATAACGTCACGGCCAGGAACGTCTGTGAACTTGCTTTGAAACTTGTACAGAACTACAATATGTAACCGCAATCGGATCTGGTTTTCTTAGCAGTTCTCATTTCCTAGACTAGTATTTTATTATTTGTGTAAAAATATTTGTTTAAAAAAGGGTTTAGTATGACTACTTGCTGTGTTATTTCTTAATTGTTTTCCAAAACCATTACATCAATCAGAAATGTGGGTTTATATTAGTTTTATTCAATAATGCGATATTTTTTTCTTTGTAATTCTATGTTTGATATATTTTAAGAACCTGGAATATAAATAAGTTTGACTTTTTTTATAAACATTTCAATTTCATGCTTTATTATAATATGAACTATATTAATAATACTACAACTCTGTTTATAGTATTTGTCATATTTACGCTTTGTTTGGCTAGGAATATAATGCATTCGTTGATTTGTTAAATGTATTTAGTTGCTGCCTTATTGTTTTATTTATAACTAGTGGCTTGAGGCGGCCATAGCCCCTAACCTTGCTCTAATACTCTGCCTCATCTGATGTTTTTGCTATTGAAATGCTGTGCATAAAAACTATATAAGTAGGAAAACATGTCAATTCGTAAACAAAGTATACTCTTAATCACATATTATAATGTAAACAAATCAGACGTCTTTAAATCTCTACGATTTTTTTATGGGGGATGTTTTACGTTATTTCTAGTTTGCTGGTAACTTTTTAGAAATTCTGCTATTTTTCCCGAGTCCCTGGGATCAAGGCCTTTATTTTAAGCCGTCTCCCATCATTCTGCGATTTGCCGAACTCCCACTATTTTGATTTAAAAACCATTAGATTTTATACTCATGCACGATATCTTGTCACCATTAATAAATAATATGAGTACCTACTGCTCAACTCAAGTAAAGTTTTCTTTTCATGATTTAGAATTTAAATGATCTATCTCAACATACTGCCATTACCACAATCATAATCATATCATGTCTGTAACATACGTTCCTGCTGGTATTGCTTTGTTTTTAAATGACACAACTGTTAAATATATAACTCTATTGCTTTCTATTCTTACATAAGACTTACATCGAAGCGTTGAAGGCCTCTGGGTAAAACCTTAGACTCAAATATTAATTGTGAGAAAATTAATATAATCTAAACCCAACCCTTTTTAACGGTCGCTTCGAGCATAAAATCGGTTCAGTTATATCTTCGGTCTCGCTTTCCCGAAACACCCTAACATGCGTATTAATATATAACATGTTTGAATGCGACATGTATTTAACGTTGAGCACTTTCTGAGGGATCCAGTTGTATGAAAAACCATTATGAGTTTATTTATTTAGTTGACATTGTCGTAGGATTTTGAAGGGAGTTGAAATGTTTTCCTCAGTCAGAAACACGGTCGCAAGCCTGGAGCGTCTCAGCTTATTAATTCTCAACAAACCTCCAGTCCTCCCAGCCTCGTCGTTCTGACTCTCTTCCTTTTACTTTCACTAAATATTACCGTCAACGTTTCCCCTTTATATTCCTGGTGCAGATATTTAAATTTTGTCAAACCCTTAAAGCATCAAATGTGTTCCAGAGACCCCTAATTATGACCCCCACAAATTTTCCTTTCTTAAAGAGCAATTTTAATATTATATTAGTGTAACGAGTCCAATTTCTTCTTGGTTAGGATAACAATTTGAGTACCAAATAAGCACATAAAACCGAGGTATTTATAGTTCATTGTAGATTACGAACACTCCTCCACACTAATTTGTAATCGTACTAGTGATCGAGCAACACATTTAATCAGCCAGTTTTAAGCCAGACATTGATGCTTTAAAATAATAAAAGTCGTATTTCTATAATATTCAAGTTTGTAAATATACGAAACGTGGAAATTACTCAAATGAATGTGACTGTCAATTTGATGTATGTAATGTTGTCGATTGATATTTGCTATTAATTTACTTTTTCCTCTTACTGTGTTAGTTGTAATATCATATAAAGTTCAACATGCCAAAAACATGTACTTTTATTCGTTTCTCTCCATGACGAATTTTGTTATTTCAATCACGCATTTACGAATTGCTATCAATTTGAGATGTAAGCTATATTTATCTAATAATTAATTTGTTAATTAGCTTAAACTAACATGAATAAAAGTTACTTTATAACCTTATTCAAGTATCATAGGAAATGTTTAGTTAATACCACTGTTTCTCCAAAATAAAATTTTTTTTTAAATATTGTTGAAAAATCGTGAAAGCAAAATCGAATTGTGCTTGTTAAACTAATTAATGAAAATTTAAAACAAATTTTCTTTATTTTTACTACAGATGGGTTACATTACATCATTGTTATAATATTTTCTTAATTTTGGTATAGTAATAAAATCTTTTGTTGATGAACCATCTGTTAACTTTACTACTTTGTTGAAGGATTAATTCCACGCTGTTTCTGAAAACTAAGTAATCATGGCATTACGATGATAATATAACCCATTCCTCATTAGGGGTCTTTAGGAGCATTTCGCTGGCGTTAGTATTTTCGACAATTGTTCAAGAGGTCACGGGTTCAAATCCCGGGACGTCCACATCAGTATGGGGTTTGGACCGTTTCCCCTAAAATCGTTTAAGTAGCTCTATCAAAATTCCTCTGGCTTGGATAGTTCATGTAACAAAAAGCCAATTAAAGGGTAATGACTTTTAATGAATTATTTTCAAACCATATAAAATGAAATACTGACAGGTTTATCACAGCTATGAACAACAGTTGTTAAGTCACATATAGGTTCCGGATGAGTTTTTCGATGAATAAACAACTAACAAGTGATACAGCTGGTATCAGCATATCTGTGTTTTATTTTGACTTCTCTCTGGGAGAGCAACACTCCGGAAGGAAATGTAAACATTGTGCTGGAACGAAAGGTCTGAATGTAACCAGATATCTTTCTCTCTTTCCTCCAACATTACAACTTTTTTCATGATCCCAACAACGCACGCTGTGGTGCCATGTCGCCAGTTCAATTGGATTCTGAGTTTTGTTAGGATTTTCTTTAATTCATTTTAAGTTTAAGAATAATTAATGAAGGGAAAGCGGGTTGGGAATCATAACAAGTATACTAATTCTATATTATTAAACTGTAGTTTTTATAATAGACGTTATATAATACATGTCGTATCGGAAGTTAAATTATATATATATATATCCTTTTAGCGAATTTCCCCTATAGGGAAGAAGCTATTACCGTAGGTCTCATGGTAAGACTTAAGCCCGAGACCATGATAACTTTTCATTTTGAGGTCCCCAGATGCCAAAAACACCATTCGTTCAAATTTTTATATATGTATATATATATATATATATTTATATATATATGTGTCCGTAAGCACGATAACTCTCCTAAAAAAGGTCCGATCTTAATGAAATTTGGTACAAATGTGCAAAGTACCATTTATTTACCATATAACGAGTTCGAAAACCAGATGAATCGCACCATCCGAAGGGGGGTTTTTGGGGGGTTTTGTACCCCAAAAATGAGGTTTTTGGGGTTTTCTCATTTAATTTTAATTTAAATCAAAATTTAATTTATACCATTGAATTCAGCTTAAAAAAACAAACAATTTGGTATTTTGATCATTGCTCTACGTCAATTGGTTACCGAGATATTGAAAGTGCTAAACACAGTACGTTGTCTAATGTTATTCTTATGGAGAAAAAGGAAAATTGTATATCTCGCTTATTTATGAACATAAACTGGCGAAATTTGGTATATGGCTTGATCTGGTTATGGTTTATTGTTGTTTGCACAAAAAAAACAATTTTTCGCCTATGGCTCCTGTAGCAGCAAACCTAGGTACTCGGTCCCCATGTTATTCTTATGGAAAATACTTAAAATGTTATATATCGCTTATTTATGAATGTATATGGATGGAACTTGGTATGTGACTTCACTAAGATGAGTTCTATTGATATTTGCATAAAAACCCATTATTTTGTGTGCCTTGTTGCAGCAAACCTGCGTACTCATCCCCAATGTTATTCTTATGGAGAATAATTAATATTTTAAATATCGCTTGTTTGTGAATACATTTCTTATGAATCCTCTTAAGTGTTATAATGTGTTATGTTATATATTCATTGGAAATTCGCTGAGTATGCAGATTTGCTGTGACGGGGGTATTTTAATATGCTCTGTGTACTCAATGCACACTTTACATACACCAAATTTCTCATAGTCAAATAGACTTCATGTTCAGACATTTAAAAATTATGTAATACAATATTTTACTTTATTACCTAATCAACAAAAAATAATAGCAAATATATTTAATGAATAGTAACAGTATGATCAATTATTTATCTAGAGATCAGTGTATTAACTTTTTTAGCTTAATATCATACTATAATTAAGTAATAGAATAAAATCTTAACAGTGGAAATCGTTTAATTTCATGTTTAATCCTCGTGCTTTAGATGATTTTAATATAAGATACTTACGATATTTTTTTTAATTTTATAATAGCTGCAATTTGGTTTAGTACAAGAATAAGCTATCACTTAGTTTAAACATAAATAAAATCAAACATAAGACATGATTCAATATAGTCTGAAGCTAAGATTTTCAAATTTGGAACACACCAAATTTAAATCATTTTAAATTATTTAATGTTTTCAAAACATTAACAAAATTACTACTTCATGGTTATTTAGCTAAGTTAAAATATGAAACTTCTGGAATTAGTACTTTTTTATATATTTACAGTATAACTGTTTATTATTGCAACCTCAATTCACTCGTTAGATCAATTACATAACGAGTTTACCATAACAAGGAAATGACAGAAAATAATATCTTTGGGATCAGGAACGTAAGACATTTCATAAAAGACGCAAAGCCTGAGGAAAAGATTTTCTTTAGAATTAATAATCCTTTGAATCCCCCTAACCTTGGTGAAATTCCGCTTTCAAGACTGTATCCAAAAAACTTCTCTGAAAAATATATACAGGGTGGCTAAAAGGTTAGGACCACCCTTACCGTTTTTGCTTTAAGATATTTAAAATCGTTTTTCGGCAACCTCAATTATTAGGGTATACGTCAACGAACGCCATTTTTAGCGAATTTCCCCTATAGGGAAGAAGCTATTACCGTAGGTCTCATGGTAAGACTTAAGCCCGAGACCATGATAACTTTTCATTTTCAGGTCCCCTGATGCCATAAACACCATTCGTTCAAATTTGTATATATGTGTCCGTAAGCACGATAACTCTCGTAAAAAAGGTCCGATCTTAATGAAATTTGGTACAAATGTGCAATTTATTTGAACGACATCGAAAACCAGACGAATCGCACCATCCAAAGGGGGGGTTTTGTACCCCAAAAATTTATTTTTTTTACTTCCACATGCAATTTTTTTAAACCAAATTTTAATTTTTACCATGGAATTGAGCATAAAAAATCAAACAATTTGGTATTTTGATCATTGCTCTACGTCAATTGGTTACTGAGATATTGAATGTGCTAAACACAGTGCGTTATCTAATGTTATACTTATGGTGAAAAAGAAAAATGTTATATCTCGCTTATTTATGAAAATATGGTGAAAAAGAAAAATGTTATATCTCGCTTATTTATGAAAATAATAAACCGACGAAATTTGGTACGTGGCTTCATCTGGTTGTGGTTTATTGTTTTTTGCACAAACAAATTTTCGCCTATGGTTCCCGTAGCAGCAAACCTAGGTACTTGGTCCCCATGTTATTCTTATGGAAAATAATTCAAATGTTATATATCGCTTGTTTATGAATGTATATGGATGAAACTTGGTATGTGACTTTACATACATGAGTTCTATTAATATTTGCATAAAAACCCATTATTTTGTGTTCCTTGTTGCAGCAAACCTCCGTATTCATCCCCAATGTTATTCTTTTGGAGAATAATTAATATTTTAAAAATCGCTTGTTTGTGAATATATTTCTTATGAATCCTGTTAAGTGTTTTAATGTGTTATGCCATATATTCATTGTAAATTCATTGAGTATGCAGGTTTGCTGCTACGGGGATATTCCTTATTTTCATACGTATCTAAAATGAGCAACCCCACTACCATTACTCCCATTTAAACTTTTTTAGTTAAATGACAAACCGACCATTATAATTTACTCATAATTACTTGCAGGAAATAGATTTTAAATATCTAAATTGCAGAATAGTTAAAGAAATAATACTTACTTCTCATCCACTGTGCAGTATTTATATAATAGTGAATGTAATTTTATTCACCACCACCAACAATTATTTTTTAAGGGAATTTAATGTGCATAATTAGAACATATCAGTTGACTGTGAACGTACTGCATGAAACTGTGGTATTCATACTATCGTTGGGGAGATTCCTGCAATTCAAACTGCAAACAGCTGATCCAACAATTGACATTGCAGGATTGTCGAGAAAACAAACAATATTTAGTTCATACGTTCCACTGTTTGTTTACCTGATACAATGCTCCTGGCCTTGTATGCACTATGTCACTGCTACGTCTCAGCCCCAGTGGCAATTGCATCTTGTTTTAAATCATCCCTTGTAATTTATTCAGTTGAATAAAAGTTTTGCTATTCAAATTGGAAAACGACAACGATTTTCCATCAACTACAGTAAGGTTTACGGAAAAATTAAGCATATTTACTATTCTGGTACATTTTAAAGCAAACACCTGACGTTGTCCAAACTATATCTAAAATTAAAGTTATAACTTGGACCACTTATATCCCTCTTGCTTATTTTAGACCTTCTTATCATTTTGTGAGCTTATCAAATTGTTATACAACAATGTCCTAGGTAAGTTTATTTGAAACATTGTTTTTGGGAAAGTCCTTCCAATATAAGTTTTTACCTTATTTGATAAGCCCTTCTTCTAAATATAGAAATAATTTTCAGTTTTTTTTTAGCGAATTTACCCTATAGGGAAGAAGTTATTACCGTAGTTGGCATGGTAAGAACTAGGCCCGGGACCGTGATAACTTATCGTTTTAAATTCCCAGATGCCAAAAACACCATTCGTTCAAAACTGTATATTTATATATGTGTCCGTGAGCACGATAACTTTCGTAAAAATGGACCGATTTTGTCAAAATTTGGTATAAACGTGTAAAGAATCATAAATGACTTTAAGTATGAAAACCAGACAGATCGACTTATCCAAAGGGGTATTTTGGGGGAGTTTTGTACCTCACAAATGGTTTTTTTTAGTTTTTACATATAATTTTGTAAAAGGTTAAATTTTAGTTTTTTCCTTTGGAATCAGCTTAAAAGACACACAATTTAGGGTTTTGATCATTGCTCTACGTCAAATGGTTACAGAGATATTGAAAGTGCTAAACACAATACGTTGTCCAATGTTATTCTTATGGAGAATAAGAATAATTGTATATCTCGTCGGTTATTTATCAACTTATTCTGATGAAACTTGATATATTGCTTCATATCTTTGTGTTCTATTGCTATTTGCACTAAAAAACATTTTTTGACCCATAGTTCCCGTAGCAAAAAACCTGCGTACTCAGCTCCCATGTTATTCTTATGGAGAATAAGTAACGTGTTATCTCCCTTAATTATGAATATAAATTAATAAAATTTGGTATATGGCTTTACTTTCTTGAGTTATATTGATATTTTTTAAAACACCATTTTTGTGTTCCTTGCTACAGCAACCCTGCATACTCAACTGCCATGTTATTCTTATGGGTAATAGTTAAAATGTCATAAATCGTTTATTTATGAATGTATATTGAGGAAACTTGGTATGTGGCTTTATGTGGTATGAAGATACATATATATGCATTGGAAATTCGCTACGGGGGTATTTATTTCCTTTGATTTTTTTTTAGTTTTACCTCATTAGATTTTCTTCTGACTTTAAGACCAACGTTCATCATCCCAATTCGGTTATATTATAAAAGCAAAAGCTTACTGTTTTGCAGGTTTTTGGTAAACATACTTCTAGTTTTGGGCTTAATATGTTAACTTCAAGCAAGGCTCTGCCCCTATTAGTTTTTTGTTATATCTTCTTTACTTTTGTTACGCCTGGGGCAAAATAAATACGAATTTTATAAAACAAGTCGAATCATCACTACCTGTGCCTGGAGCGGTAGTTAATAATATAATTAAATGTAACGGTATTCAAAACGGAGGAACAATTCTAATGACTAATAAAAACTAAATTAAAGTGTGCAAAAGAAACAAATATATCATAATTTTTACATTAAATAATACCACTAACATTCCGTTCGCCTCAGTCAGGTGTTCTATTCATAAGATGTTTTTAATCAAAGTTTTTTCCTGCAATTTTCTATTTCAGTTCAAGATAATGTGTGTTCTCTTAAATTTTATTTTGTTTTCTGTTGCATTACTGTCGCACCCGTAACGGATTCAAATTTAATGGCATCGATGAAATAAATGTCAATTAATGTGACGGACGACGTCAAAAAAAACTTAAAAAAAAGAATAAAAGAGATCTATAATTCTTTGGGTTTTGTAATGTGGGTCATTTGCTTTAATTCCAATTTATTCCTTTAATTGCTTTTATTGGACAGTTCCACTCGCCTCAGAAGAGAAAAAACATTTGAAGGTGTTACCGTAACAAAACCAGAACATGATGTGCCTATTGGATATGCTATCAAAATATTTCCATTCCTACTTGTTTGAAAATCCAAAACTATTCAAAAATCTCTTAAGGTCTTCTCTCCACTGGCCTTTAAAGTTTCAATATCCATTTTTGTTTCCTAAAAAATGGATCTACAGCTTAAGGTGGGTTTTGAATCGATGGGTCGAAGACTTTTCCCATAGCTTTCCCATAGCTTTCCCATAGATTTCCCATAGCTTTCCCATAGCTTTCACATAGCCATTGCTGATTGGTGAAATCTAACCCGGGACCTTGCTGGCCAAAGTCATGCACTCTAACATACAAGGCCGCTGATCAATAACCGCTGATCAATATCCGCTGATCAATAACTATAATTGATCAAAAGCTAATAGGGGTTCCACATAGAGTAACATGTTTAAGTCCCTCGCTGCTTTGTGTAACCAGCAGGAACCAGGGGCGCCTCGGAAATCTTTGCTTTTGACAAGGTCTTTGATTTCCTTTGATCCTTGATTTCCAGTCTTTCTAAAACAATTTGTGTGCTTCAAATATATGCTTTCGCTTTTATAAACATATAAGGTTATTGAAATAATTTTCTTTTAAAACTACAATTTCGGAAATAAATTGACTGGTTAGTTTTGTAAAGGATATAACTAGTATTAGTTCATTTATATAATTATTGTTCGTAAAGCGCTTTAGAAATGAAGATACATCTGTCCTTGTAATGTTCGATGAAATAAAACTTTCATTGATTATAATTGAGTATTTTACATTATAATAGAATAAATAATAAACTTATCCAAACAGAGCCGGTATTAAAAAGAAAAAAAAAATAATGTTCCTATAAAATAAATGTTTTCTTATTATTTGTTGAAACTGAAATACTGTTACTCAGTAAAACTTTGGTTACAAACAGATTAAAACTGAACAAGTTTGAATAAAAGAGTTTTACAAGTTTTGATGGATCTGTTTATAGAAGCAATTGCATATCATGGATCTACAATAAATCTATAATTAAAACACTAATATTAGGTTTTATGTAGTCGAAGAGAAACCCGTCGTACTGAATTTGAAGGAATTATCATGTTACAACCCCATCATTTTGCTCTATATAGTTTTCTGTTGTATATGCTATAATTATGCTCATTTCAATTACTTCATGTTTCAAAGGACCTTTGCCCCATTGGCCCTGTTGTTTATGTTAATTTCATTATTTTACTTGGCCATGTAATAATTATAAAAAACTGTTATACCTTCCTAGTGTTACTGGAATTTTCAGTCCCAGAATTTAACTTAATAAACTTAATAAATGTATACTTCATTAGGAAAAGATATTAAAAATCACATCCCAGCCTAAATAAGCATAGACGAATGCCCTACTTTACTTATTTTACAAATAAAGAATGTATACAGAGTATACTTAGTTTCAAGAGGATAAACACAAGACAAAGCGCTTACAAAGCGTCTATGAAGTTGAAGTCATTAAGTTCCAGCACTTAACTTTGAGAGACTTGAATTGAAAGGACACAATACTATGCATTTCTACTGTTGAATCCACTAGTCGATTTGCGGCATGTAAATGCACTTTATCACTTAATCTGAACAACTAACTTTGGTTTTGTACGGTAACAAAACGCATTGTAAAACCATTGTATGGTTATTTTTAAAACACCCGTACTTTTCCTAATCCTATTTTTTATCGCAATATGTTTTTTGAGTAACAAGTTAAATTCATCGTGGTGTAATGCTAATTCAATCGTCTTAAAATTTAATTTAAAATTTAAAATTGTTGGAAGTTTTATTTTCTTTATTGGTTCTCTTCCTATGTTGCTTTGCCTTTATGCGAGAGTAAATATTTTAATAGCGTATTTTTTTGCTCTTGCTTATGATCACGTGATGGGCTTTTAAAGGGGGCTGAGCATAGCTGTATAAACGACAGAAGGGGGCGAGCTTTGCTTAAGGCGTATTGATAGAAGGGTAGAACGGGTGTAGCATTATAAATAATTAGAAGGTGGATAAATTCTTGTTATCGCTGAGTGTTCGGTTTAACCAGTACTTGTTTAGAAAAAATGTGACATATTTTCAAAAAAGTGAAAAGTAAAATTAAAGCATATATACAATTTATAAAAAAATAACATACTAAATAAAATATTATCAAACGTAGTGCATTTTTCACAACTTAAATTTAATTTTACGACGTGCATCTAAATTACTTATAATCTAATCTATCTAATTTACCCTTGCGATTTTAATTCAGTATTATATCATGAAATCGTTTTTTTATAACTTTTTAAGTATTGTGATTAATGGGCATTCGTTTAGTAAAAGTAATGATCCACTTACTTCGTTTTATATTACAATTGAACTATAGCTAGATTTGTTGAAACTTTCGAGTGAATAATAACACGTTCACTCCGATATAAACAAAGCTGCTACTAAAACAGTTACATTTCTGAAAAGCTGTATTCATTAACCTCCAACTCCAGTTTACCCAGGGAAAAGTCCAATAAACCGCTTTCGGTTCTATACTCCCAAAAGCGACTGCAATTACAAAGAGTAAGATAGTATCGGTTTTGCGTGGAATGCGGCGGTGCTGCGCTCACTTACCTGAACATTCAATTGGCGGAGTTCTACAAAGGAATTGTTGTAATTTGCAGACAAAGGTAACCCGGCGCAGCGGCGAAACTGGTGAAACACGGTGAAACATCGCAACAATAAAACTACAGCGGGGCTGCGGGGGGTGATAAAACTTGGGTCTAAACTTCCCCCCACCCCTTCTGCCCCTTAACAGCCCCTTTATCCGAAACGAAATTTAACCTACCTATGAGCGCTGTTGGCGGTGAATATTTCATCAATTGAGTGAAAACGAAACAATGTTTTGGATCTCTCTCGATGTGTTTTACCCTAAAACAACTAGAAGTTTCCGGATTGAATTTGTAAACACCTTTTGTAGTCGGTAAAACAGTTGTTTCGAAAAAATAACAATCTCAAGGTTAAATATAAAAAACCATTACATAAATTCAAGCGTTAACCTTTTAATTTTATCACCTTTAATTTTAATTTAATTACTCCATTACTTAAACATTATTTTGCACTTGTATTTATACTAATTTATCTCTTATAGATGCCTCGTCCGAACCTTAAGTTTACTGATGGTGAAAAAATATATTCAGCTGTCATAATTTTACTTTTTCTTTTGTTGTTATCTTTTGGAAAACAAAAATGTAAACTTTATTTCCCTGGAATTATATCTAGCCATTTGTTTGTTTTTGTTTGGGTTTCAATTCCATGGTTAAATTCGTGATAGTTTACAAGAAAGACTTACGTGAAGTTTTGATTCTATAAAAAAAATATCAAAGCTAGAAAATTGCTTAGGGAAAATACTCCTTAATGAATAAAAAATCCTTAATGGTAAAAGTAAAACAAAAATCCAGTAGGATACAAAATTGATTGCGGCAATGACGTTTTGCCTTAGGGTGTAATTAAATATATAATGTTAAGATTTTATTGTTTAGATTGCGTTTAATTTCAACCTACTGATATATATTTTCTTATTATTAATTATTTAGGTTAAATCTGCTAACATTTTTAAAGGTGCAGAAGCTACATAAATAGATATAATTAATATTGCTAATATTATTTTAATTCAATAGGCCTAGTAAGCCAAACTTTAAAAGATTAAAATTCGTATTAGTAAAATAACCCCGTTGCAGCAAACCTGCATATTCAGCGAATTTCCAATGAATATGTAACATAACACATTAAAACACTTACCAGGATTCATAAGAAATACATTCACAAACAAGAGATATTTAAAATATTAATTATTCTCCGTAAGAATAACATTGGGGGTGAGTACGCAGGTTTGCTGCAACAAGGAACACAAAATATGGGGTTTTGCAAATATCAATAGAAATCGTATAAGTGAAGTCACATATCAAGTTTCATCCATATTCATTCATAAATAAGCGATATATAACATTTTAATTATTTTCAATAAAAATAGCTTTGTGACCAAGTACCTAGGTTTGCTGCTACGGGAACCTTACAACAACAATAAACCACAACCAGATGAAGCCACATACCAAATTTCGTCAGTTTATGTTCATAAATAAGCGAGATAAACAATTTTCCCTTTTCTTCATAAGAAGAACATTAGACAACGTACTGTGTTTAGCACTTGCAATATCTCAGTAACCAATTGACATAGAGCAATGATCAAACTACCAATTTTTTTTATACTGAATTCAACGGTAAAAATGAAAATTTGATTCAAATAAAGATTACTTTTGGAAATCCCAAAAAAACCATTTTTGGGGTACAAAACCCCCCTTCGGATGGTGCGATTCGAACGGTTTTCGAAATCGTTCAAGTAAATGGTACTTTATACATTCGTACCAAATTTCATTAAGATCGGACCTTTTTTACGAGAGTTATCGTGCTTATGGACACACACACACACACACACACACACACACACACACATATATATATATATATATATATAAATTTGAACAAATGGTGTTTTTGGCATCTGGGAACCTCAAAATGAAAAGTGATCATGGTCTCGGGCTTAAGTCTTACCATGAGACCTACGGAAATAGCTTCTTCCCTAAAGGGGAAATTCGCTAAAATATTCTGAACTATACATTATTTTATATACAACACAGCTAAAGTTCTGTTAGTACTCGAAGTTTACGGTTTTCATGAAATGACGTTAAAAAACTCCTAATAAAAGTAGTCTAAGCCATTTGTTGTTTTTCAATAGAGCTTTCACAGAGAGCGCATTGAACTAGCCGGTCGTTCTAAGAGCTTTTAACAGCCAGGTTGTAAAGTGCACGAAACAATCAAGAATCCTAATGTTACCAAGACAAAAACCACAGAAACAAAGAGCTGGTCTTGCGCAGTTTTGTGTGCTATTGTGAAAAAGCGTATTTCCAGCAATGAAAACTTACACTTTTGAATTTGTAAGTTTCAAAATCTCTGCTAAGCGGTTCTTTATTGTTATTTTTTTAATTTGTTTAATATATAACCTTGAATATATTGCAATACAGTGTATAGTAAAACTCAAAATCTCAAAACATTTTTCTTACGGCATAGACTGAAAGGAAAGTGCAATGCTAAACAATATAGTTTTTACAATTTTTGTTAGTTTAATATATTCGTCATAAGAAGCTCTTATAATTGGAATGTTTTTAAAAGTTTCAAACTTAAAATAATCCAATTAATGAAATGTTAATTTTGGCGAGGTCACTTAAATACAATATGTTCATCTTCAGACCAACAACCGATATTTAAAACAAAAGTTAAAAATTAAATATATTGGATTACCTAAAGTTTTTTAAATATTTCATATTAAATATATTTGTAAATATTGATCGTTATGATCCGTGGTATGTTTATAAAATTAAGAGAAGACTAAATTGCATTACCAAATTAAAATTAACTGTTTGGAGAATTTTAGTTACTAATAAATGAGAGATTTTCCCAATCAAAGAATGTTTTATTGAATTTTAAGGATCAAAAAGATGTTAATATTAAACCGTAGAGTCAAAATATGTTCCGGTTTTTTGTATCAGATAGCGAGGTGTTGCATAAAGAAACGAGTTCGCACGCAGCACGCTGACGTTAGGAAAGTGAATTTCCACATTAAAAACTTTTAACGATCAAATAACGGGTTTGTTAACTCAAATTTTTCAGTCAAATAAACATATACCGTGACTTAATTGTTATTTAATTAATATTTACCGTGACCAACTATTCCATTATTAACATATTGTACAATAATGTTTACTATACATTCCATTTGATTTTAATGGAAAACAAATTTAATCCAGCATTAAATTAAAGTCTTTCCAATAACATTATGTATGACTTTAATCGAAATTTATTTATTATTCCATTTTAAACCAAGGGAAAAATTGAATTAAAAAGTTGGGGTGAATAAGAAAGGCATAAAGGTCTTCGGTATACCACGAATTTGTCTCTTTTCCATTAAAGGATTAAAAAAGAAGAAAGATTAAACGCAGCGGATTAAAAGAAGCAGCGATTATCAGGAGCTCGCCTAATTGTTCGGAAGAGAGACGTCTCGTCTCTTCAAACATTTAGACATCTGTAACTCTTTTCTTTTGAAAACGACATCATTTAAAGCCTTTAAGAGCTTGTAGCTTTTAAATGAATTAAAAACACCCTTCTTCGTGTTTTTAATGTAATTAAAAAATAAACAAATGTTTTCGAGGTGAAATGGAAAGGGAAACTATATTCCCGCTTTTTTTTCATAACGTAATTTTCCTTTTTTTAACCAATCACAATCTAGGGCCTTTAAATTGGATTTGGTCAAAATAATGTAAAGTTCAGTTAGAATTTTGCAATGCAATGGTATTAACGTATTTACTTATAGAATATTCGCTAGAATTGTTGTATTAAATTAATATATTGTTAAATATAAATTTTTTTTTATTAAGTCAACAATATTAAATTTAATTTCATATCCATAATTATTTTTAAGATCTTGTAAATCTATAGTTTTGGTGCTACATATTTAAAGTTATTTTATTAGAAAATGAAGGAACATAAAAATAGCTAACGTTTAAAAAATATACAAAAATATAGCTCTTAAAAAAGTAAATAACTATAAAGGAATGTTGCCATAGGACAATAACGTTTTGATGTCTATTATTTTTGGATCGTTGACTCCGCAGTCGACACTCACTTGGTATCGGTTTCCTTCCAATGGCATCGCTTTGTTTCATCGGGAATAATACCACCAAGTATCACCTCGATCGGAGCGGTTGTTATTTTTGCACTCTTTCAAAAATGCATCTTGTGTATTTTATACGGGATGGGTTTATTTCAATTGAAACATTTTTAACAATGAAGAATATTTTCACTGTGCAGGAAATATTAAATTGGTTAAACAATCAAGTTTGTTTTTATATAAGAAATGTACGACAGATTATATTTTTCTGTACTAATATTTTTTCAAATTAGTTACAACAATTAGTATTAGTAATTATTAGTTTAGGAAATTATTCTCTATATAGTCCAAAATGAAATAAAGAATAATTCCAATATTTTTTTAATAATAGCCAAGCCCTATACAGAAAATGGTTAAACATCATCTTGTTATGTTTATTGTCACCACATTACAGACACGAATACATCCTATTTCAACCTCTTTTTAGTTTGTGTATCAAGTTATACCATTTTAAATGTAGTTGATATTACAGAGTTTTGAAAACCGTTACTTACAGAGGGTAGAAATCAACGGAATCGCTTATTAAACAAGTTTTAGAATAAAAATAATAATCAGATAAAGGTAGTAAAAAGTATGTCAGTGCCTCAATACTTTTGAATAATTCAATCGCTTGGCAATAACATGTTTTCGCTGTTCGTATAAGTACTAAAAACGACTTTACACGTATTTTAAAAGCACGTATAAAATGGTTTGCGCATACACCATAACAGACTAGTAATTTGTTAATCTATATTAATGTGTCAAACCATATTTAATGACTATTTTGTCACTGTAGTTTATTGGAACATGTTATTGATTACGCAACCGTTGAAGGGGAATCGTGGAGCGGGTATGCACCATATATCTCGCACTATCTCCACAGCACGTTTTTTCATTGGATATTCGAGTTTATAAATCAAAATATGATACTATAGTTAAAAATAATTATTATTTACAGTTGGATACATTTTTTAATATCACCTTAGACGGTTAAATGGGACTGTCTAGGAATAAGTTATTTACCATTGGGTTGACTTTGGCCACCCAGGTACCAGACATAACATAGTGCAAGTTGTTCCCCAAGGGATTTGTAAAGAAATAACATGGAAGAATTTAAAAGGGATGTCAGGGAGGAAGACTCCCAAAATGAATGTCCCAAAAGTTTTGCTTTGGCCAAATTGGTGCACAATGTTTACATGCTAATGGAAATAATTTTGAACTGATGTTAACAATTTCAAAACACACCTTTTCTTTGGCAGTATTGTAAAATAGTTTTATATAAGATAGTTTTAAAATTTGATTGAATAAAAACACGTTGTCTGATAGGATAAAAACTCAGGAAACTGCAAAACACTAAAAAACTACATTTATTTCTTGAAGGGAGGAGAATAGAACCTGGCAGGCGCACCTGACTTTGTGACAGTTGCTGGCCGAGAGTTAGAGTGAATAAAGCAACGATTTATTATACCTGGACGAGATCCACCGGCCTCTCATGTTTTTTGCTCTCTTTTCTTCTATTGTTGTGTTTATTTTGTTCTCTAACCTTAACTTTTGCATTACTTTACTTTTAGCGAATTTCCCCTATTGGGAAGAAGCTATTACCGTAGGTCTCATGGTAAGACTTAAGCCCGAGACCATGATAACTTTTTGTTTTGAGGTCCCCAGATGTCCAAAACACTATTCGTTCAAATTTATATATATGTATATATATATATATATATATATATATATATATATATATATATATATATATATATTATATATATATCTATATATGTGTCCGTGAATGCGAGAACTTGAGTAAAAAACGTCCGATTTTGCTCAAATGTGTAAACTGACATTTATGACTTTAAGTTCGACAACCAGAAAAATCTGACCATGGGAAGGGGGGTTTATGGGGGTTTTAAATTTTCCAAAAATCAGTTTTTTTATTTTTCACCATAAAATGTTTAAAATACTTAATTTTGGTTTTGACCATGTTATAGAGCTTAAAAAAAAACAAATAATATGGTATTTTGAATTATTAACCTAGTTAAGTGGTTGCGGAAAAATCCAAAAAACATGCTCATAAAATCTCCCTTGTTAATCTTATGGGAAAAAGGTTTTTGGCTTTTCCTCAGTTAATTTTACTTTAAACTTCACATTTGCTTTTACCAATCACTTCAGCTCAATAAAACAATAATTTTCGTGTTTAAATTGTGATTCTACGTCCAACCGTTGCAGAGATATTCAAAGTGCTAAACACAGTATGTTGTACAATGTTATCCTTATGGAGACTAAATTCGTTAATTTTATCGGTATTATTGTTACCATCGTCATTGTATTATTGGTATCTGTGTATCTTGCTTATCTTTAATTAATTCTGTAAAATGGTTGCCCGTTGTTAAATACAAAAAACTTGTTTAATCCTTTAACGATAAATTGTCTCTATGGTGCAAACATTGTTTTATTACCCATTGAAGAGCCCACACCGTGTTGAACCTTCGTCCAATCAGCTGGCAGTAAAGGTATTCTGGTCGTTATAGGTCGTTTGTTTCTCATTTCCCAGTTCCCGTGGTCGCTTGTTGTCATTAAACCTACGTTATGCGTCGAATGCAAATTTACTTCGCCCATTTTTATGGTTGTTTCACCTACGCAGTATTTTTGCACCATATTGTACTGATGAATTCCGCGATATATGTTATTTTGCGTACATTTTTATAATTTTTAATTAATAGTCAAGATTTTTTTCTGCAGAACAAATTTTTAGTTGTTAAAGTAATTATATTTTGTTGAGTAGTACATCAGAAAATTCGTTGTGACTCCTAGGTTTAAGTTAATCTGAAGGATTTTCAAAAATATTTAGTTCCATATGATTATTTGAATATTTAAAAATAAGTACCTGGGGGGCGATCTTTGCTCGGAGGAAGGCCAGTTAGTTTGTTTAGATGACTCGGAGTAATATTTCACCACTTCTCCCTACTGATAATCAGATTTGTATAACTCATTCGCCTCTTTTCTACATTTTTAAGGTCACTCCAGTTGTTATTTATAGCGCAATGCCCCTTTAATTTATTTTACTACACTATATATGTAATCTTCACTCAAATATTTTAATCTCTGCTCTCAGGAAACCACATGTCAATAATCGTATACAACATGAGTATTACTTTGAGAGTTCCCTGGTTGATTATGAACAGCTGTTACAATTCTTTTGTTTTGATTTGAAACTCCATAAGCTTAATGTTATTTTTTTAACTTTTCATTTTAGTTTTTTTACATTATTTGATTTTTCCTGGGGATGAGGCCTGTTTAGAACTTATTTTTATCCCAGAAATTAGTTATCTCGAACATTTGAAGGAAATCGTTGGAGCCGTTTTTGAGATCAGTGTCGCAAGCAAGCAGGCAAACCTTACTCATATTAGAGTATAGGATATATACATTATCTCAATTAATCATCTTAATGGAGATCAATTCAAAACCTGTAAAAGTAGTTTCACGCAGAAGTGAAGAGGCGAAGCAAATTCGTTTGTCCTGAAAAGCAAAGTCAAAGGTTTTCTCGATATATCCTATTAAGCTATTAATAGTCAAGCTCCTGGTTTTACTAACAAATAGTATATTTATTAAAACAAAGTCTTTAAGCAAATTCTTCTTTCTCAATTAATTTAATCTACAAAAATCTTTTTGAAATACGTGTTCCGTCAAATCATCAAAGGCTGTTTCAAGTTTTTCTATAAACAATAAAATAAATTTAATAAATGAGTTTTTTCCATTAAAGCACAAAGTACAAAGTTTAAAACAAATAACTGGATTTGGAATTACTCGTATGCTGATCCAGTAGTTGGTTAGCATTTTAACTAAACAAAAATAGCAAAAGTTTCAATTTAATATTCCAGTCTAGATCAAAATAATATTCAAATTAAGTCTACAGTTCTGCTTTACGTAGCACCCACATAGTTAAGGATGCAAAAATAAGGTACACAGAATTAGGTATAAACACATCTGCAGGTTTGATCGTCAAATTTGAAACAGTCACAAGTACATATGTACGTCGAATTTCATAAATATTTTATAGCCTTAAAGCACATACGAGACTCCTGCATATTTAGTTAACACGAAACAGCTGCAATCCTCCAAATGCAACGGGTCATTCGATGGAAAAGTATTTTAACTTGGTCAATAAATTATTGCTGACATTTCGCATCATTGATTGGTAAAAGAAAGTTCCACGACATTTTGGGATTTAGTAATTTTTTATGTTCTAGATTTATTCTCACCTGAAGACGAGCTCAGATTCCAGATCCCGAAACGTCGTGAATCTTTGTTTTACTAACAGCGATGGAATGTCTGCAATCATTTTTTTTTAAATAACATAAACTCACCTTCACCGAGATTGAATTTTAAACACAGCAAAGATGTTTAAACCTGTCATTTTCTTACATCAATGATCCAGAGGCTATCCTTAGTGAAATTGAATCTACTATAAATATTCAGATTTTATTGATAAAATAATTTACAGTACTTACAGAAGGTGATTAAATATAAATCAGTGAATGCCGCATTGCGTGATTCATCAAGGTACAAACGATACCACGAATTGGTCATGTTCAGTATTTAATTTATTCAGTTATTGGTATGATTCGTATTTAATAAACATTTCGTTTTTCCAATTTGCATTTCGCATTTCTCTCACAAAAACACTCCATGTGCGTGTGTGAAATTAATTCCATGCATAATGTAATGCGCCAGGCCTGTTTGAATGTAAATAGCCTGTTTAAATTATTTTAAAGCTTTTAAAAAAATATTTAGATTAATCTTTCTTGGTTTAAGTTGTTTTAGAAATATTGAACATTTGCCATTACTGATTAGAATAAATAAGTTCTGAGTAAACAAGTTCTGAGTCAGACTACTACGACATTAGAGGCAACAATCAATGTAAAGCTGGAGAAAACCATAACAAAAAGAAACTACAAAAACAAACAAAATTTAGGAGAAAAAATACCTAGACCACATAAACCACATCAAGCTCTAAGGCGTAAGTTTCAGTAAATTTGTGATTATTATGGAACATTTTTTTTTCAATTGTAGAAATTTATCCTATACTCTAATATGAGTAAGGTTTGCTTGTATGTTTGCTTGCTTGCAACACTGATCTCAAAAACGGCTCCAACGATTTCCTTCAAATGTTCGAAATAACTAATTTCTAGGATAAAAATAAGTTTTAGACAGGCCTCATCCCGAGGAAAATCAAATAATGTAAAAAAAATAAAATGAAAAGTTAACATGATTAACATTGGGCTTACGGAGTTTCAAATCAAAACAAAAGATTTGTAACAGCTGTTCATAATCAACCAGGGAACTGTCAAAGTAATACTTATGTTGTTTGTGATTATTAACATGTGGTTTCCTGAGAGCAGAGATTAAAATATATGAGGGAAGATTACATAGAGTAGTAAAATAAATCAAAGGGACATTGAGCTATAAATAACAACTTGAGTGACCTTAAAAATGTAGAAAAGAGGCAAACGAGTTATACAGATCTGATTATCAGTAGGGGGAAGTGGTGAAATATGCTCCAAGTCATCTGAACAAACTGACTGGCAAAGCTTGGCCCCCAGGTACTCTTAAATTAAAATAATTAAAAAGTAATTCCTATGTAAAATTTATGTATTTAGTCAATAATACTTTTCACTCGTGACTTTACTTATTATAGTTACCTAGGCGGTTGTTTGACTTCGCATTTTTACACAAAGAAAACAAATTAAGGGAAAAACTCACTGCATTTGCTCAGTGAAATATTAATGAGCAGACCAAAACAGAACAACATTTTCAGAAAAGCTATTGCAATAAATAATTAAGCCGGGGAAAGTATAATCCGGCCTTTGGCGGGCTCAACAGGTGCCCCCTCCGCCCCAGCCCATCACACTAGCCCGGAATACAACTTGCAACCCCTTCTCAATCCACATGTAAAATACCCTTGTCGCAGCAATCCTGCGTACTCAGTAACGTGTTGGACTTCCTATTAAGTTAAAAAAAAACTATAGTCCTATATTCTCATGTATTATTATTGTAGGTATCTACGCTTTAAACATTAATTAATTTAACTTATGTTAAACCCGCTGCTGTTATTTACGCTCACATATATATAACTTTTGAATTATTGCGTAACAAACTTTTAAAATATACGATTTTTATGTTATATTAATTGTTTAAGATGAAAAATACAATTAATTACTCAATTTCTCGGTAAAGTGATTCAGTATTTCTGTATTTCATATGCGTACAAGAAAATTTTGAACAGCGTAAAAACACGTTTAGTTAACATAGTGTTGATTGTTCATGTAAGTTTGTGCTGAACTACATTTTAGCAGTGAGCCCCAAGCTAATGGTGAAGCTTGATGTATTATTTATGAGCTCAAGCTTACAGGCCCCAAGCTGCTTATTATTCCACCAACTATTCCAAAACTAATCACCTGGTATCCACAGCCTAATTAGACAACTTTGGTGATTAGTAATTACGTACTTTAAATAATCAGTTACTTTTTTAACCAGGAAAGTATATTTAGAAACAAAATAAATTCAGATTGTTGCTGAAATAAAACATTTTTATTTATAAGTAATTTCTTGAGTAGCATAATACGTGTTGCAACACTTAAATAAGTTCAGCCCGATGGAAAATGATAGTCAGTTTTTGAACTTCCCAAAACTCCGACGTGTGCCACCCGTGGCGCACTGTTTCCATTTGATTTTATGCCTTTTTAAAGTGCATTCGGAGCTTTGCTGAGTTATTTAAACTATATATGTATTTAAACTATGCCACACCGGTGGCGCACGTGTATTTTTTCAGAATTATGTTCTTGAAAAATAATGCTCCATCTTTTGTTCAGATTATTGTTTGCTGTATCGTATTTTTAATAATTTCACAAATTCCGACAGGTACCACCGGTGGTACACATCGGGCTGAACGTGAACAGGGTAAAATAAACTAGGTCCACAACAGTTATATTTACACTTATACTGTACTTGCTTATAAGACAGTAAATATAAGCAAATATAAAGCGATCGATTTCAATCAGTTACACCGCACATCGTCAGACCCAATTATAAATTATCTCTTTAATTTTTTTTAAATTTAGATTTTACTTGAGTATATTTATTTAACTAGGCTCAGCACAAAACGCAACGCACATCTGCTTTATTTGCTACAAATTTAGTACAAATCTGCGTTATTCGCTACCAAACGGAGTGCACATCTTTTATTTTAATGATTATCATATGTATATTTATATTAATGGTGTATTAAGATGTAGTCTTAAGGAAGATTTCCTTACCATACAAATTACTCAAAAAGTATTTTTCTATTAGGAAGCAAACTGAATTCTTACACCGGGAAAAGAACAGGTTTAAAAATTCATAAGATTTCGAGTCTTCTGAAACAACCGAAATAAAGTTAGCGCAATAAGTTGTATTAGCTGAGGACATTAAAGTAGCTATGGTAGTTTTGTTCCTTACCGTTAATATTCCATACATTCTATTTGAAAGTCCTCAAAAATGTCCTAAAGAAAGATAATGTAAATTATTCACTATTTTAATAGACGATTCAGTAGTTTATTTGTACTTGAGTTTAAAGTTTCTCAGATAATTAACCGGCAAGATTATATCTATATTAAGTTTTATGTTTACCGCAATCCTGACCCCTAAAGGTTTATTTAGACAAACCTCTTTCTTATACTGTAGACCAAGTTTAGGGTAATAATCTTTGGCTTACACAATATTTACGAAGTTTTATCAGAATATTTTTTAGGAACCATGCTTTTAACCAAAGTTAAACAACTAACGTCTTAACCTACCATGTTTTGTAAGATTTTGTTCAACTTCTAATAGTCTTCTAAATAGTTAATAGATCCCAGACAAAGGATATTGTGGATCCCTCCCAAATTAACGGTTATGATCGTTAAAGATACCTGTACACTAACTTTCCTCTGTTAACTGTTAATGGCAGACTAATGTCGATTATTCAAACATCACTCAACTTTGTTTAAACAATAAAGTTTCAGCTGCTACCTCTGTGATACACTATCGGTATTTTGGAAGAATTTATCATCTCTTTGTATATGAACTTCGAAATAAATTTTATTAAAAATGTAGTACCGGATATAATGAGTTTTTTAATACTACTTTTAGAGTTTTGGTAGAAGAAAAAGAAGATAATTTTGTGTTTAAAGCAATGCTGTAAAAATGGGACGTTTGATTGAGACGAATTAATGCTGAAGATAAATAGTTTACACTTATTTACAGTCAAAGAGTAGATTGGGATCGGTTAAAGTGTAAGAACAAGTTTGAGTGGCTCTACTATTTCCCTAACACTTAATGGTTAAGTTTTGTATTGAAATATTTATTAGAAACGGCTAGCTTTTCAAATGAAATTAACTTGAAAATCCTTAACATGCTAAAGATTTCATTTGGATCAGCTTATTTGTAAACGTTATAGATCTAACATTTATCAAAAGCCTCCGTGGACAGGATCTTATTTAGCTTTATCGTAAAAATCTACGAATGTTCAGTTTCGCCACATAACTTTCTCCACTTCCTCACTTTTTCACAGGCGTATTATTAACCAGTGTAATAGAAAACTATCATAGTATTATCTACTTTAAATAATAATCAGACTGAATTGATGTGTATAACATGCTTTACTCATTCAAGATGTTCTAACACTTACTGAGTCATAAAGAAATCATCCTTTCTATGCTTGACTACGATGTTTTTATTTTACTTTACAGCAGAGAGGGAGATGAAATATTTCCAGCTTAAGGCGACATGAAACGCGGTACATTCTAGAACCACCTGTTGCTCTTCAAAGGGTAGATTATACTCCAACATGATTGACAATTTCCTACAGTAAAATGTTTGGGTCTTTAAACAAAAATTAAAAAAAAAACACTTTTCCCTGGAAATCAACTATAAGCGTTCTTAATTGGAGTGGGTCAACAAATATATTAATAATGTTATTTTTTCAAATAACAAATTAATTGTTGGTTATTATATAAATATATTAAATACAATTATATAGTAATAATACATTGGTTCCCTTGACTTACTTCAATAGTAATAATGCATGTTGAAGATAGTGTGATTGTTAATGTCCCCAACGACATTAAATTAACAAAATCATTAATTTTGACCAGTTAATCCAAAATTATTTTCGCAGACTACATTTGTTAACTGCTGAAAACATTCGTGTACTTTGTTATTTAAACTTGTCCTCAAGAGGTCGATATTTCCTGTAGTACTGCTGGGTATACCTGTATTTTTGTGAAACTGGCAATGGTTTCGAAACTAAAAGAGATTTTATGGTTTTAATGGTTCGCAACCACTGGCAGTTTAGCCAAAATACAAGAAAACTTGCCAGTATCGCAGGAAGTTTCAAAATTTTTGTTTGCTAATATAAAATGTGTGTTTGTGAGAGTCTTTGCGTATTGGTTAAGATGACGGACTTAAAAACTAAGGCAGCGATCATGTTTTGAGTACGAACACCAGTACTGACAAATTAATTTAATCAGAATTTTATATTTCATGGTGTAAAGGCTCGCCCTTGCTTTTCTGGATACTTTCCACGAACAGATCTCTGCAGTCTATATGAACGAGCAAAGTGAGGCATAAAGAGACTATCAACCTCTTTTTGAAGAAAGGGAGTAAGAGGTTACTTCATCGTTTTTATGTTTATTTGCTATAACAAAAGTTCTATGAATTCCGCCTTTTACTTTCTCCCCCTATACATAGTATATGGAGAAAGTATTGTTTTCGTCAAAATTTTCGAATTTGAGTTGTTAGTGGAAATATTCGTTTTGGTGCTCCCTGACCCAAAAAAGTGGTTTTTACGTGATGTCTGTCTGTGTGTGTGTGTGTCTGTGTAGATGTACAGAGCTAGAGCCCTAACCTATGGGCCAATTTTTATGAAATTTGGTATGTAGGTACTAATCCACGATATCTCCAGGTGTTTTTTTCATTTTTTTGAATTTTTGATTTTTAAGGGTAATTATCCCCCAAAAACCGCCAAAAAACATGAAAAATCAACATTTCTCAAAAACGGCTCTAACGATTTTGATTAAACTTTCGTGGTTTGTAGAACTTTAGGTTTCCAACAAAATGACACCACCCGCATTTCTGGAAAAATTCGGGTTCAGAAATTACAGGACTTAAAACATCCAAAATTCAGTTTTTTGGATTTTTCATAAAAAATTATAAATGTTAAAAAAGATTACTACTCACCATTAAAAAGAGCTGAAAAAACTAAATAAATTAGTATTTTAAATTACTATTCTACGATTGCTAGTTGCGGAGAAAATTGAAATTTTCATTTAGCGGTAATAACAGTACGTTGTCCAATGTTATTCTTATGGGGAATACAAGAATAACTATTTCTCTCTTATTTACTGATCAATTTCATTAAAATTTGATATGCAGGTCAAGTTAGCATTGACCAACAGATGATGTTCGAAATGTGTTGCTATTTAACCCTGGGGGGGCAAGGGGGCATTTCCCCTCTCAAAACCCTTGTTGTAGCAACGGACTCTATAGTGCCTCCCAAAAAGGGATTTGGGTGGATATTTCTGAAAATAACTATTTTAGACAATTTTCTGTACATTTATCTATACTTCATATTCTATATTTAGTAAATAACAAATATTTTTGTCATTAAAGTTTGGCTAAAAGGGAGAAAGTATGTGTCAGTTTCCTGATACCGTTTATTTTAATGTTTGATGGATTTCGTATTTATTATATTTCGATACAAGTAGGAGAATCTATTTTATATTATTTACTGATCCAAAATTATTTTCTTTTTAAAGTTAATTATTGAGTTTGTACCTAGTTTATACTGGTATTTAGTTGTCTTTATAAACCAATATCAAGGTAATTAAGGCCGAAACAAGATGATCTAAGGTCGAAAATGTTTGGAGGGTAATTATAAACTTTGTTATAATAACAGCTTAAGGTTATTGTAAAAGTCTAGTCGAGAAGAAAGTTTGAATTTTACGGTAATTCATGGGTGGTAAAGTGGCGAATGGTTAATTATAACTCCTGAATAAAGAGGGGTATATGCCATTTATACTGTAGACTATATTTTTGTTTTCATTAAACGCTTTGAACACAATTTTTTTCAAAGTTTTCGGAATATTCGCCATGTTATGCGATAAATCGTTTTTCTCCTACCAAAGTTGTTGTTGTTTTAAAACAGGTTTGAAATCGCTGGTGTAAAAAGTAATACTAAAAATAACCTGAATATTTTCATATAAATATTATAATAAATAAAAATATCGGATCGAATGAAATTGCTCTAAATGTACTTAAGAAAGTTCGATAACGTTGTTGAGTTGAAGTTGATGAAATCTTTCGTAACAGATGTTTGCAATTCCAAACAAGACAGCGTAAACTTTCTTGGTGTAGATGAGATACTTACTCTATTCTACACCAATAATATAGATAATATTTGTAGATAATATAGATTGCTGTAGATAATATTTGTTTAAAAATAGTTTAACCAACTAAGTTCTGCTTCTTCTAGATAGAATCGAAAATGAAGAGTCATTGATTTAACTTAAGTCGACCTATTGCATAAATAGTGCTTGCTTGCTTATTCCCTAATGCAAATTCCTGACGCTTATTGTTTTCTACAGAGCAAATGAATCCTCTCTGATCATTCGTCTGCAATATATAACAAGACTTCCTCTACACCATTTCCCACCTGAAGAAACTAGCAAAATATTAAGTTCGTTACTGGGTTATCCAGTTGTAACTATGACAACCAAAGAATAACAATTATCGTTGAATATTTCGAGCCGAACCTAAATTCCAAATCTAATATGTCAGGTTGTCCAAAGGGCCCCGGCAGGGACTGCGGGTGTGAGAGTGGACTAGAGAGTGAGTCGGAGTGTGACCCGTGTCAAAGTCGTTGTGGGGAGTGGCAGAAGACCCCTAACTTCGTCAGGTCGCTTCCAGCACCGCACGTGGACGCTAACGCCCAGCAGATGTTGCAGAAAGGGCGGATCATCTTCGGGTCGGCGGTAGGGTCACTCCTCGTGGGGGGATGGCTCTACCAGAAGTATCTGCACTACGCGGCGGCCAAGGAGGCAGCTAAGGCGAAGAAGACGAGGGCGAAGCCCAAGCCAGTGAACCATGAACATATGGGGATTAAGGGTACAAGTTCAACATTGGTGCCGAAGGGGAAAGAGTTGGCAAATGTTGAAAGTAACAAGATTGTCAGAACTGATATTGAGAGACCTAAGGAAGTGAACCAAGAACTGGGGTTAGCGGGTTCTGATACGACCACGTCTTCAAAGGTGAAAAAGGAGTTAGCAAAGGTAGCAGATAGTAAGAGAGTTGTAATACCTAAAGAGGACAACCATGAACTCCAGAGGAAAGCGGGTTCTGCCACTGTTATGGCTCCAGGAGTTAAAAAGGAGTTAACGAAGGTGGACGCTAAGAGTAAAGTTGAACCGATTAAGGGTCTAAGTTCAACTTTGGTGCCTAAGGTAAAGGAGTTGGCGGATGCTGGAAGTAATAAGAGAGTTGGAACTGAACTTGTGAGACCTAAAGAAGCCAATGAAGAACTCCAGAGAAAAGTAGTTTCTGACACAGGAATATCTTCAGGAGTGAAGAGAGAATTAACAAAGGTAGAATCTAAGACAAAAGTTGAAACGATTGGGAATCAAAATAAAGTGAAAGATGACCATGCGAGGGTTAAGGGCTCGAGCTCAACATTGCTGTCTAAGGTAAAGGAGTTGGCAGATGTTGGAAGTAATAAGAGAGTTGGGACTGAAATTGGAAAACGTAAAGAAGGCAATGAAGAACTCAAGAGGAAATCGGGTTCTGACACAGGAATATCTTCAGGAGTGAAAGGAGACTTAACAAAAGTGGAATCGAAGAAGAATATTGAACCGATTGGGAACCCCAAAAGAGTCAAACACGATAATTTGAAGTTCATTGTCCCCAGCAAAACTCCAAGACCAGAGGTTAAAAAAGAGACTGAGCTTGAAGTTGCTTGTGGTGTCGCACAAGAGGGAGAGAAAAGAAAAACAGAAGAGGGTGCTGTCATTACTGTCCTCACTCAGGGGGAGAACGGAAGAAAGGTCAAAAGGAGAGGCTGGAAGTGAGAATTTGAATTAAATTACCTCGTAATTAATATGTTTTATTGGAATAAACAATTAATAGTACCTACTAACTTTTATTTTATCCTCCAACCTGGTTTCCTAAGCAACGCGACAAATTTCGAATCTAACAAAAGTACTTATTACGTCTAATATAGAAAATATCAATCTCTACACCACCAATCCCTGCTGAAACAAATTGAGTAAACTGTAACCGTGCAAATATATTAAACAATTTCTTTTAGATAATACAACATAAGAATTAATTATTATAACCTTAAAATATATATTTAAATGGTAAACTATATATTTTTTCGCATAACCACAGACTATTTTGTCTTAAAACGATAATCTTTAAACACTATGGCACGCTTAGTTATAACTAAATAACAATACTATCTCCATTATTGTTTTGAATCACAGAACATTTGGTGTAATGCGTAATGTATAATTTGAAAATGTCACATCAAAGTAACGATGGGTTGTAAATCACGAGGGAAGAAGATAATCCGGGCTTTGAAGACGCAACAGGTGTCGGCTCTGTCGGTCGTCATCCGGTATTAAACTAGAAATTCCTCCCTCTGGTCCTTTACATCCAGGAAATAGCTCCTCTCCTCTGGCCTTCTGTTTCCGGCGTTAAACTGTAAATATCTACCCTCTAGTCCTTTACATCCAGGAAATAGCTCCTCTCCTCTGGCCTTCAGCTTCCGGTATTAAACTAGAAATATACACCCTCTGGTCCTTTACATCCAGGAAATAGCTCCTCTCCTCTGGCCTTCTGCTTCCGGTTTTAAACTAGAAATTCCTATCCTCTAGTCCTTTGCATCCAAGAAATACCTTTTCCTCTCTGACCATCTGCTTCCGATATAACCTACAAATACCCACCTAGTGGTCCTTTGTACACAGGAGATACTATTTTCTGGGCTTTTGCATCCGGTATTAAACTAGAAAAACCTACCTCTTGCTCTTTTATGTATCGGAAATACCTCTTCTTCTCTGATCATCTGCATCCGATATTAAACTATAAATACCTTTTATTCATATTGCCTGTAGGATTGAAGTTTGACTCGAAATAAATCAGGTTTACGTACCTTTCCGTCGTCAATCCTTTGGTTTACCAGCAGATAACTAGTTTAGGGATTACTGTCACATTCTCAAATCGGACATTTTCAACATTTTGTAAGATTAATTATTGCATTTTGAGCAATCCCTGTAATAAAGACATAAAATTACCTTCAGTTATATATTATCGCTATAAATATTTTAAACCCCAAAATCGAAAACCTAAGAACATAAAGGGCAAATGTGTATTTTCAGCTTCATTAGGCATGTGCATGAACGGCTTGATTTGGAAAATATATGAGGTCACTACCTCATATTATCTTTAAAGTTTTAATCAGTACTGTAATTAGTAACTTTCATGGACAATATAATTGGAAAATGCCCAAAGCATTTTGTTTTATGCCCGTAAAACACCCATGCGCTGAACGGGGCACTAGCCCTGTAGTAAATAATAAAAACTTAAAAATTTCTGCGATTACAGAACATATTCCAATGCAAGGAGTTTCGAGTATTGTCATAGAGATATAACAATTTTAACCTCAATGACCCTATTCCAGTATGCATTTGTACAGTAAACAACTATTAAATGATAGTAAAAATTATATTAGAGACAATCCTTAAAGTTTTGTGAAACTGCTTGTTTTCGCGGTTTGAACAACACGGGAGATTCATGTCTAAAACTGGGAGAGCGGGACACGTGGGACGCCGCCATCTTGAAATCAACTTTTGATCCTTCTTCTATCCCGATGTTTTTTAATCCACGCCCACCGTTGCATATTTCACCCTGGTTTTATAAATTATATATAATTTACTCTTTATATTTTTTAGCTTAAGACTAGTGCAAATACTGGAGGATTTACCAACCAAATTTTTTTGAGATTAGTCGAGGATCATAAAAAACGAATACATGTTTGATGTATTTTTTTACATTGCCTACAAACTTTGCCTATCAAGGAAAGTATTACGTTCATTTTTGTGTTAGTATGACCCAGGAAAACTTTTTGAATGGTACAATTATTTAAATTATGGTGGAATAAATTAACATATTATGGTGGAGTTTAGGTTCAGTATTAATTTTAGAATTTACCCTTCTTCAAAAAATCTGAAATACTCTAATATAAAACTGGCAGTTTGTAAATATATAAATATAGTAATAATTGTATAGTATATTATATTAAATTACACACGTTTTATTCAAGAAGAATGATAATGTTTATCCAAAACGAGTTCGCACGCAGCACGCTGACGTGAGGGAAGTGAATTTCCAAATAGAAACTTGTAAAACTCAAAATCAGTGTAAAAACATACATTTGTCCAATTTTTATTGAAATCTGAAAACATTGATTTTCTGGCTGTTCTGATACTCCTGCTTTCATTTACTTGCAAAGCTGGGAATACAATTTTGCCCAATATAAGGTTAGGAGAAGGTCCAGACAGGCTTGAAAGTAGGTGTGAGGTTGCTGGGGATGATAAAAGTACTCTAACAAAGGAATAACAGGCTTTTCTCGTGTAAAACCCCCATAAGACAACGTACTGTGTTTAGTCAATACACATTTTCTTTAATAACTCGGTAAATATTTATGCTAGAATGATGAGAGAGGGCTTAAAACTTTCGCCTCTCTAATTCCCATCTTTTTACATGCATTTATTTTACATCTGGGGCTTTTATGACCATTTTTGGGCCCAAAAACTCGAAATTTGAAAGATTAATCCCCCAAAAAAGGGGTTTAGAGTTTTCCGATTGTTTTGCCCAACGAACTTGTCCAACTGAGTACAGAAAGGAACGTCCCTACCAAATTTGAAGTAAATCGGATAAAAATTGCGACCGCTAGAGTGCAAACACACATATATATATATATATATGTCTATATATATATGTCTATATATATATATATATACATATATATATATAAAATTTTGAACGACCCCCCAAAACGTGTTCAGGGGGTCACGTTAGGAACTTCTATGGTGGTCCCGGGCTTAAGTTTCACCGTGCGGGTCATGCTAATAGTTCACTTTCCATAGGAAATTCACTAATAATTGTTTAAAGGTATATTAAAAGTGTCGAGGATCTACTGACCCAAATTATTTTGTTAAGTTAATCAATGGTCAAAAAACAATTTTTGATATGCAATCCTTTTGTTTTATCAAGGAAAAACATTTTTTACAATAGGGTTCAGATTCACTGTGAATTTTAAAGTTTCCCTTTCTTATAATAAACTTAAATACTCGAATTAGAAAACATACAGTTATTAAATAGTTAGTAAATATAATTTGAGAGCATATTATATTCAATCACGCAATTTTAGTGGCAGTTCTAAAACATTGTACGAATTATTTCGTAGAATCATCCTGCACATACACGCGGTGAGGGATGTAGCGGCAGTGATTATTCATTATTCATGTGTGGGAAAGTCATTCATCATCCATTATTCGTTATTATTCATCATTCACAGCTAATTGTTCCCTGGCGCCCCTTCATCAATCATAAGTCCTGCTAGTGGGAGATTTGTGCTGTGTAATGCATTAAGTACATTACAGGATTCGTTATTGTATTCCTTACTATCGAAATACTTTTAAGGTGTTCTTTTAAGTTAGAATACTGCTATACTTAATGGGTCAAGGCGTTATTTATACTATTTAAAGCAATTATCTTATTTAAAGTCCTTTACTCCACATTTTAAAGGGAAAATAATACGTTTTTGCGTAATATTATTTTTTATAAATGGATAATCCTCTTTTTAGCGAATTTTCCCTACAGGGAAGAAGCTATTACCGTAGTCGGCATGGTAAGACCTAGGCCCGGGACCATGATAACCTTTCGTTTTGAGGTCCTTAGACCCCAAAAACACCATTCGTTCGAAACTGTATATGTATTTGTGTGTTTCCGTGAGCACGGTAACTCTCGTAAAAATGATCCGATTGTGATTAAATTTGGGATAAACGTGTAAAGCAACATTTATGACATTAAGTTCGAAAACCAGCCAGATCGCTCCATCCAAAGGGGTATTTCGGGGGGGGGGGGGTTTAGTAACCCAAAGATTTTTTTTATTTTTTACATATAATTTTTGAAATAGTCAAATTTTAGTTTTAACCATTGGATTCATCTTAAAAAAACACACAATTTGGTATTTTGATCATTCCTCTACGTTCATTGGTTACCGAGATATTGAAAGTAGTAATCACATCAGTACGTTGTCTTATGGAGGAAAAGAACAAATTTATATCTCGCTTATTTATGAACGTATACTGACGAAACTTGGTATACGGCTTCATCTCGTTGTGGTCTATTGATATTTGCTCAAAAATTTTTTTCCCAAAGTCTCCCGTAGCAGTAAACCTGCGTACTCAGCCTCCATGTTATTCTTATGGATAATAATTAAGTACTATGTCTCCCTTAATTATGAACATAAATTAATTTAAACTGGTATATGATTTCACCTAGTTTAGTTATTTTTATATTAGCAGAAAAATTCATTTTTTTGTTCTGTGTTGCAGCAAACCTGCGTACACAGCCCCAGTGTTATTCTTATGGAGAATAATTAATATTGTTTATATCGCTTTTTTCATTATTTGTGAATATATTTTTATGAAACTTGGTAAGTGGCCTTATGTAGTATTAAGACGTTTATATCTCCATTGGAAATTCGCTGGGTATGCAGGTTTGCTGCGACGGGGGTATTTTTATAGGAACACGTGTAAATAACACCAACTTAGTAGTAATATAGTTTTACTAAACTTTATTTCTAGGACACACTATGATGCACCAGAAATGCATCTATATTCTATATTCCAGTTATTTTTGTATCTCATAGTCTATAGGCAACAATGAATTTTAATTTTAGTATCTCCTTTAGATCAGTTAATTAAAATGAACGCTGTTCTTAAGAGAAGTGACATTAAAGTAGCACGTAAAAATAGATTGTTTTCTCACCCATATATGTCACTATCCAAATAAATACTGGAAGTAAGAAAAAACACGATTAAAGGAAATTGGTTGGGAGTAACATAACGAAACTGTTTACAAATTTAAACAACGCTAATCTAGTTATTGTTACTTCATTAAAAGAGGATTGTCCGTAAAGTATAAGATTTACTTGAAAGAAAGCGGGAGAATGCATTGATTCTTCGCAGCTGTTCCTAAAGAGATTTCAACAACTTAACTCTTTAGTTAACTTTCCAAGTTTATTTTTAGCATTGTTTCAATCACTTCCACTCTCTTATCGCGATCGAATCTCGAGTGTTGTTTAAGTGAAAGAGCTGAAACTTTGATTAAATCCGAGATCTTCTTCACATTGTTCTAGGTTCTTGGGCGTTCGGATTTGCCGTACTGTGAAATGAATTTTATGTAGAGTTATTTTGTAATAAGTGTCTAATAAAAATCCTATAGTACATCAAAAGAAACTGGGTTTTTACAGAAATATTCTGAGACAACCGCTAGACAGATTTTAATGATTTTTTCAATAATGGTAATTTTGAGAAGCTGGGAATGTCGAAGCCAAAATTTTAAACTAGGTTTTAAATGTTGTATAAGTCTGATTTAAATTTTCAAAAAACTTAGCAGCCAACCCAAATATGGTAAGTGTGTTTTCAAAAAACTTTCAAATCACACGGTGTCATCCTCTGCAAAACCTTCCATCCAAGCAGTAAGTAGCGAGTGAGGATGTTATATAAACATAAGGATATAGAGTGAACATCCTATAAAATAACCCTATTTTTTAGCTTATGCGGGCAAGGACGCGACAAGCGCAGTTAGTTTTAGTTGTAAAACTAAAAAGCCTAAAAAAGATTTTCAATTACAATACTGTACTTAAAAGCCTGTATTTAGATAATTAAATGTTTACAATTTGTATTGGACAGAAAGTTGCCTTCAAATTCAACTTCCAATGTATAATTGTATACAATTTTTCTTCTTACTAGAAAATAAATAAAAGCTCCACGGTTTGTATACTAGTACCTGGGGGGGCGAGCTTTGCTCGGGGAAAGGCCAGTCAGTTTGTTTAGGTGACTCGGAGTAATATTTCACAACTTCCCCCTACTGATAATCTGATTTGTATAACTCATTTGTCTCTTTTCTACATTTTTAAGGTCCCTCCAGTTGTTATTTATAGCTCAATGCCCGTTTGATTTTTTAAGTACTCTATATATGTAATCTTTACTCAAATCTTTTAATCTCTGCTCTCAGGAAACCACATGTTAATAAACATAAACAACATAAGTATTACTTTGACAGTTCCCTGGTTGATTATGAACAGCTGTTACAATTCTTTTGTTTTGATTTGAAACTCCTTAAGCCCAATATTATTTTTTTAAACTTTTCATTTTAGTTTTTTTACATTAATTGATTTTCCTGGGGATGAGGCCTATCTAGAACTTATTTTTATTCCAATAATTAGTTATTTCGAACATTTGAAGGAAATCGTTGGATCCATTATTGAGATCAGTGTCGCAAGCAAGCAAACAAGCAAACCTTACTCATGTTAGAGTATAGGATATTCATTAACTTCTTTTAGAATACCCTAAGAATTGTTGGTATTTATTTCTGTTAATAACATGGCGAAAACGGAGCCAAAACAGCGCTGCATTGGTATGTAATGCATATGCTCTAAGGCCAGACCATATGAGAAAAGAAAAAACCTGAGAAAGTAGGAAATATCCCCTTAAGTTTAAGTCTCTCACCTGTGATCAACGGTGTTATATTATTTGACTTTAAAATTGAAATCACATAAATAAGAGTTGGACAAAGCTAGTATTTTAATTTTTAAAACCCTTAACTTAAGTTTCCGAAAAATATCCAACGTTAAAACAGTAATTATTTTCCAGTATTATTCAAGATTCGTTCAAAGTTTATATAGTTATGTCAACCTTTTATTGCATCACTTTGCTATAGGAAAATTCAAAGCTGTCAAGATATTTATTTTTAACCAACATTTAAACCTTCACAGAGTTAACTATAACAAATATTCTCTGAAGCATATTGTACGTTGTGGTGTAAATCTTCATCAAGTATGAAATTAAACGAACAAAAATTGTAAATTTCCAAAGAAATAGCAATGTTGTTTTCAGCCTATAAAGAGAGTTTTTGTTATCCTTTAAATATTTTTATATCTGTTTTAATTTTATTTATAAATTCGTATATACTTGGTTGAACTTGATTCTAGAATAGTATACCTTTCATCATACTTTCTCAATTGTCCAGGAAACATTTTCCTTCAGTTAAACCGGCTGACGAAAGAAATTAATTTATTACTTTTTCATGCAGAAGAAAACTTCAATAAAGTAGCCTTGGTAATCGTTTGAATTTAATTTAACAGTGGTCGTTGTAAAGTATAAAATCTACCTCAGTTTACCAATAGTTGTAGTTGACAAAGTATTTAAAATTCTTTACATAATCTCTATTTCTTCGATACATTTTAACATTGTCTATACTCCAGTGTTAATCTGAACATATATTTTATAACCTCAGATAAATAGTGCGTTGTTAAGGCAAGCTATAATGACTTGCTAAGGCATAAAGGCATACTATAAAGGCATGATATGAAGGCAAGATATAAAGGCATGAAAGCTTAAAGATTACAAGATGTTGAGGTGGTTTTATTGTCGGGGCGATGAATTATGGCAGTTTTTATCTTAAATCTTTCCCACCTGGTTTCTTTCACAAGAACAAGTTGAGAACTTCGCTAAGGTGTATTTTATATGCATCTTAAGTATAGTTTTACCCTAGTTTGATCCTAGTGCTAGCTTAAAACTGAATCTTCTAAATGAAACGTTATTGTTTTAAAACTCTACACGTGTTTCAAATATTACCTATATCAACTTTTAACTTTCGATTAAAACTTTGGGTAGTTTTGCAAGTTGTTTTGTGACTGAAAGTGGTGTTATGTACTAGAGGGACGCTGTAAGACAAGAACGAGTTCGCACGCAGCACGCTGACGTGAGGGAAGTGAATTTCCAAATAAAAAACTATAAAACTCAAAATCAGTTCAAAACATACATTTATTCCATTTTTTTCAAATCTGAAAATATTCATTTTTTGGCTGTTCTGATGCTCCTGGTTCTATTTACCTGCAATGCTGTAAACACAAATTTGCGCATTATTTGGTTAGGAGAAGGTCCAGTCTGGCTTTAAAGTAGGCGTGAGGTTGTTGGGGATGATAAAAGTAGACCAACAAATGAATAATAGGCTTTTCTAATGTAAAACCCCCATAAGACAACGTACTGTACTTGGTCGATACACATTTTCTTTAATAACTCGGTAAATAGACGAGAGAGGGCTTAAAAGTTTTGCCACACTAATTTCCATCTTTTTACATGCGTTAATTTCACATCCGGGGCTTTTCTGACCCTTTTTGTGCCCAAAAACCCCAAATTTGAAAGAATAATCCCCAAAAAAAGGGGATTAGAGTTTTCCGATTGTTTTGCCCAACGAACTTGTCCAACTGATTATAGAAAGAAACGTCCATACCAAATTTTAAGTAAATCAGACAAAAAATGTGACCACTAGAGTGCACACACACACACACACACACACACACACACACACACACACACACACACACACACACACACACACACACACACACACACACACACACACACACACACGCACACATATTATTTTGAACGACCCCCCAAAACGTGTTCAGAGGATCACGTTAGGAACTTATATGGTGGTCCCGGGCTAAAGTTGCACCGTGCGGGTCATGCTAATAGTTCGCTTTCCATAGGAAATTCACTAACAAGTGGCGAATGTGGTCCAACCGTGTTTCTAATGTGACTAGCACACAAACAGTTGTTTAAATGACTAGTAGGCCTACACTTCTATGGAAACTTATGTACCTCTCTCTTACTTTACCCTGTATTCCGATCTAAAAAGCTGATGAATTTCAAAGGTACATTTTGTTTTTTACTTGTTTAAAAGTTCCAGTCCACGTTTCAGGATACATTCAAATTCAATTGAATATTTCTATAAAAAAATTCGAATACAACATGTTTATTCGTTTCAAGTTAAATTTTACTTTAAATTAGTAAATTACAAAACTGTATTTATTACCTATTAAATGTTAGACTCTATATTCTAACATTATGCAAATGCAACCATATTTTACTAAACTACTATACTCAACTAAATTTAAATATTTATGTATTCAGCAATAAGTATTTAAATTTAATTACGAAGACTTGTCCTTCCCTAATTAACTGTTTGTGTGTATTTATTTCAAACAAATAAGCCATTTAATTACGGTTGATGTTTAATTAATATTAATAACGCTAACAGGACGTGAATATTCCCAATGTGGTTGATACGGTATTAATATGCCCGGGGCAGCAGTTTCTGTGGCTAATAATCAATCAACATTTCGAGGAATAATTTCATTCTCGTTGTTTTTTTTTTGCTTGCTGGACAATTAATAAACGTATAGCAGGTTGCCTTATAATTGTAATTCTTTAATTATAATTCCTCCGAAACACCTCTTTTATCTGAAGTTGTTGGGATATTTTGTTACATATAATACAATAATATCCTTTAACGAGTTCGCACGCAGCACGCTGACGTGAGGGAAGTGAATTTCCACATAAAAACTTTAAAAACTCAAAATAAGTGTAAAAATATACATTTATTCCAATTTTTATTAAAATCTGAAAACAGTGATTTTTGGCTGTTCTGATGTTCCTGGTTTCATTTACCTGCCAAGCTGGGAATACAATTTTGCGCATTATAATGTCATGAGAAAGTCCAGGCAGGCTTGAAAGTAGACGTGAGGTTGCTGGGGATGATAAAAGTACTCTAACCAAGGAATAACAGACTTTTCTAGTGTAAAACCCCCTTAAGACAACGTACTGTGTTTAGTCGAAACACATTTTCTTTAATAACTCGGTAAATATGTAAGCTAGAATGAAGAGAGAGGCCTTAAAAATTTTGTATCAGAAATTCCCATCTTTTTACATACATTAATTTGACATACAGGGCTTTTCTGACCCTTGTTGGGCTCAAAAACTCAAAATTTGGAAGATTAATCCCCAAATAAGGGGTTTTGAGTTTTACGATTGTTTTGCCCAACGAACTTGTCCAACTGATTTCAGAAAGGAACGTCCCTACCAAATTTGAAGGAAATCGGAAAAAATGCGACCGCTAGAGTGCAAACACACACACACACACACACACACACACACACACACACACATATATATATATATATATATATATATATATATATATATATATATATATAATTTTGAACGACCCCCCAAAACGTGTTCAGAGGGTCACGTTAGGAACTTCTATGGTGGTCCCGGGCTTAAGTTTCACCGTGCTAATAGTTCACTTTCCAAAGGAAATTCACTAACAAGCCGTTCAGGTTTTTACAATGTAAAATAAACTATGCAAGTAATTATTTTAATACTTATCATTAGTTAGAACTATTCACTGTAATCATTCTATGCATTATTTAAAATTTTAAATTAACATGTTCAAATATTACCAAATTCTATTTTGATGAGAAAGTAATAGAGTAGTGTTGCATAGACTTGCGGTGACAAGTTTATATTTTCCTATTATATTTATAAATGTCAACAACAAGGCGCTATATACAGGGTGTCTGTTAATTGTGTTCCCAAATTTTATAAATATGGTTATTTAATTAAAAATTAGTAAAAAAGTTCCTGTAAACATAGGTCCCAAAACCTATAGTTTTCCGTCTATCTGTCTGTATGTGTTTTTAACATAATTTAACATATCTTACAAACCTATTAAAGTATCAAGTTCAATCTTGGTATATGTATGATGACTAATAATACCTATTTTGGTATGGAGTATCAAATTTCTTTGTACCATTTCAAAATGACGGCCATGTTTTGTTTTCAAGGCTTAATATCTTAAAACCCGTAATATTTATGAAAAAACTGTAAGAATAAAAAACTTTGTTTAATTTTGTCCTAAAAACAATAATATGAAGATTATAAATGTATGATTTTAAATAACTGAGAAACTATAATTATTATATTTTAAAACGTGATGTTTTAGTCCAGAAATAGCAAAAAAAGCATGTGTTAACTTGTAAATATTACCATTACTCAGTTATTTAAAATTGTATAGTTAAAATCTTCATATTATTGATTTTATGACAAAATTACACAACATTTTTGATTCTAAAGTTTTTTTCATAAATATTACGGTTTTTAAGATATTAAGCTTTGAAAACAAAACATGACCGCCATTTTTAAATGCTAAAAAGTATAAATTTGATAATCCATACCAAAATAGGCCTTATTAGTCATTATACATGTACCAACTTTGAACTTGATACTTTAACAGGTTTGTAAGATATGTTAAATTATGTAAAAATCACATACAGACAGATAGACGGATAACTATAGGTTTTAGGACCTATGTTTATATGAACTTTTTTCACTCATTTTGACCTAAATAACCATTTTAAAATTTGGGAACGCACCTAACAGATACCCTGTATAGTGTTCAAAAAGGAAAAATTACTTACACAAATAGTGAAAATATATTTTTTCTGTGGGTTTTGTGACTCTTACACAGTTTACGTGTTGGTTTAGAAGTTCACACACATTAGATAATACCCCCCGTCGCAGCAAACCTGCGTACTCAGCGAATTTCCAAAGCATTGATATGTTTCTCACTAGTATATAAAGCCACTCACCAATTTTGACAAAAATACATTCATAAATAAGTTATTTATTACATTTTATTTATTCCCCATAAGAATAACATTAGGACTGAGTACGCAGGTTTGCTGCAACGAGGAAGATAAGAAATGATTTTTTATGCAATTATCAATATAACTGAACCAGGTGAAGCTACTTACCATGTTTTATTAATTTATGTTCATAATTAAGGGAGATATAAAACTTTACTTATTCTCCATAAGAATAACATTAGGGCTGAGTATGCAGGTTAGCTGCTACGGGGACAATCAACAAAACATTTATTTTTTGTGCAATTATCAATATACCAGTACAACATGAAGCCACATACCAAATTTCATCAATATACATTAATAAATAATCAAGATATCCAATTTTATTTATTCTCCATAAGGATAACATTGGACAACGTACTGTGTTTAGCACTTTGAATATCTCTGCAACGGTTTGACGTAGAATCACAATTTAAACACCAAAATGATTGTTTTGTGGAGCTGAAGTGATTGGTAAAAGAAAATGTGAAGTTTAAAGTAAAATTAACTGAGGAAAAGCCAAAAACCTTTTTCCCATAAGATTAACATGGGAGATTTTATGAGCATGTTTTTTGGATTTTTTCCGCAACCACTTAACCTAGGTTAATAATTCAAAATACCATATTATTTGTTTTTTTAAGCTCTATAACATGGTCTAAACCAAAATTAAGTGTTTTAAAAATTTTAGGGTAAAAAATGCAAAAAACTGATTTTTGGAAAATTTAAAACCCCCATAAACCCCCCTTCCCATGGTCCGATTTTTCTGGTTTTCGAACTTAAAGTCATAAATGTCAGTTTACACATTTGAGCCAAATTTCATCGAAATCGGACGTTTTTTACTCAAGTTATCGCATTCACGGACACATATATAGATATATATATATATATATATATATATATATATATATAATATATATATAGATATATATATATAGATATATATATACATATATATAAATTTGAACGAATAGTGTTTTGGACATCTGGGGACATCAAAACAAAAAGTTATCATGGTCTCGGGCTTAAGTCTTACCATGAGACCTACGGTAATAGCTTCTTCCCTATAGGGGAAATTCGCTAAAATGACACAAAAGGTCCCACAAGTCATAGAAATCACTACTCACGGCGTATAACAAAGTGTATCGTTCGTAGGTATCGTTAAACAAGTGTGCATGTAATAGATATTTAGATATTTCACTTGTGCTGTGTTTATAAAATTACAACTATAGAGTTTTTTCTTATTTACATAATCTTACACGCCCTTATATGCAATGTTTGTCTGGCCAGTAGACTTGTCGTACATTTAAATTAAGCCTACATTTTTATCCTGAAGCTATATAATTATCAGGTAACACATAATACAAATTTATACTAATTATATTGTAATGAGGAAAGAAACACCATCTACCACTTGAAGAAACACCAATTCAAAAATGAATGTGTTGAGGCAGTCTGACAATTGCAGTCAAGATGCTCAGAGAAACAGTTCTGAAATAGATATTCATTAGCGAGCTCTTAAAACTTGTTGAAACATGACTAATTCTTAATGTGCTTTGGGCAATTATTATACATTTTTAAACAGAAGTGCATTCGAAATTCCCTGGGTGTTTTGTCTAGGAAAGTTTTTATACAAAAAACGGCAGAATGTTTAGTGGAATGTTTCATCATGCTGATGATGAAATCTCTCCATGAAATCTTTGAGAGTTGGATTTAACAATAACAAATGTTGAAGGATGAACAACGAAATAAGTGAAGGAATAAGTTAACAAGAATAATGAAGTGTAATATACTAACTAGTCGGATGTCCCGCTCTCCGCACGGGGATCTAGCAGGCGTGGATCTAGTTGTTTTGAACACTTTAAAATATAATCAGATGAATACCTAAACAAAATATCTCCGTAAGATTAACATTAGAACTTTGAAGGCGTGTAGCCCCTGAAGGTGGGTGTTTTCAAACTTCCGTAAGGAACATCTAGAGGTTATTAGCTTTTGATTAATACCAAATATGTATATATGTAAATATATATATATATGTAATACATATATGTATATATAATAATATATACAAGGGTCGAAAATCGCCGAACAAAAATCAAGATATTCTTTTAATAATATAGATATTGTTAAAATAGTTAGTGTATAGTTAGTTTTCCACTTATAATTGTTGTAGATTCAAAAATTAATTTTTCAAGCTCAGATTTGTACAGGGAGCAATTTTTAATCGTACAAAATTGTCTACCATTTATAACACGCTAATGATCTGCTCCTTATCGGGCAAAATGTTATAAATAGTGTTACTACTCTTTTACTGTACTCTTAGAATACAGGTAAAATATCCGTGGTCAAATACAAGTGCGTTTCAATGATGTATTTCCCTCACATTGCAGCGAAGACAGATATCCAGCGTTATCTGCACGGTGTGACGCCCATTGATCTGTCCCCATGACAACCATGACGCGAATCGTACTCACAGGATCATCAATGAACACCGCCGCCTCGACTCTGTTTCTATTTTTATTTCACTTCCTCCAGAACTATAAATAATGGCACTTTATGGTCTTGTATCCCATGTTAGGGATGTATTGTCAGCTGGGATGAAATGGGATTGTGGGATAACGTGGGATATTTTGACGATTGTAATTTTTACATTGAAGCTGTAATGTAAAATTATTTTTCTTTACTAAAATTCTTAATACAATTTGCCAATGATAAAACTTTTAAATTTGTAATATTTTTTATACTTTAAAGCAAATAATACAACGAGATTTAATCATTACTACGGCAATGATAAACTATCTAATATCAAGTTTAAAATATTTGTAGAAACCCAAGAATAAAGGGGGATATTTCATATAAGACTATATTGGCAAAGTGTGAATTTGAATTCTGTATCATTTTTTTATGTGGAGAGGAAATACTGAAATAATGATGCAACGAAGTAAATTTTTAAACTTTTAAAAAAATCCTCTTTATTGCTGAGTTCATTCTACAACATACGCAACACTTACTTTAGTTTAGATTTAGAAAAGGGAAGTGATCGTCAATAACTTAAAGCGGTTTTATAATTGGTTATAAAGTAAAAAATATGGTCACATGTAATTTCAATTTAATTGTACAAGTAAACAACATGACTTAAACTTTTCTTTCGTTTTGCAAACCTACTACTAGAATCAAGCTTCACTCGAATGTAATTTATTGTGTAACTTTGCTGACTGAGTTTACCACATAAAAAAGTATGACATTTTTATTTTTGCCTTAATTTACGTAACACTCTTTATTGTGATTCCAATAATATTGAACATCTGAAGTTAGACAATTCAGATCAAGTTGAATTACAATCTTAAAATAATATTACCTAATTACAATAAGGAAAGCGGTGCAAGTTCTTACCATGACGGTGCTAAAGTAAATGGCCGGACTATAAATGTGTTGTAAACCATATATTTAGTTTTTACCACGTCATTATTAATTTATTTACTTTTAAACTTATGTTTTTTGGATTGTTTTGTATAAAGTAAAGAATTCATTAATATGAATAAAATTATTTAATTTATTGTTTAAGGTACTTTAAGGTGTTAAATCCTGAAATATGGATATTCCCCAAGGTAATTCTTATTTAAAAACGTTAATAGTATTAATAAATAGGATAGGTCAATGATAGTATTATTTTTGTGTTTTTCTATTTTATAACTATTCACTCAAATATATTGACCTATATTCAGAATAACTTATACAATTTTTAATTGCTCTCGGATATTTTAGTGTAATCAAATTGAAATAAACAAAATCATATGACAAAAGTTTGAGACAAAATAAAATAATTGAGCACTCGGTTTAGTACTTGTATTAGTATTTATCTTTTTTAACAGTCAGTATTAATGTCTGCAGGCAAATTTAAATGAACAAAGTGCGTTTAGTATTAGATTGGTTTATTAATGGGTATTATTTATAATGCCTGTAATGAACCAGAACCGTAGATAATGAACTGTTAAATTAAATCCCTTGCAATCAATGAGTTTAATCCCATTTCGAGTTGGAAATACAGGAAGGTATTTACTATATTATAATAAAATTTCCTTAGAATGTTAAAACGTAAATAAACAATTTTGGAACATACATACATTATTATACATTATTTGATCAAGAACACATTTTAAGACTGAACTCACATTTGTATATTGAAGATTAAAGATTTCCAGGCTTTGCAAATATTTACTCTGCCAATTTATTTAGGCATTTAACTATAAATATGCGGATTGAGGCAGAACGATGCTCAGAATGATTTACTAGCCTAGTGCATTTAGTGTCTTATGTGTTAATACTTATCTTATTGAATTAGCTAGCCAATATCTTCGTAAATATAAATATTTATATTTGAACCATTGTAAATATATGTTTCTTCTTAAACTATATTTTCATTGCAACATTTATTATTTTTTACAGGATTAGTTTAGTGTTTGGAAAATCTGCATATCTGTGTTTAGAGTTAGTAATTTTTGTGTTTAACCTATTTTTACTGGGAAAAAACTCTTTCGTCTTACGAATGGATAAACGAATGGATCGATAAATTCTCTTTCAATCATATAAGTAGAGTTACGCTTTGCCCTTATTGGCAAGTTAGTTGGATTCGTTTGAACACCTTTGGACGGTCGCTTGAATGCTATTTTACTCTTTCAGTAAATCATATAAGTCGAAGAAGTTTAAAGACTTAATTAAATTTTTATGCATACATACATACATACATACATACATACATACATAGATACATACATTAATACAATTGTCTCAGCAGACATTATACTCTGTATCATAAACCAACTCAATGAAACTTTGTTTCCTAAATATTAAATTCAGTATTTCCACATTATTAATTAATTATTATATAGGTTACTTACATTAGGTAAATGTAACTTTCAACTCATAAATTATGTAGACAACTTGGGTTGTATCAATGCATAATCAATATTGTATTTGTACTTTAATTCCACGTGATCCAATTAACCTCCTTACCTCTAAGAATGTTAAAAGATGAATAAAGAGCCTTCATTTATTATTGCAAGGCACCGCCCGCAATTCAGGTACAGCGAAGTGTGCGGGTTGCGTTCTCGCGCCTTACAAACTGGCTTTTAATGCTTTGTATTATCGTTTTACCCCAAAAATCATAACTTAAATTTCTTTAAATGTACATTCATTAATTTTATGCTGTATATAAAATAAAACTAATATCAAAACTAGATATCTTATCTACATGCACTGTTTTCGATCTATTTAAAGATAAATTAAATGTTTTGCGTTATATAATATTTTGTAAAGATAAAAAAAAAACTAAAGCAATGTTTCTTTTTAATTTAAGGCTACCTAGGAATAGTTTTAAAATACGATTTTTAAATACTAAAAAATTTGAGGTTTCTTTGAATATTTGAAGCTACAGTAACTTTCATGTCGGAGAGGTATACAACAACCTTTTAGATAAATAATTAATTTCTTTCTTAAAAAAGTAGCTACTTCACAACCATGCTCTTTCTAACGTCGGTAACACACTAAAGAACTTAAGTTTAAACATTACCTTAAAATAACAGTTCACTTTACATAACAGCCTAGTGACCTACCTAAATGGTTTGCATGTAGATATTTTTAGAAAACTTAGTACTCATTGTTTTTTAAAATATTTTTAAGATAGTTTAGGTCATTTTTTACCCATTCTAAATATCATTTGACCCTCATTTTTTAATATCTTGCTGCTGTGGTTTCCTACCAAGGGCATAGCAACGAAAGACTGTGAAATATTAAGGCCAAACTAATTAATGCAATTTTTTAAGCAACTGTACAAGTAACCTATACTTTTAATTGGTTGAAATAAAGTTTCTGAGTGTTTCAGTTGGTAGGAGCCCGACTGAGAATCAAAACTGAATTGAACTGAATTGTTTGTTGATTGAGAATAGTTTTTGTCTTAAATTGATTTCAAATCTATAACGATTATCCCTCACAAACCGTTTTAAACCTTTGCTTACACAGAGTTAGACTACTTTCTCTTCTAATATCCTTAGTTAGTTAGTTATAAGTTAGTATTTCCCTCCTTATTGCCACAGTATAAACGATATCAGAAGGAAATGCCATTAAATCGCCGATTTATAATCACTGTTTTTCCCCAATGTAGGAAACGTGCTGTGCGAAACAAGCTGTTCGTGCCGATTCTTATTATTTGGTTGGTAACAAATAGCGGAAGCATCCATCCCCCTACACCCCCTCACACCCTCTACTCCCTCCTACTCCCCTTTCCCCTCCACTAACGTTTTGTCCAACGATGATTCGTGTGGAATCTACAACTAACAACACGAGACATGTGACATTTTCATGGTGGGGGGATTAATAGAGACACGAAATCGGTATACTCGTTCTGCTCATTGGCATCATCCCCTAACTATGAGGAGTTTCTGACACGCGAACAAATAGTTTAACTGGCTAAGTCTATATTTGGTTTATTAAGAGCAAACATAAACAATTGCTTAATTTTGTTTCCGTCTAAATTATGCAGCAGACACGAGTTTTATTTGGGGGTCAAGCTTTCACAAAAGAAGGGTTTATGAAAAAGTAGTTAGAAATTATCAGAACGGTTTCGATCAAGGCAATAAAAAAGTTTTATAAAAAGGAAGTAGATTACTGCTAAAATGATTGCTTGAAAATTACTTTGAGGTTGGTTTACCTATTTTTTCTTCAATGTGTCGATCAGGTTCTGGATTAAAAACTATTAGTAATAGTCAAGCTTTAAGAATAATAGCTAATGAATAAATGGTAGATATTTGATGGAAAATGGGTTTGGAGAAGAGGACGAGGTTTGCATTAAGTAGGTCATACTTAATGTATGTCATTGTAATGACTTAAGTAGGTCATTAAGTAGGTTATAAGAGAACCATGCAATGCTTAAATAAGGAGTTCTTAGAAGGGATTTGAGTTGAGCTAGAAGAAGGATTATACGTTTTGTAGACATTCAAGGCTTTTAATTTTAGAAAAGCTTACTTTGACCTTTTAGCATTTCTAACAGGAGCACCATCCGTGTACTTTGACATACTAATTTTATAATTAAATATTTCTGAGTCCTGTTCTTATTACACCTTTTCTAAAGAAGGTCCTCAATCCTTAACTAAAGTGGTTCTTATCTTATTAATAAGACAAGTAACAGCTGTAAAGCAGCTGTAAATACAATGCAAAACCCTTTTTAGTATATTACAGCTTTTATTATAATTTTAATAAATTTTTAAATAATATATAAAAAAGTATATAAAATTTAATAATACATTGATATAACACAAAATATAGTAAATATAAAAAACATAATAATTATAAAACGTTCAAATTGTATTATTATGAGAGCTGTAAAAATACAAATAACTCTTTTCATTGATTTTGAAAGGTTTAAAACCACTTTGCCTGAGGTTTTACATATCAAATGAAGGAGGGATTAATTAAATTGTCATTATGTGCTACAAAAACTGAATATGAATTCGTAATTAGTAAGTAATTTGCATTATGGATATTATAATTTTATAACGTTGAAATATTAAACTATTAATTATGGGACACAGCCAGTGTTGCCACCACTTGGGCATGCAAATTCCCTAATGAAGTGTTGTGTTGTGGTAAGCCTGAGTGTTGACTGTTTAATATGCTCTTAGTCCGAGCTGTTCATGCTGCATTAAAGATAATATTATCATGAAACCGCTTCAAAGTACAAAATTATATTTCGTCACATTGAAAATGTTGTCGTGAATATCCTTCGATATTTCAGGAAATATAACCTTGATTAGGAAATGTGATTTACAGTTCAAGCTTATAAAGGTGATTGGAACATTATTTTTTCAATATTTCATTTTTATTTCTTTAATATGTTTTAAGTATAGCTTTAATATAGCTTTAAGTATAGTTCAAGTATAGCTACAATGGTGTAGATAATTTTAAAATAGTATAATTTAGGCTAAAATATTAAGTACTTTTGTATTATCAAAATTATAATTCCGTTTTTTAACTCATCATGAGTTTCTTTTATTACTGTATTTAGTTTAATTTCCTACAGTATTTCTTACAGGTGCAACGTTCGTGTACTTTTGCATACTAATTTGATATTTAAAGATTTCTGAGTGCTGTTCTTATTCCATCTTGTCTATAAAAGGTATTTAAACATCTTCTATAAAACATGTCCACAAAAAACGTTAACGAAAGCTATTCTTATCTTAAAAATAAGACTATTAATTTTATAACTTCATATATTAATCGGCTAAGGAAATTTTTGTGGTACCGACACACCACAAAATAAACACAAAATAGATAATATATAAAAAGCCACATTATCGGAACAAATGTGTAATTGCCATCAGGTGGATTTTCCACTTGATAAAGCAAAACAATTTTACAACGTTCAATTAATATCTTTGCAGAGGTTATTCCAATGACACGACCAACCCTAAGAACTGTAGTTGGAAACCCGACAAAATAAATATTGATTCTGAGTTAAAAAATAAATGAGATAGTAACATGTGACTAACGGTTGCAGATGGTAACTTCTAGTCGTTAAATATGTAATATCCGCCAGTTGAGAACCCAATGTCTCCCACAGACCGATAGGTGATCTATGATGCCATAAACTCTCAAGCTTTTAATGCACTACTCACAACTGCAAGAACCTGGTAAGTTTTCATAGTGTTCTAAGATATTAAGATTCTTCAAGTCTAAATTATCCTTCAACTGTAGTTATAAAATAGTTTATATCTTAATTGTATGAGCCGATAAATTAACTATCTATATTTAAAACGCTATTTTGTAATGCAATCAAATACGAAATATGAGGTGGCATGTTTTAAAGGTAACCTTGTGACAGAACATATAGTTCAGAATAAAATGTTTCTTATGACTCATACATATACAAAAATTCAAAAATAATGTTATATGTCTCTTAGAACTTCGCTTAACTCTTATTTAATTTTTAAAGAATGGAAACGCGACGATTTCCTCTTCAGATGAATACTTTAACGGAAATTAGACCTGTTGACTCATATAACGATATTTATTATAATGTTTTGTTATTAAATAGTTTTAATAACAAACTATTTTGTGGTGCCTCGGATATGCGGCATCGTAGAATTATGAAACTTGGCATACTTATTTAGTACTATTAGGAGATGTGTCGAATGTAAATAGTTTTGTATTTGGACGAGTAGGGCTGTGCCCTTTTGGCTTTCAAAGTTTAGGCTACATGTTATCCTTAAGGGAACATGCGTTCTGCTTTTCGCATTTGTTTTACTTTTCATACAACATACTTTCATACTTTTCATTTGATAAACAGCTGCGTTATTCAAATAAATATCCTTTTTAACTCCATAAGTATTAAACTACATGTGTTTGCTGATTTAGGAACATTTAATACTCAACACCTTTATACACGCTGTGCTTACTTAATGTTAAACTTAAAGGCGATTTCCGGTGAATCAGATAGAACTCCCGCCCCCCACGGATTCAGATGTTCAGATACGATAAAAGTTAAACAATATTTATCGGCGCGATTGCTTGTATAGTGCGATGTTCACGTAAAGCCCTTGAGTTATGCGCGTGTGTGAAGTATTACCGCTCCGCGCGTCCTGCACACACGAAGAATGTTTGTATAGTGCGATGTTCACCGTAAAGCCCTTGAGTTATGCGCGTGTGTGAAGTATTACCGCTCCGCGCGTCCTGCACACACGAAGAATGTTTGTATAGTGCGATGTTCACCGTAAAGCCCTTGAGTTATGCGCGTGTGTGAAGTATTACCGCTCCGCGCGTCCTGCACACACGAAGAATGTTTGTATAGTGCGATGTTCACCGTAAAGCCCTTGAGTTATGCGCGTGTGTGAAGTATTACCGCCCCGCGCGTCCTGCACACACGAAGAATGTTTGTATAGTGCGATGTTCACCGTAAAGCCCTTGAGTTATGCGCGTGTGTGAAGTATTACCGCTCCGCGCGTCCTGCACACACGAAGAATGTTTGTATAGTGCGATGTTCACCGTAAAGCCCTTGAGTTATGCGCGTGTGTGAAGTATTACCGCTCCGCGCGTCCTGCACACACGAAGAATGTTTGTATAGTGCGATGTTCACCGTAAAGCCCTTGAGTTATGCGCGTGTGTGAAGTATTACCGCTCCGCGCGTCCTGCACACACGAAGAATGTTTGTATAGTGCGATGTTCACCGTAAAGCCCTTGAGTTATGCGCGTGTGTGAAGTATTACCGCTCCGCGCGTCCTGCACACACGAAGAATGTTTGTATAGTGCGATGTTCACCGTAAAGCCCTTGAGTTATGCGCGTGTGTGAAGTATTACCGCTCCGCGCGTCCTGCACACACGAAGAATGTTTGTATAGTGCGATGTTCACCGTAAAGCCCTTGAGTTATGCGCGTGTGTGAAGTATTACCGCTCCGCGCGTCCTGCACACACGAAGAATGTTTGTATAGTGCGATGTTCACCGTAAAGCCCTTGAGTTATGCGCGTGTGTGAAGTATTACCGCTCCGCGCGTCCTGCACACACGAAGAATGTTTGTATAGTGCGATGTTCACCGTAAAGCCCTTGAGTTATGCGCGTGTGTGAAGTATTACCGCCCCGCGCGTCCTGCACACACGAAGAATGTTTGTATAGTGCGATGTTCACCGTAAAGCCCTTGAGTTATGCGCGTGTGTGAAGTATTACCGCTCCGCGCGTCCTGCACACACGAAGAATGTTTGTATAGTGCGATGTTCACCGTAAAGCCCTTGAGTTATGCGCGTGTGTGAAGTATTACCGCCCCGCGCGTCCTGCACACACGAAGAATGTTTGTATAGTGCGATGTTCACCGTAAAGCCCTTGAGTTATGCGCGTGTGTGAAGTATTACCGCTCCGCGCGTCCTGCACACACGAAGAATGTTTGTATAGTGCGATGTTCACCGTAAAGCCCTTGAGTTATGCGCGTGTGTGAAGTATTACCGCTCCGCGCGTCCTGCACACACGAAGAATGTTTGTATAGTGCGATGTTCACCGTAAAGCCCTTGAGTTATGCGCGTGTGTGAAGTATTACCGCCCCGCGCGTCCTGCACACACGAAGAATGTTTGTATAACGAATCCACTTGACGTAAAACATTGGGTAAATACTTAAGTGAGCTTCTTGCTCAGACTTAAGCTGCTTAACGTTACTTATAGCTCGATGATTAATTAGATACACTCGCAGTAAAAATCGTTATAAACTTATTACAAAAAAATGTCATCTCTAATGGCTTTTTAGTATGGATTAAAAACCGTTTAAACAAATTGCGTAGATTTCAAGGGCTAACAGAAATGAGATTTATATAAAATTTTTATAAAAATGCATTGAAATATGTTTGAAAAAAATACGATTTTTTAAATTTGTTCACATGTTTAAGTATCAGAACATTTTGAGAAAATTATAAGTTAACACCATGAACCATAATCGTTAATAACTTCAGATTTCTAGGCATAAACATTTATAATAAATTGCCAGTAGGCTTAAAAAATATTAAAACAATGTCTCATTTCAAATCAATTTTAACTGATTCTTTGATGAATCATCCGTTGTGTTCTATTGAAGAATCTTTTGACTCAGATGCAACTGTGATGTTCCAAGATTTTAATTAGGCTAATGATTTCCAACAACTGTACCTGAACATGTCGATTAACTACAATAAATTATTCTTGTTCTTATTCATATATTTGAATGATTGGGCTCAGTGAGAAGATTTAAGAGAAAATATTCGTTTTTCCATACAACCTTTCCTAACCTCCACATCAAGTAAATAACAGTGTCAAGTTAAAACATATTTTTTAATATTGGAATTTTTTAAAGACGTGACTTTATATGCCTAAAACTAAAATCTGGTAAACATTGAAGCTATTGGACTAATCTAGTATATAATAAAACAATCGATATTCACGCAACTCGTCAATCTATTTTACTTTCATGTAAATAATCGAATACTAAACAGTAATTCATCTAACTACCCTTCTTTGCGAAAATCTTCAAAGTTATTTTTATTCTAGTAAAACACAACATTTTGTTTCATTTATTTTAAAAACACGTAATATCCCATATTCTAATACGAGCACGCTTTGCTTGCTTGCGACACTAATCTCAAAAACGGCTCCAACGATTTCCTTCAAATGTTCCAAATAACTAATTTCTGGGATAAAAATAAGTTCTAGACAGGCCTCATCCCCAGGGAAAATCAAATAATGTAAAAAAACTAAAATGAAAGGTACAAAAATTAACATTGGGCTTATGGAGTTTCAAATCAAAACAAAAGAATTGTAAGAGCTGTTCATAATCAACCAGGGAACTGTCAAAGTAATACTCATGTTGTTTATGATTATTAACATGTGGTTTCCTGAGAGCAGAGATTAAAATATTTGAGCGAAGATTACATATATAGAGCATTAAAATAAATCAAAGGGACATTGAGCTATAAATAACAACTGGAGTGACCTTAAACATGTAGAAAAGAGGCAAATGAGTTATACAAATCTGATTATCAGTAGGGGGAAGTGGTGAAATATTACTCCAAGTCATCTAAACAAAGCTACTGGCCTTCCCAAGAGCAAAGCTCGGCCCCCAGGTACTTTGTATTAAACCACTGTCGTTGAGCAGGATGTTTTGCAGTAGCAATAGATTGACAGTTGTGCAGTAGTTACAGTTGCAGTTGTAGTTACTGCCTGTCGGTAATCTTGAGATTCTCAGAGATCTAACTCCCGATCGTTAGTTACTTGATGGCCGTCATTACAAGAGTAACCAAATGCCAAAACGACTCCAGTTATTTAAACGATGTTATTAACTAAAAATATCCTAGTTCGACTGACAGAAATACGGTCTTATAATTTGAGCTTCTAAATACCTTCGGCACCCCTCTAAGAAAATGAGAAGTATGTTTCTATAAACCTCAGAAACAAACTAAATTTTCATTTCAGTTTACCGTTATTTATGCGACTAATTGAGTTTTATCCAAAATAAATTCAAACTGGTGCAGCAATCCATGTTATTATATTTTATATTAAAAAAAATAAATACCAGAATTTTTGAAAGCTAAACAATAATGCCCTTTTGATTAAACGCAAATTTAGTCTTCGTCTTAACCTTTTGAATATATAAAAGGTTTACTTTACAACTTCATAAAATTTACACTACTGTTGTTTAATTTTAAAATGTTTTGTTATTCATCGTTTATCACTTTCATAAAGGTTGCATGTATGACACGAGTAATGTATTTTGTTATATTGCAAGTATTATTATAATTACTTACTGACGACCCCAGTTACACCTAGAAGAGCCAGAGAGAGTAGAAATAAATATTTGTTCGAGCTGAATTATGTGGATAAATTGATGAATTGTTATACAACCACCTTTATTCGCCTATCATAGATAAACATAGACGCTTTGAAGGCCAGTGGTGAAGCCCTGAAAGGGCTTTTATTATGAATTTTGACACATTTAGAAAGGCTAAAGAATATTTTGCCATGTAATGTATTAGGGATTTTTATGGCAACACATTCAAATCTGATGCTTTTTACCCCTCGATTACATGCATATCAAAGTTTGTGTTTTAAATATAGATTACTGCTTCCCTTGTATTTCGTTAGTATTTCGTTTGTACAATTTTATCCTCACGACAATGGAAGTGTTTCTTGTTTTTGTAAAACGTCGATTTATATGATAACAATTACAATTTAGACGCTAATTATCATTATTTTCTTAAATGAGAATATTTAAAGTATGTACTAAATTTTTCAAAAATTAAATTTTCAAGTTCCCGAGAACGTAGGTTTTTATTGCAATTTAAAATGTAATAAACGTTTAAACACGTTTAGTAATTTAAACATGTTTCAATATTATTAAGGTAATTTTATGTTTGGTATCGTCATCGGTCGTTTACTACTCTATCACTTCAGAATATGACACATAACGTAATAACATATTACAAAATATTACCACATTATCTACATCCAGGAAATCGTGGAAACCCCAAACCGTTACGAGAATCCGATCTCAAAGCCAAATAAGCCATAAAACGTAACAGAGGACTTGTAGACTTGTAGAGGACAAGAAACGTCTGATGAGGTCGGGACCCTTGGACATTAGCGGACTTGTCTAACGACCTCCATCAGCTTGTAACGTCTAACAGCTAACGACAAGAAGCAACTCTGCAGCCAAGGAAGTCGTTACTGAAGGTGATCGCCACGACTCAAGTTCCCCTCCAAAGCGTGCATTTAACGTTAATATTCCGACTCGTTTAGCGACAAAGTGTTTCGTTCTTTTTTGCAAGCGACAATATTCAAGCTCTTTGGTTTTATCTAAACTTTTTCCAGTAAATCGTTTTAAAGTTTTTTTAAATTCCAATAAATGTAAACATTTCTTAATTTTACAAGCGAATATAATTGCTTGAAATCGAGCAAAATTTATTTGTACTATCCAGCTATGTTCGGTTGTATTAGTATTAGGTATTGTGGTACCATTCCATGAATTAGCTTGAAATAGCTGTTTTTTTTTTGCTTTTTTACTATTTTTAGCTTTAAAAGCTGTTAAATGTTCAATTAAGTTGTTTTTTTATTCTGCCTGCCATAATATTGACAGTGGAACTTTGAAAGCCACCAAGTGTAGGTTTTGGTGTGTATTCCGAAACTAAACATACACATATTCTAGAAATTTAGAGCTATCAAATGCCACCTAAACCACGATTTAAAACCCAATAGTTACACCGGTACTCTTGTCACAAAAATCGCTCTATTCTTTTAATAAAGAGATTATTATAAGTTGTATACCTTGAGTTTTGTGTAAAATTCACAGCCTGATTTAAAATAGGCTTACGAAAATGTCACATATTGTTATTGTTTTATCTTTCTTAAAATTAAGACATCACATAAAACGTGCGTACGTAAGTGTACGCATACATACTTCAACTCCTAAAACATAATGTCAGAAAATTCAATATTTCTTAGAAATTTTGAAAGATCAGATATTGGGGGACCAATCACAAAGTTTAAGGAATTTCAAAGAAGGTAATTTAAAGGTAAAATATTATTGTAAACCCATATGCATAAAGCTTACAAAATAGGTAATGTATAAAAAATAATTTGATATAAAAGTTGATTTTACTGCCCAAACAATGACATTCAAGTGTACTTATCTCTATTTTAAATTTTCGGGCGTTCTTGTTAAGCCCTCTAGAAAAACACAAAAGGAATTATACCTGGAGCTACAGGACCCTATAGTAATCGTCTTATAGTCATTTACAAGATCAACATTTCACTGTTGCAATACAACTGTTTCATGAGGCGATCAGGTGTTTTATGCTCAAGAGGATTAGGGAGAGCGGATTGTGAAGCCAAACATCCGGCATGTGGACTCAGGCTCCTGGGCGGCGACTGGGCCTATATAGTGCAGTTTGCATTAGACTTTGGCCCTACTTACACTGTAGACTTAACTAGTTTTGTCCCGTAAAGCGTCGCGTCGACAGAAGAAAATTTCATGCTTAAACATAACCTGAACTATGAAAAGAATTGTTGTAGTCAACGTAAAATCATCAAAATGGTTGGTTTTAATATTTTGAAGTCTAAACATCCTAGCTACGGTTTTAATATTTATAAGACTAAACATCCCAGCTATGGTTTTAATATTTATAAGTCTAAACATCCCAGCTATGGTTTTAATAGTTATAAGACTAAACATCCCAGCTATGGTTTTAATATTTATAAGTCTAAACATCCCAGCTATGGTTTTAATATTTATAAGTCTAAACATCCCAGCTATGGTTTTAATATTTATAAGTCTAAACATCCCAGCTATGGTTTTAATATTTATAAGTCTAAACATCCCAGCTATGGTTTTAATATTTATAAGTCTAAAAATCCCAGCTATGGTTTTAATATTTATAAGTCTAAACATCCCAGCTATGGTTTTAATATTTATAAGTCTAAACATCCCAGCTATCGTTTTAATAGTTATAAGACTAAACATCCCAGCTATGGTTTTAATATTTATGAGACTAAATATCCCACCGACATCAGCAAGTTGCGATGAGAGCGAAAAATATTCTTATGATATATTCTATGGTGAACATTATGCGCTTATGCTAATATGGGTATGATAAAATAATCTAATGGCAAAATTAAATCCCATTTTTGTTGTAAGGTCGACATTGATTTATTTACATAATGTCATCACATCACATCTGAACAGGACTATGTCAATGTTGAGAATACTTAAAACTATTTAATAACAAAACGTTATAATAAATATCGTTATATGAGTCAACAGGTCTAATTTCCGTTAAAGTATTCATCTGAAGAGGAAATCGTCGCGTTTCCATTCTTTAAAAATTAAATAAGAGTTAAGCGAAGTTCTAAGAGACATATAACATTATTTTTGAATTTTTGCATATGTATGAGTCATAAGAAACATTTTATTTTTCTGAACTATATGTTCTGTCACAAGGTTACCTTTAAAACATGCCACCTCATATTTCGTATTTGATTACATTACAAAATAGCGTTTTAAATATAGATAGTTAATTTATCGGCTCATACAATTAAGATATAAACTATTTTATAACTACAGTTGAAGGATAATTTAGACTTGAAGAATCTTAATATCTTAGAACACTATGAAAACTTACCAGGTTCTTGCAGTTGTGAGTAGTGCATTAAAAGCTTGAGAGTTTATGGCATCATAGATCACCTATCGGTCTGTGGGAGACATTGGGTTCTCAACTGGCGGATATCACATATTTAACGACTAGAAGTTACCATCTGCGACCGTTAGTCACATGTTACTATCTCATTTATTTTTTAACTCAGAATCAATATTTATTTTGTCGGGTTTCCAACTACAGTTCTTAGGGTTGGTCGTGTCATTGGAATAACCTCTGCAAAAATATTAATTGAACGTTGTAAAATTGTTTTGCTTTATCAAGTGGAAAATCCACCTGATGGCAATTACACATTTGTTCCGATAATGTGGTTTTTTATATAATTATCCATAACGCCTATCTCAACTTTAAACAAATTATCGTATTGCTTGAATACGTACCTAAACTTACCCATCCCTATTACAGTATACATGAAAAGGTGGAATTTAGTGATTTTGGTTATTATTCACGTTTAACGTGTAGGTTTATGTGGAAAGTTTAACAAAGGACAGATTTAGTTCGAATTGTACCTGATTGCTAGGTTAGGATTAGACGTTGAGAATGTCCGAAGGTATGTAACGACGTTATCAGACCAGGAGGTGACTGCTGATAGGAGTCTCTCAGTGTTATCAGATGGCAACGACCAGTAGGTAACTACTGGACCAGGACGTTGTGATAAGATTACCTTGGCCAATAACTGTTTCCTGAGTCTCGTGCGGATCAGTTTAAACGTCTGCATTTCCTGCAGTTTAAAGAAGACTTTGGCTCCACATATATTTTGCTCCTTGTCTGTTCTGATACACCTATTTTTTCTGCACTGGTTGCGTTTGTGGAAACACCTTACGTCAGAAAGACTTTACTTTTGTGGGGGTGGAAATATTTACCTTTTATTAAAATAATGCTAACACAAACACAATAAAACTAAAAATAAAATATAGCAGAGGGGTGGAAATAATATTAGCAACATTACTTTTTTAATTAAATACTAGCTGTGTACGCGTTCTTTGTACGGGTTGTGTGTGTAAATAATATATTAATTATAGAAAATAACAACGCATTTAATTTTACAATATTTAAATTACATTTTACATGTTAATTGTACAATTAAATAAAAGTTCACGAAATATAAGGGCAGATAGTTCGACCAAAACAACGAACAAATATACTTAAAATTTGAAGGGTACATTTGCATATTATATACCAATTCGATAGATTTAAGAGGAAAGAACGTTATTCCAAAGTCTGATGCGAATAGGAGCGAACTCAGAGTGACAACCAATTGCCGTCACAGACAGTTAAGGTCGTATTTCTCATCTGAGGTTCATACACACGTCTCCCAGCAATATCAAATAAAGTGGCTCAGAAAACTGACATATACTTTTTCTTTATAACCATCTATGAATCAATTTATTCATTTTTATTCACTGCATGCATAACGTACGGTAGCCTGTAGAAAAAGTATTCTAACAGACAAATTTTACTTTCTCGCTGAATACTGTATATTTAGAGAATATTGTTATGTATAAATGTATAACTTGAGTTATTTGTGCAATTATGTTTTCTGATTCTCCTTAAACCCCTAAAGATGTTTTTTTTGTGATGATACCTGCCTGCCCATCCGTATTTATTCAGTACGTGTTATACTAATTATGTAAAAGTTCATAAATAATAATTCTTCAAAGTTTAAACAAACTCACATATTCTTCAATTATTTTTTAATTTCATCATTGTTAATGTTGTTATTTTATTTTCTTTACTGATCACGACTTGTACCTATGAATATCTTACCTGAATTCCTTCCCAAATTTTAATTTTAATTTGTATTAAACTGCATAGTTATTGTAAACGTGTTAAATTGTAAATTTCCAGTTGTAATTTATCTCTATATCTTAATTTGTTCAACGGAAATATTGACAATGTATGTATGGCTTTATAACGGATTGCTTCTTCCTAATACATTTCCTAGTCTGTTCTGAAATCCTATCCTCCATCGTCTGTCGTAAGCCAAACCGGTAAACGACGCAATGCATTCTCATCAAGCTTCGTACTTTTCCTAGTTCCGTTTCCTCAAGTTAATACTTTCGTTTCTGATTCAGTCCGAGCCAGAAATCCGTCTTAAACATCATTAATTATTGCATAGCATTTCTTAAGGAAACCATCTTTAGTTCGCCCGCGTTTGATGCAGGTAACAATAAAATCTAAATATCGTTTAACCAGTAAAAAGAATTGTTAAAGAGTTGAGTTCTAAATCGGTTCACCTTCTCGTCTTCAAATTTATCTTAGTAGGGTAGTTTTTTCACCATCCAGGTGCATAATTCTTTGCCTCCTGCTGTTAAGAATCAAAGTTATTATACTTACAATATTAAGTCAAACAAATGTTTGTTTGACCTGTTTTGATTATTTTCATATTAGTTTTAAATATGAATTATATTTATTTAGCAAGATCTTGAGATACTATACTTTAAGTGCGGGGTTGTCGAGCATGCTTTTTTTCAGCTGAGCTATAAACCCTCGTATTTTTCTTCTTATGTATTTCCATTTTTTGCGTGAATCAGTGTCTTTACAAAATAGTTTACACATTAATAAAGAAAAGTTATGATCCTATCGGTTATCTCGCTAGCCTGACGGTTAGCTACTTGGACTTCGGTTCAAGGGGTCACAGGTTCAAATCCCGGGTCTTCAATAACGTAGTGGGTTTGGACCCCTTCCTAATTTTATATATTAAATATTTTGGGGAGTTATAAAATCGTGATGTAAATACGTTCTTACAACACGTTAATATACTGTATATATTTACTCTTACATTGTACCCACAAGTCAGTAAATTTACATAAAATATGGCACAAGTCAATCGATTTCGACCAGTCACACCATCATTAGGCCCAATGAGAGGACGAAAACATGAAATGTGATATGTTTCATTATTGGATCTGATGATGATCGAAGGGGTGGTTTAAATCTATTGCCTTATGCCATCTTTTATATACGTTTACCGTATTGTAAGTATGTGCAGTGCATGAGTAAATATATTTCCAAGTCTTGTAAGACGTTTTTATTTAAATCCCTTAGTTATAACAATAAGCACCAAGCTAATTAAAAAGCATATATATAAGAAAACAGGTCTCAAATCTTTTTTAATCAATATTCTTTATTCGTCAGGGAGATTTGACAGGATAAGTTAGAACTGTAAGAAAACAGGTCTCAAACATGTTTTGAATCAATATTCTTTGTTTTTCTGTGATATGTCACAGGTTAATAAGTTGTAGCTGGTACAGAACCCTCGAGCAGCCCCTCTGCCGGTGTTGTAAATAATGAAGAGAGATGAGCAAGGCGGATCGATGTGGACGAGCATCCAATACACTTTAGTTAGTGTGATCGTCTTGTTTACAAATATTTTGTTTATGTCGCGACCTCCTTTTTATATAATTGGGCAATCAGCTACTTTATTCTACTGGTATTTAATTGCTAGTACCAAGAAATATAGGGATTAAGTGACAAGTTGTATGTAAAGAATCGATTTGTGTGATAATTTAAAGTTGGGTGTATCTTGAGTGTATAAATAATTTATTTTGAAGCATGATACGTATTGATAAAACTAAATAAGATATATAAACTAATCTAAAACACTACAAAGTATATTTAAACTTGTACTGTACTTACATACAAGACGGTAAATATATACTAAAGATGGCACTGATTGGGCCTGATGATGACCGGTGTAACTGGTTGAAATCGATCGCCTTGTACCATATTTTGCGTATGTTTACCGTCTTGTATGTAAGTACGGTATAAGTGTAAATATACTTTGTAGTGATGTGAGATGTAGTTTATGTATCCTGTTCTCGGATGTATGGAAACGTATCTTATATATTCTAATCAATTTTGACGTAACTCTTTAAGAGAAAACTTTTTAAACCTTGTTTTCAATACAACTTGTATCTACATTATAATGAGAATTTTTAGACATCCTATGAGATTTTAATCTACTGAACCCACAAATTCAAAGGTATATTTCGTACCATGATGGGAAAATTTATTCCATTTTCCCTTTTGATAACAGAAAAACTCAACCCTTGGAGCAAACCTTTCAAAGATTAAATTGTATCTGATGGAGTTATTAAATGCAAATACCCGGTTGAATAAATACATGTTTATTAATCTTTCGTTGGAGGCAATACCAAAACTAATTTCTCTTTACCAGTCAGACAAATATTTAACATTAATATTTTACATATGTATTCCCTCGTATACATATGTAAACTGGTTTGGAGATTAGGGACTGTACATTTGAAACTCACAATAGCGATGAATTTTTAATTGATTATTATATTTATTTGGACTTTACTTCTCGCTTGTGGTATTTAAAACTACGCTTACACCACAACTTTACTTAGTGGATAAGAAACTATTGCGGACATTTGCTGCATCACTGATAAAAAAACAAGTTTTGCACGTTTCGGAATCTGGAATCTGATTCCGTCTCCAAGTGAGAAAAATACCTAGTGCAAACTAGATGATGTTCTAAATACTGAAACATTTGGAAACTTTTTTTATCAATCAGTGGTGGGAAATTTCCGCAATGATGCTTAAATAACATAAACTCACCATCGCCAACAATGAATTTCAAACAACGAGTATACTTATAATAACGGACAATTAAGTTGACAGTTGGGCTGTAGCCAATAGCATGGTTGTACGCTACCAATGTTGCCATTTTTCCATTGACAAATGTCACTCGAATGTTATTTCGATCAGCTGGTGTGCAGTTTTGGCAATGCAGTATGTCTATTATTCGCTGAGCTTGGTTGATAGCCTGGCAACCCACGCCCTCAACCCGGCAACTTAATTGTCCGCTTTTATAGTGGGTTGGGCACTTCACCTACATTACTTGCGCTTCAGTAAAAAGTATAAAAAAATTACAGAACCAATATATTATTTTTGTAAACAACTTTGTAACAAGTTGGGACGTTTTGGGCTCCGGCAGACCCGTAGATTGGCAGGAGAGTTGTGTTACTGCACTTCAAATCAAACCCTAGTGCCCCGTCATGGCCACTTCAGCTGAAAGCTTTCACGCGTTCCAGGCCCGGAGTGACGTTGACGTGTTAAGTCTTTGCTTTCCCTTTGAAGAACGATCGTGAGTTTGAAAACAAAATTAATTCTTCAAATGAAAAATTCTTAAAATATTCAGTCGTAATATCTTTGTAAACGTTACTCGCTTAAATTTCTTTTGTGTATACACACAGAAGGAATATTTAAACGTTTTGAGAAGGAACGGTCTAAACCCTGGCCTTGTTACTACCCAATCTGGCCTTGTTACTACCCGCTCTGGTCTTGTTACTAACCTTTCTGGCCTTGTTACTACCCGGTCTGGCCTTGTTACTACCCGATGTGGCCTTGTTACTACCCGTTTTAGCCTTTTTACTACCCGTTCTGGCCTTGTTACTACCCGTTATGGCCTTGTTACAACCCGTTCTGGCCGTGTTACTACCCGTTATGGCCTTGATACAACCCGTTATGGCCTTGTTACTACCCGTTCTGGCCTTGTTACTACCCGTTCTGGCCTTGTTACTACCCGTTCTGGCCTTGTTACTACCCGTTCTGGCCTTGTTACTACCCGTTATGGCCTTGTTACTACCCGTTATGGCCTTGTTACTACCCGTTATGGCCTTGTTACTACACGTTCTGGTCTTGTTACTACCCGTTCTGGCCTTGTTACTACCCGTTCTGGCCTTGTTACTACCCGTTCTGGCCTTGTTACTACCCGTTCTGGCCTTGTTACTACCCGTTCTGGCCTTGTTACTACCCGTTCTGGCCTTGTTACTACCCGTTCTGGCCTTGTTACCACCCGTTCTGGCCTTGTTACTACCCGTTCTGGCCTTGTTACTACCCGTTCTGGCCTTGTTACTACCCGTTCTGGCCTTGTTACTACACGTTCTGGTCTTGTTACTACCCGTTGTGGCCTTGTTACCACCCGTTCTGGCCTTGTTACTACCCGTTCTGGCCTTGTTACTACCCGTTATGGCCTTGTTACTACCCGTTCTGGCCTTGTTACTACCCGTTCTGGCCTTGTTACTACCCGTTCTGGCCTTGTTACTACCCGTTCTGGCCTTGTTACTACCCGTTCTGGCCTTGTTACTACCCGTTCTGGCCTTGTTACTACCCGTTCTGGCCTTGTTACTACCCGTTCTGGCCTTGTTACTACCCGTTCTGGCCTTGTTACTACCCGTTCTGTCCTTGTTACTACCCGTTCTGGCCTTGTTACTACCCGTTCTGGCCTTGTTACTACCCGTTCTGGCCTTGTTACTACCCGTTCTGGCCTTATTACTACCCGTTCTGGCCTTGTTACTACCCGTTCTGGCCTTGTTACTACCCGTTCTGGCCTTGTTACTACTCGTTCTTATAAAGCATTACTAACCTTCAATGACCAATGGCAACTAGATCCAGTATTCAACCTCAGTTGTTCAGATTTTGCTCAGGATCGATTTGGTGAACCTTGGTATACGAGACAAGCCCTCCCACTACTACGTGGTTTGACAACCCATTCCGTGTAGGCTTTGATAAGTGGTGCTGTCGGCGTCTTACACAGTGATAGTGATTTAGTACTCCAAAAACTATAGAATATTGCATTCGATAGTATCGAATTTTACAATAAATATTACAATCGATAGTCGCGGGGTTCAACAAATAATGTAATATTATCAGCTATAATAATATATAATATAATCAGCTGTTATAAACAATCATTGACAAAACCGTCTTTATTTATGAAATGTAAAAACATATTTTGGCGTTTTCATTTAATTTTTTATCGAGATCAATTTTTATTTTAAAATTTATATTTAATTTTGTACCCTTTACGTAACAATTGCAAGATGACGATCTTAATTTGATTTAAAATGCAGGACTAGACCAGGGAAACCAACGATGTGATTTGAAGTTCTAATCTGAAATCGTGGGTTAAAGAAAGTTCTGAATAATTTGTAAATGTTACATTTGTTTTCCAAAAATCATCCCGATGCAGTGAACTGCAGAGTTAGGCTAGTTTAGTTTATCGTATCTCGCAAAAACCCTGGTTTTGTTTATGTATGTAAATTTCCAGTCAGTGTCGTGCAGTGCTGAGCGACTAACGATAATACCAGTTTAAAATCGAAAAAATATTATATTATCGAATATTAAAATATCTTATACAAAATTCGTTAGTTTTGGGGCACCGCTACCCTAGATTCATAGTTTTACACAATTTCACGTTTGATTTACCAATTATCAATGTCCGTTTACGAAACATTAATCCTTATTGCCAGCTCATTCGCACAGTTTAAAAAATAAATAAACCAACACAGAGAACATTTTCCAGATCAAATCTTGCGGTTCAACAGCAGATTGCGGCACGCTATAAACCAACACAGAGAACATTTTCCAGATAAAATCTTGCGGTTCAACAGCAGATTGCGGCACGTTATAAACCAACACAGAGAACATTTTCCAGATCAAATCTTGCGGTTCAACAGCAGATTGCGGCACGCTATAAACCAACACAGAGAACATTTTCCAGATCAAATCTTGCGGTTCAACAGCAGATTGCGGCACGCTATAAACCAACACAGAGAACATTTTCCAGATCAAATCTTGCGGTTCAACAGCAGATTGCGGCACGTTATAAACCAACACAGAGAACATTTTCCAGATCAAATCTTGCGGTTCAACAGCAGATTGCGGCACGTTATAAACCAACACAGAGAACATTTTCCAGATCAAATCTTGCGGTTCAACAGCAGATTGCGGCACGTTATAAACCAACACAGAGAACATTTTCCAGATCAAATCTTGCGGTTCAACAGCAGATTGCGGCACGTTATAAACCAACACAGAGAACATTTTCCAGATCAAATCTTGCGGTTCAACAGCAGATTGCGGCACGTTATAAACCAACACAGAGAACATTTTCCAGACCAAATCTTGCGGTTCAACAGCAGATTGCGGCACGTTATAAACCAACACAGAGAACATTTTCCAGATCAAATCTTGCGGTTCAACAGCAGATTGCGGCACGTTATAAACCAACACAGAGAACATTTTCCAGATCAAATCTTGCGGTTCAACAGCAGATTGCGGCACGCTATAAACCAACACAGAGAACATTTTCCAGATCAAATCTTGCGGTTCAACAGCAGATTGCGGCACGCTATAAACCAACACAGAGAACATTTTCCAGATCAAATCTTGCGGTTCAACAGCAGATTGCGGCACGCTATAAACCAACATAGAGAACATTTTCCAGATCAAATCTTGCGGTTCAACAGCAGATTGCGGCACGCTATAAACCAACACAGAGAACATTTTCCAGATCAAATCTTGCGGTTCAACAGCAGATTGCGGCACGCTATAAACCACTCGTTGGAAACAATTTTTCAACAATGCAGCAAACCACCGAACGCCGATGTTGATCATTACTGGCACGCCATGGTATAACGGGTTATTATCTCTCGTAATGCCTGTACATATTGGCAAGCTTATGGTTATAGCAGTTCTAAGTAAATATTTACTTTAATCTTATAATTCTTCATTTTCGTAGTCGAAATATAAATAAATGTTGAAGTAGTGGGTAAGGTGACGGACTTTATAACCATGGCAGCGGTCCTGTCGAGGGTTCGAATCCAGTCCTGACAAATAAATTTTATCAGTACTGTACAACTCGTACTGTAACCGCTCACCCTTGCTTTGCTAGGTTCATTCCACGCACAGCCTATGTGAAGGGGTAAAGTAAGGCAAAAAGAGGCCGCCAACTTTAATCAAAATGTGGTGTTTTACAATTAAATCCCCAAGTAATCATACCGTGGAAGTGTCTACTTGATAGAAGACACCATTGCAGGCCTGTCCTTCTTGCTGTCCACGCTCATATTTTCTTAGAAAGCTTACTAATGAATAGTCAAACGACAAACAGTATCTGGTAAGATTTCGAATTTCCATTACGTTTCAGGCGCTCAGGTTGGAAAGTGAGTTATCTAACCACTACCGGTGTGCCATTTCCATGTTCATATAAAAAAGTGCAATAATAAACAATTATTACAATTACTATGAGTAATTTGTATGCGTAATTTAGAGTAACTAAACTTTTAAAAAACAAAGCACGTGATTTTATGTTTTTGTACCATAATACTTTATAATACTCGACATTCTAAGAGTAAATGCATAATACTGTGTTACATTTTAGTGTAAAATTCCCGGAGACTTCGAGTAAAGGCTCAAAGGCCGGGTTTTATAACTAATTACTAATAATTTAATTTTGTTTGATATCACATTTATTTTTACTGTTTTCTCACTAAAATAATTAAGAAAACCAATTATTTGAAAACCTATACAACAAGGATGAGTTCTTTGTGCCGAATATTGAGACAATTTTTCAAAAGGGAGCGATAAATGAAGTCCGGCACATCGGATCATTATTAACTCTGAACCGATTGAGAGGGTGGGAGGGGGAGGGGGAGGGGGCGGGGGGTTATTAATAGCTGAGCGTCAAAATAATGAACCATCAAAGCCAGAGTTTACTTAGGCTGACGAATGGTGCGACACGCCCAGGCCCGATACTTGTGTTGCTACATCTATAATTTTTCGTCAGATCTGTTCAAAAATAGTATTCTTACTTTTAATGCACCTGAAAATACCTTCTAAAATTCAATTTTGTGACTGTAGTAAACTGTAAGTGACTTTTTTAGCTCGTCAACTTGGTTGGTTTTGTAAAAGAATTTCAAGAAAAAATATGCATTTCGATGAATAAATAAAAAGGTATTTATTCATGAACTTATTTCTTACATGTTTGATTTTCAAACAAACTCAAGTCATTATAAAAATTACCTACTAAACATTTTACATCTTGACTAAGTTTAAAACATCTTTTATTGACTTTTGCAAGAAATCTTTCTTATTGTGATTTAAACAAACTGTAGGATCGCACGCAGCACGCTGACGTGAGGAAAGTGAATTTCCGCATTAAAACCTTAAACAAATTCTAATAAATTGTTTAAAACAACACAGGTAAAATTTGTTTGGAAAATTAAAAAATGTTATTTTTGGCTTTTCTGATGCTCCTGGTTATATTTAAATTGACTATTAGGATGGCAATGTTACAATATAGGGTTGGGAGGAGGTATAGTGAGGATAATAAGTTGGTACATGGGAATTGGGGGTGATAAAACTACATCAAGATATGAAAAACCGCTTTTTCCAGTGTAAAATCCCCATAAGACAACGTACTGTGTTAAAACAATTAACATTTTCTTTAATAAATCGGTACATACTTATGCTAGGATGATGAGAGAGGGCTTAAAGTCTTTGGCATTTTACGTAAAATAATTTAATATACAATAGAGTGACATTGCGGGCTTTTCTGATCCTTTTTGGGCCCAAAAACTCAAAATTTGAAAAATTAAAATCCCCAAAAATGGGGTTAGGGTTGTCCGATTGTTTCGCCCAACGAACTTGTCCAACTGTTTACAGAAGGGAAGGTTCCTACCAAATTTCAAGTAAATTCGGGCAAAAATCGTGGCCGCTAGAGTGCGAACACATATAAATAAATATATATGTATACAATTTTTAGCGACAACCCAAAAGGTGTTGAGGTCACGTTAGGAACTTCTATGGTAGTCCCGGGCTTAAGTTTCACCGTGCGGGTCATGCTAATAGTTCACTTTTCCATAGGAAATCCACTAATAATTATCATGTAAAATAAATGTTGTTCCACACAGAACAAGGTTTCCTCCCGACGCGACGGGCAGACCATACAGAAAAGAGATCGTCATCGTCTTAACAACTTACGTTTTTCTTTATCATATTTAAACAAAATACCTACATATATTAAGTTGCACAAGAGAAATATTAATTTACATTGAACAAGCAATGCGTTATATGAGCTCGAGCAGACACAAAATGGTTAACCGGTGAAATTCATTAGTAATAAATACTAGAGGGGATGATCAGCAACAAGTTGCTACCTGTTGCGAGCCCTTGTGTTTCCCGACGATGCGTTTCTCGACTTCGCTCTCACTCTTGCTCATCAATGTGTTTATATCCTATCCTAGCCTATCCTAACCTATACTCTAATATGAGTAAGGTTTGCTTGCTTGCTTGCTTTCTTGCTTGCGACACTGATCTCAAAAACGACTCCAACTATTTCTTAAAATGTTTGAAATAACTAATTTCTGGGATAATAATAAGTACTAGACAGGCCTCATCCCCAGGAAAAATCAAATAATGTAAAAAAAATGAAAATTTAAACAAATTAACGTTGGGCTTATGGAGTTTCAAATCAAAACTAAAGAATTGTAACAGCTGTTCATAATCAACCAGGGAACTGTCAAAGTAATACTTATGTTGTTTATGATTATTAGCATGTGGTTTCCTGAGAGCAGAGATTAAAAGATTTGAGTGAAGATTACATATATAGGGTAGTAAAATAAATCAAAGGGACATTGAGCTATAAATAACAACTGGAGTGACCTTAAAAATTTAGAAAGAAGCAAATGAGTTATAAAAATCCGATTATCAGTAGGGGGAAGTGGTTAAATATTACTTCAAGTCATCTAAACAATCTGGCTCGCCTTCCCCCGAGCAAAACTTGGCCCCCAGGTACTTAGGTTAATACTTTTACAATTAAACTAGAGTTGTAGATAAAATCATTAAATTAATTTTTACTTTTAGTCTACACGTTCACTCCATTATGACCGAACGATCATGTAAAAATAATGTAAGGTATTTAGATTTGCTTAGGAATAAAATTAAAAAACTATCTAATTGAGGATTATATTTTTGTGAAGGTTATACTTTAGATCTATGTTTTAAACTCTTTAAGATGCAAGTCAGTGGGTGATTTGAGTAATAAAAGAACATTTACTTTTCCCATTAAGTAATATCGAGTAAAAGCTTTTGCTAAGTTTTATTTTCCACCCATTATCTTGATTATTCTTAAATTTTTCATGTTTATTTGTACAAAATTCATGTAACACAAACCCAATATTGTAATGGTTGAAACTTCGTAATGGTCCGATGGAAATAAATTAGTGACATTAAAATAAACAGAAAATACTTTTAGTAGATCTATATTCTTTGATCGTGTGAAGTTTAGTGAAGAAAGTTTTACTCTTATTCTAGGTTAATTAATTAAGTAATATTAAATTAAACCGAAATCACTTTTAGTACAACCTATATTCTAAGTGGTTATACGTTTCACTGTAATTATAATCAGGCTAAATTATGTCTCAGAATACTTTTTTTAATGGTGTAACACGGGAATTTTTACGCAAATACATCCCCAAAGTTTATGTTTACCGTTACCATAATTTACACCAAATTACAGTAATTATTTCTAACTATAGCTATATTTACGTGTTAACGAAAAACTTACCATAACTGAAGCAAGTAATACATTATACATTCCATAATGGTCTGTTTAATACGAACACACGCAGTAAAAATCTGCATCAATGTGGAACACCCCGATAATATTTTTAGGCACGCGAGGGCCCAGTCCACACGCTATATCGTTATTTCCTTAATAAGGGCAATTTGTTAAATGTTTCAAATAAATTACATTATTAGACTGGCCTCGTGGGCATAGTCCATAAAAAATATTGCTGCATGTTATCTATTGATTAAATCTATAAAGTTCAGCGATTATGAGGGAGTTAGACTACAAAGTCTTAAAAATTAAATGAATGTGAGAAATTGTACCCAGACACTGTTTTCATTTGACTATTTATACGCTTTCTAAGAAAAATTAGACGTAGATAGTAACCAGGCCACTGGTGCCTTCTATCTGGTAGACACTACCACGATATGGCCACCCAAATATAAAATGGCTTGATGATTGATTAAGCAATGCCTCATTTGTAGTCATGATGCCTGAAGTTCTGGATGTAGTCTTACCAATTTTAAATCGGTGAAATCCCAATTTAATCTGTTCTGGTACACGCGGTTTTACTTATTCATTAAAAATGCATGCTATTGGCTCGAACTTCAAATGCTATTGGCTCGAACTCCAAATGCTGTTGGCTCCTTTGAACTTTATCCCGTGATACAATAGCAATAGCAGTAATAATAAGTTTGAATTAAATCAATTTATCATGAGCAACTAATCTACATGTTTTAGTAAACTGGTAAGATAGTATTAAGTATACTGTACATGTTTTGGTTTTTGGCTGTATTCGGCAGTGACACTTTTGACCATTTTGACAGGGAACGGTCCAAACCCTAGCCTTGTTACTATGGAAGATAAAACTGTTCTTATAAAATATCATTCATTATTATCCCAATGAAAAATTCTAAATGGGTCCAGTATCGAACATTCACAAAACTTTTATACGTTGCGCAGGATTGAACTGGTGAACATCGGTTTACGAGGCGAGCGCAGTAACCTCTGCTTATAACCTTCGTTGATTAACATCATTGTGTTCCAAATACAAATTATCATAACATCAAACAATTTTATGTTATGGTTAAGTTTAATAAAAAAAAACTGTTGGTATTTAACTATAAAAACGAACATAATTCTCTATGTTATAAACTATTCACAGACCATACTGTTGTTCTGTGCGATTAAAGAATTACAAATAACTCCTCTTGAATCATGTACACCTTAGATTTACTTAATGTAGCGATATAAATATTACTATAGACGAAAACAAAAACGTATTCCATGAAAATCGTATGATAATAACCGATTTCCATAGACCAGTGACAAGCTATACCCCTCGAGAGGTCCTAACTGGTTTTCTGTACTGCACAGTGCAACTGTGGGTTAACCCAGCACCCAGCGATATGTATTGTAATAAAATATAAACATATTTTAAAACTAAAAGACCCAATTGAATTAACCAATCTTTTCTTTATTCGTTCAAACAGTTTGCAATGTTATTCAATAAGTTTGTTCTTGATCAATTTTTTACCTAATTGAAACAGTTTTCAGGATGCATATACCTAAAGTACTAAGTATCACTAAAATAAAAGGATTTTGATATTTTAAGTTAATTTCTTGAATTCAGTAAACCCTAATATCCAAATAGTTCGGTCTGGTTTATAAATATTCGTGAAACGCCACCCTACATTTTTTTATTCCAGTGTCTCCAATAAGCTGGTGGTGGAGTCGACCTCCCGAGAGACGCTTTCTTCTTCCTCTTCTCATTCTCATCCTTATGCCCGGCAACTTGGTACTTTTCCCTTTAAACATAAATTCTACCTTCTTCAAATATCCATTCCATTTTTTTAAAGCAGCAATAATCATTGTAAAATTACCTCTCAAATTAATAGTGGTGTTTATGAGTATTAGCTAATCCAGTTGCTCGAATTCGAGAAGTTTAAATTGTGATGCCATTCCAGAAGTTAGTTTCAAACAGCTGATCTTGCTTCTGTACTGTGTTTTGTTACCTTCAACAGCTACCAGATGCTCAATTTAAATGATTAATGTTCTTCAATAATATTAACATTGCAAATTTTGAAGGGCTGTGGGGCGTAGCCCTAAGAACGATTAGGAATTCTGAGGAAATTCTGTAAATATACGCATTATCACCTTTAATTTGACACATAAACTTTGTAAATCGGTTCATTAGTTGCTGAGAACTTAGCGTTTCAACCGCGTATAATATACTGTATAGGATAACATCGCAATATTATATTCATCATTAGTGTAGGAATTTCATTTTTAGTATCCCTTTAGCTTAGTTTTACTCACTTTTATATTTTATGCTTTTTATGTGCTTTGAAAATTTTGATAATATTAAGTTTTTATAGTATTTCAATTCCTTGGAAGGGTTGAAATAAGGCATAACATGTCACGCTAAAAAACGTTTATCTTCAATTCGTCTCTGCTAAGACATATTTGTATTTTAAGAGGAATAAAAGACGGTTTCAAAATAATTAATTTCTAGTATTTACTCAATAATGGGGTTCATGAGTTACAAAAAATTTAAAGATGGAAATCGACAAAATCCAGTAGTGACCAGAATTGCTTCAATCCTTGTAGAAATAACATACGTTGGTAGAAAATTGAATGAGAATGTCTCTTTAACAATTCTGGAAATACATGTATCAAACCTTCACGGACCGTGAGCGCGAATTAATTAAATCTGCTAAACTCACCAATGGAACAGATGTTTTAGCGAGTCGCGCTTATAAATTGATTGACAGGGATTTTATTGGCGATCCGACCGGATATATTGTCCATTGATCAGTTTTGGAGAAGAGGTTTTTAACCTGTAATCCAAACACAGATCTTGCTACTTTTCCTTACTGAGTATCAATTAATATGAAATATTGGATCTCTCGAATATTATTCATATTGACAATCAGCCATTAAGTGAATTACTACACGATCGGTCAAATGATGTAAATCTTGTACATTAAAAAATAATTTGTCTTGTTGAATCTTATTGAAATTTACGTATTTTATTTAGTGGAATTTGAGACAGATATTTTCGATGCTTTATATTCTATTTTTACAATGTTGATCATTTATAGTCTAGGATTGATAGTTAAAATGACAAATTGAACATTATAATAAACTAATGGCTTGAAGGGGCTAAAGCCCCTAACCTGGCTCCAATACTCCACCTAATCTGATTTGAACACATGTCAGTTCGTAAACAAAGTAGACACTTAATCACATGTTTTTAATGTAAACAAAGCACACGTTTTTAAATCCCCTGCTTTTCTTATGGGGGATGTTTTACATTATTTCATGTTTGCTGGAAACGTTTAAGAAATACTGCTATTTTTCCCGAGTCCCTAAGATCAAGACCTTTAATTTGAGCCGTCTCCCATCACCCTGCGACTTGCCAAACTCCCACAATTTTGACTTAAAATTTCGCTTACAGAATTATATATAAAGATTAGATTTACAAAAATTTTAACGATGTTAATCAAATTAAATCTTATTACAGGATTGAGAAAAACAAAAATTGCATTAAGATAAATTCATTATCTCTTTTAAAAATATCATAAAGATTCATTGTGAAACAGCGATAACTCGTGTTTGATGCTTACATACAAACAGTGTGTATGGCATATTGCCGGCATGTGTGAGGTTGAAGGTTGGAAATCCAGTTGTTGACATTAACATAAATACATTTTAATTTACGTGGCTTTTGAATTAAATAATCCTTGTTTCTTTATTTTGTTTAAAATTTGCAATCATTTTAATAAATGCACTTTTAAGTTTATATGCCGGTTGCATATTTACGTTTTTGTTATCAAAACAAGAAGCCTAAATGAAATTATTTATATAAATAGAATAAATAACAAACGTGAAAAACTGTCTTTCTCGAATTGTTCCTAATGTTTTACAACTATCTGTAAAGCATTAAAAACAAAATAAAATAAGGTGAAATAAATCAAGGAATATTCATACAGAAAAGATTATAAATTGCAGAATAATTAATCTACTTTTTTTGTAGATTAAAGTCTTGCTTACTGATTCCCCTAATATTGGGAAGCAAAAGTATCACCATGAAACAACAACATGAAATAGTGATGAATAGTGGCAGGGACTGAGCTTAGTCGGGTAAAGGGCCAATTTTTATTAGGGCTGATAATTTGTAATGATTTATTTCTTGCTTGATTAAGGACATGTCGTAAGACAGATTTGCTTTGCTAAAAGAAAGATTTACATAGAGTACGAGCTTTGACAGGAGAAGGGTTCGTAATAGGGGACTGAGCTTTATTTAAATGTTTTTCGCATTTATTTAAATGCACTAGGGTTTGTTGGATTGTTTTAAACAATTTTACAGTATGGAAATAACATTGTTTATTTCGAAAATATATGCCAATCCAAAATATTGTTTTTTTTTGGTACGTAACGATTTTTAAAATATTAATACTCGAAAACCTTTTCGTCAATATTAAAAGACACCCAAAGTCCTCGCTCCAGATGAATAAAATATTTAAGTTGGTTTAATACATTTTGAATTTACAGAAAAATATCTAAAAATTTTCTCCGGTATTTCACAAGAAGATTATAGCTACCACTAATGCTGGACATGCATCATAAATGTACTGACCGAAAATCAAACATGAGAGCAAATATATGCAGATTACGCACAACCTGTTTGACGGCAGTAATTAAATCAGCCTTGGTGGGTGGGTAGGTCAGCCACCCCTCTCGTTGCACTACTTTCAGTGGAACGTTGGCGTGTGTGCTTTTGAAACTTTTTTTATTAACAAATACAAGTTGATTATTTTATTTTTTAAAACAAATGGTATATCTTCAATATCCAATATGAAATATAATCTTCCTTAAGAACTAAGAGTCAAATTGTCGTGGTTACTATTCAAAAGTGGAAAACTGTACTTGACAAAAATAATTGAGAGCAGCTGATAATTAATGGTTTTCACAGTCGTGTTACGAAAAGGTTGTATTTTTAATGCAAAAACCATTCATCCAAAAAATCTAATTTCCTTGTAACGTTCATTAACGCCTTAGTGAACTGTAGGTACTTAATAAAAAAACTGTACAATCATCAATACAGTTTACAAATTGATGAGAGACACCGGATAATCGTCAAAACATTTTACAAATGGGCTGTAGATACCGGACAATCATTAAAAAAGGTGAAGAATGAACAATAGACACCGGATAATCGTCAATATAGTTGACAAATGGACAATAGATACCGGACAATCGTCATTTTATATGATAAATAGACTGTAGACACCAGGCAATCGTCAATATATTTGACGAATGAACAATATATACCGGACAATCATCAACAAATGAGACGAATGAACTATAGACACCGGACAATCGTCATTATAGATGATAAATGAAATGTAGGCACCAGGCAATCGTCAATACATTTTACAAATTAACAATATATAGCGGACAATCATCAAAAAATGTGACGAATGAACAATATATACCGGACAATCGTCAATACAGTTGGCGAATGGGTATCAGACACCAGATAATCACCATCATAGGTGGACCAATGTACCAACCAACCACTGTCCAGAGTTAGCAGATTGGACGACGTAATCTGCAGTGAATGTATGCATGAGGTGTCCAAACAGCCGGATTACATCTAATTTAATCAGCTGCGACCTCGATGGGAGGGGGGACACCACCGCAGCACTGGGCCACCTTATTACTTAGCTTAGGAGGGAAAAGAGAATATTTTATTTTACGAGGAACGATCGTTTACTTCCCTTAAGCGCAGAGAGAAATGGGAAAATTATCCTCTTTACCTTTTTGAGCTTGTAATTCTTTTAACGCCCTTAGTAGACAACTCCTGGTAATATAAATCAACAGTTATTATTGCGGAATTCTTTATAATGCAAGATAAGCACACTTTGTTTTGGAGACAATTTTACCCTCAGTAATAAATCACATTTATGGTTAAGCTAGTTAATTTAGAAAGCATGTAACTGCTACTTTTCCACTTTGTTTAATATTTGTGAGATCAAATATTTATTAGGGCGTAATGTTTAGAATCATAATTTGTTGGCCATAAATATTATACCACGCAATGGCCATTTCATCATTAAGTTGTTTCCTCTTATACTAACAAAATTTAGAATTGATCGCATATCAATTCTCTAACTGGTATTTTACTTATCGTCAATAACACAAATTGTAAACTAACAACATATATTGTTTTGTTGTAATTCGCTTATACGTTGCAATATTAATCCTTAGTACCTGGGGGGTCGAGCTTTGCTCGAAGGAAGGCCAGTCAGTTTGTTTAGATGACTCGGAGTAGTATTTCACCACTTCCCCCTACTGATAATCAGATTTGTATAACTCATTTGCCTCTTTCCTACATTTTTAAGGTCCCTCCAGTTGTTATTTATTGCTCAGTGTCCGTTTGATTTTTTTTACTACTCTATATATGTAATCTTCACTCAAATCTTTTAATCTCTGCTCTCAGGAAACCACATGTTAATAATCATAAACAACATGAGTATTACTTTGACAGTTCCCTGGTTGATTATGAACAGCTGTTACAATTCTTTTGTTTTGATTTGAAACTCCTTAAGCACAATGTTAATTTTTTTAACTTTTCATTTTAGTTTTTTTTTTACATTATTTGATTTTTCCTGGGGATGAGGCCTGTTTAGAACTTTTATCACAGAAATTAGTTATTTCGAACATTTGAAGGAAATCGTTGGAGCCGTTTTTGAGATCAGTGTCGCAAGCAAGCAAGCAAACCTTACTCATATTAGAGTATAGGATATCGTACATCAAGAATTTTAAAAACAATTGTTTGATGAAACAGTTGTTTCCAAACAATCACGCTCTATTGATTAAAATGCTAATTCCAACCATGTCAACACGCAGTTGTAGCATTTAGCATTTGCCACATAGAAATAATTAAACCGTACATTGTCGACGCGTCGCTCCGACCGCGAATATCCAAACATTTGTTCATCTGTCAGCGAAACATGTGACGTGTGGCCAGCTCAGCCACGGCGAGGGTATTTCTGTGATATTCGACTATAAATACGTTGGCACAACGGATCCACAATGATCTGTTAATATTCGCTCGGCGGCCGCATCACTTGGTGGTAATGAGCGGTTAATTAATGTTCTAGGACGATTTCTGTTTCATATTGTAGGTGTTTAATACAGTGGTTGGTAACACAACATATAAACAACATGTATCGTAATTTTTTGTCTTAAACATTTATTATTTTCGTAGACTATATATTTAATGTGAAATGGTTTACTGAATGTAGGACTATATACTGCAAGTTAGATTTTAACCAAGATTATTTACACTGTAAAATAGGGTTTCGCTTAAGTAATGGATGTAAAATAGCTTAATGACAATAGCGTTTTAAAAATGATACTTTTAAAAATGTTGTATTACTTTGCATTACTTTCATTATACTTCATAAAAGGTTGGTCAGGTAAAATATAGTAGCCATCACTGTTTGATATAGAGTCATTTTCAAACTATCATATTCGCGACTGCTTGCGAACAAATCATTGGTAAAGATCAAACGATATTTGTTTAATGCACAGGGTGGAAGCTTGCACAGGTCTGGTCCGGTTGAGGTCGAGGTGGTTGTGTCATAGTGTCTGTGGTTGTGGTTTCAGCCGCCGGGAGTGCATGAATGGCTGTGCGGGGGGCGGCCGGCGACTGACCGCTCATGCAGCGGCTGCGGACGACCTTCAAGCGGTCGCGGACCCCGACCGGCGCCGAGATGAAGACCCAGAGCAGCCTGGAGGTGCCCAAGCAGGTGCGGTCCGCCTCCTTCGACGAGATCCAGCTGGAGGCAAAGAGGGCGTTGCAACACCAGACGTCGGAGTCGGGCGGCTTCCTGTCGGTGCCGTCGCCCACCCAGCGGTCCAAGAGCTTCGACGGTGGCGGGAGCGAGGGCGAGGGCTCTGGCTTCCTGGAGGTCCCCCGGCCCGGGAGATTCCAGCGGAGGAGGAGCTCAGGTGATAAGTCGCCTCCGCCCTGCATCCACTGCATCTACATGGAGGAGTACTGGCGGTCCAGGAGCCCGTCGGAGGAGTACTCGCCCCACCCGCGGTCCTTCAGCTACAGCGACACGAGCACAGAGGACGAGGTCGACAGCGACCCCGAGCCACCCTCCAGGCCCACCCCACCCTGTGACCTCGACCTGGAGCCTCCCCTGACCCCGCAGTGCTGCATCACGGTCACCCTCTCCCCCAACCCCGTCGTCACCTCCCCCTCGTTCAACGAGCCCCCTCCGTCTCCCTCCAGTAGGAGAAGATCCATAACCTCGCCCAAGCTGGAACGCCAAGAAGCCTTTATCTTCAACGAAAACCTGCTCGACCCCAACACCCCCCTGGACGCCACCACCCCCGACGAACTTCCCCCCTCCCCCGCCGTCCCCAACTCCCTCGTAGTCAGCGAGTTCTTCCTCGCCGTCCCCGAGCTCAAGAGGGATCGCGCCGCCTCCGTCGACTCTTGCTTCATCAACAAGAGTGGCGTCTCCAGGACCGAGGAGATCCCTCCCCCCTCGGACTCCCAGATGCTCCTGGAACCTCCGCCCCTCGGGGCCAACGCCCTGAGGTCCCGGTCAGTAGACATCGTCCTGCCGACCGACACGCAGGCGCGGTACAAAGCACTCGCCATGACCAACTCACAACCCCGCACCGGCGACAAGGGGTATGTCATCCGCATGGCCTGTCACTACCAATGTCACTCGTCACTGCCACTGACACAGCGTAGACGTTCACTGACACCGACCGATTAAAGTAATTTATTTCCTCAATTTTATAATTAAAGTTACTAAAGAGAAACATTGATCAAAAAATCCCAAAGCGGGAGATCCTACATAATTACGACCCGCTTATCCCCATTGTCTTTGTCAGTTAACGTCTGCGTTAAATGGAAGCATGCATATTTTATAAGGCAATGGTAAGTAGTGTTTTATGTTTCTTTCGTAATATTGTATTCACTCTTTTCGCATGTCAATTTAGTCTCTCTGATTATTTTATAGCCTGTTAAGTTTCAACCTGCATTTATAAAATATAATGAAATCATTTTTGATGTTGAGTAATTTGATAATTTTAAAAATTTATGCTTATCCACATAATTAACCTTATTCGTAATCACAGTTTGCATTTTAAGTTTGTTAAGTAAAATAAAATATTTTCATAAAAATCAAAAGTACTTAGTCCCACGTAAAAGAGTATTATAAAATATAAATAGTTTTTCAAAGGTATAATAAAATATCTCAAATCATATGCAGAGGACATTTATGCTAGTTACAGTTAGGGACAGTTATTAACAGTTAAGCTCTGATTAATTTATAGATAGAGAAGTTAAGTGGGTAATTCTCAATCATTCAGTGAATTGAAGAACTATCAAGTGAAGAGTTAGCGAGACTTCTCAAGCTAAGGAGGATCAGATTTGGAGGGATTTGAAGATTTAATTAAATAAACTGGGTGGCGTTTCTCCCTTTTCGACTTTGTCACTTTATCTGTTTCCACTCGCTGACCATGTTCGATCGTTGGTGCTTTCAATTCGAAATTCGAATCTAGCAAAGGCCTTTGTTTCTTTACGTTATATTGAATGCCAATTCAGTATTTCGATTTCCCTAAATCTGTGTGCGTGCTATCTGGTGTATTTTTAATGAGTTGTATGGTTGAATACAATAAAATAAGGCTAGTAGTGTTGGTGAGGTATTTTTATAATCAAGTTTCAAGATGGTAAAGATAGTTGTATAGTAGGGTTGAATTGGAAAACAATCTTTCTAACATACGGAAAATGTATTTTAAATGATTCAATGTGTTTTTTCTTCTCCATTTAATCACTGTATTTTACCTCGAGATGAGAAAAATACATATTTCGTTAGGGTCTAAAGTGTGGTAATAGTAAAAATAAAAGTTTAAAAATAAACGAGTTCGCACGCAGCACGCTGACGTGAGGGAAGTGAATTTCCATATAAAAACTTAAAACTCAAAATCAATGTAAAAACATACTGTATTCCAATTTTTATTGAAATCTGAAAACATTGATTTGTTGGCTGTTCTGAAGCTCCTGGTTCCATTTACTTGCAAAGCTGGGAATACAATTTTGCTCATTATAATGTTAGGAGAAGGTCCAGTCAGGCTTGAAAGTAGGCGTGAGGTTGCTGGGGATGATAAAAGTACTCTAACAAAGGAGTAGCAGGCTTTTCTAGTGTAAACCCCCCATAAGACAACGTACTGTGTTTGGTCGAAACACATTTTCTTTGATAACTTGGTAATTATTTATGCTAGAATGACGAGAGAGGGCTTAAAACTTTCGCCTCACTAATTCCCATCTTATTTCATGCATTAGCTTTACATAAGGTGCTCTTCTGACCCTTTTTGGGCCCAAAAACTCGAAATTTGAAATATTAATCCCCAAAAAAGGGGTTTGGAGTTTTCCGATTGTTTTGCCCAACGAACTTGTCCAACTGATTACAGAAAGAAACGTCCCTACCAAATTTTAAGTAAATCGGACAAAAAATGCGACCGCTAGAGTGCAAACACACACACACACACACACACACACACACACATATATATATATATATATATATATATATATATATGTCTATATATATATATATACATATATATATAAAATTTTGAACGATCCCCCAAAACGTGTTCAGGGGGTCACGTTAGGAACTTCTATGGTGGTCCCGGGCTTAAGTTTCACCGTGCGGGTCATGCTAAAAGTTCACTTTCCAAAGGAAATTCACTAATAATACACCAGTTTAAAGTGTTTAGTTTTTGTTAAAGACAAATAATTACTCAAAACGGGCACCAGAAACTGTCAAATTTGTTCTTATGATGCAGATTAGTTAAGAACAAATGTACTAATGTAGAATAATTCAGGCCACCCTCACTAATAAAATGACAGGGAGATAAAACTAAACGAATCAAACGGAATGAAACGTTAGTTGAACTGTACAAACCTATCGTTATAAAGATTAAACATGGTGTGAATGTCCCAACTTGTGATGAAAATACTAGACGAGGACAAAGAAAATTACCATATTAAAAATGAAAATGCATCATACCTCGACCCAAGTATTAAAACTGTCGAATTTTAGATCCTAATAAAATTAATAAAACAAAAGTTGGAATACAAATTTTAAAGCTTAAAGGCGACTTCTGAAAAGGGGATGAGCCTGACATTATGATTAATCAAAATGAAAAGGGTTTTCAAAGAATTAGGGCTTAGTAAGGAGGTCGAGCCCCTCGGATGAGATTGCGGAAAGCTGCTTCATAAAGAATAAAAAATTAAATTCTTTTAAAATTGCGAACTCGAAGTAATAATACAACTATATTGATTCAATATTTATTAATTCTGTGATATGAAACTGTACTGTTGTTTCATTTCCTAACGTTATGGGGAGGATGCAATTTTATCTCATGATAAAACCCATTCAAGACCGCTTACCACGGTAAAGGTAATTTTTTAATTATTTGTGTTTATTTGTACCAATTGAGTCTCATTCCTTTTTTATAGTGAGCGGCCCTCTATTTTTGTTACTTTCTAAAGTCTAACTTTCCTTGCAAAACATGATTAGTTTTTATCCCAACGAGAGTAGAAGGCGGGTTCAATTTCGAACCTCAAGGGAATGTTTTTGCTTTGTTCACAATCGGTTTGGTTTACTGTTTATTATATATGTGTTAGTAAGGTCAATATGCAGAGTAACCTGACTGCTTTCTCTACAGTGTCATTTAGATTAAGTTTTGTCTGGCGGTACAAGATTATTGTTACCGTGGTTTAGTCTAGATACCTCAAAGAGTCCGTTAAACACAAAGGTCTCTGACATATAAGAGTATTTTCAATTCCCTGTCGTCCTATTGCCACTAGAAATATTTTGGGTTTTTAAGTTATATCGTTTCCACCATAGGACTTTTAAACATTCAATTCAGTAGTATTTTGTGTTGTTGTTCCTTCTATCCACACCAATAAATCGTAAATTAAATTCCGTCACTTTACATTTAACTTTGTCCTACCAGATCTAAAAAACAACACTATATATTTGTCCCTTAAACGCCATACGGAAAAAAGAAAATGGTCCTCTTTTTTTGCAAGTGCAAGGTAAAAACAAATGAATTTACATTAATTTTTATTCACTATAGCAGTTTAAGAAAGGTAGTTAATCTTTTAGAAATTTGTATAACCTATTAATTGATTTTTTTAATTATTTAGTACAACTGAGTAGTAGCAACTCAAAAGTTGTTTTCAATTACTATGGAAATCTAATAATATATATATAATATTTTTTTGTTGTTTAAAAAAGCAAATAAATAAAATAGCTCTACATATTTTAAAAAAGATAAACACTTGTTATAAAATATTTAAAGAGTACCATAAAATTAAAAACATGTATAAAGAGACAAGGATGTAAGTTTAAATCGCCCTAACTGTTAATTTTTACATAATAAACAAGAACTAGTTGTCCTGTTGCTCGAATCCGAGCAAGTTTGTACCCAAAAAAGGTTTCTTCAGTTGTAAACAAACATAACAAAACATCTGATATTAAAACGGATGATAACAACGTACTGTATTTTCAATCAACCCGTAGTTTAGACTTTCGCCGTAGGATAGCGACACTGTTCCGAAAATTCAACCCTTTAATGCATTTAGTGATGTTCTTTCTTTAAATTCCGAGGCGTATTGGCAAATCTACTTAAAATACCTTTAATTTGACACCTCAAATGTTAAAATCCGTCAAGCCGTTATCGAGTTAGGACTGTGAAGAAAAAACCCTTAGCGGATTGATATATAGATATAAAGTTGACTACAGAGTATTTAGATAGGAGTTTCAAATTAAAGACATCTGATAAAACACAAGGCTGAAAATTTAAACCGAGTATCCCCACTGGGCCCGTGTAATGGAGGGTATTCTGTCCAACGCGTCCAAGATGAAGGACCATTTTGTAACTCGCCCGGCCCCATTTGTCTCAGAGATAAGCGCAAACTGCCCTCTCAAAAGGTCCCTGAGGGCTCCCCAAAGTGGGTTCTCAATTTAAATCTTTGAAAAGTTGTAAAAGTACGAGATAATTTTGTGTTAATAGCTGTTACCTAGTTTTAAGCTTAAAGCTTTTCAATTAAACTGTGGCGAATTTTTGTATGGTAAGGAGTAATTTATTATTTAAAAACACTTTAAAATTCTTCTATTGCAATTGTGCCCAGGTTGAATGGACATTTTTTTAAATTTTTCCTAAAGCATAATTATAAAACTAACAAAAAGCCTTATTGTAGGTAACTTCTACAATTTGTAAATCCTATAAATTTGTAACCGTTAATCCTACGGTAACAATTCGAGAGACACTTTTGGTAGGACATTTGATATGCTTTAATTTGATATGTAACATGTTCGACTAAAACTAATAGATAAGAAACACAGAATATCCACATTTGACCAATGAATTTTCCCCATAAGAGACTTCTCTACCAGCATAAGAGGCTCACTTGTAGTAAGAGGTACAGATAGGGGAAACGATAAACTTCACCAATTTTTAAAACTCAGTGATTTCCCCCTCTATTACTTTTGGTTTTCTTCTAATTTTATTGACCTATAATATTAAAACTCTTGACCCGGTAAAGTTGATCTGGATATAATAATTTTTAAAAATCCAACCGAATTCACATTAATAATGTGTTTTTAAAGTTCTTTCAAATTATCTCATCGTTTATTTTATAAAATATAATACACACTTAATTACTTAAGTTTTCATTTAATATTTATTATTTAAATATTAGGCTTAAAAGTGTGGGAATTACGTATTTTTAAAATTTATGTTTAGAGTTAATTTTTAAAGTATTTAACAATTTCCGTAAAAATATAGAACAAACCTTCGAAAGTACCATGGTTAAATCATTCCTGTACTAAATTTTCAATATATCTACATAAAACTGCAAAAATTCATGAAAAATTTTACTTTTAATAGTCTGTATTGTGTGTTCAGGGAGGTAAGCATTTAAAACTACAAAGTTACATCGTAATTTTTGGATTTATATGTTTACTATTTATTTTTTAATAGATCCACAATGAATATATTTTTATATAGCATATACAAATTTAAAAATATTCCTTTTAAATATTAAATTTGGTAGTTGATTTATGAGAAAATTTTACCAAGTTTGTCCTAAAAGCAACAATATTTTTGATTCTTATTTTAATGGGAAGCTATAACATTGAATAAACGTCATAATACAAAAACCATAATTATACGATCAAGGTTTCGTGTCACTCTCATCACTAATATACCGGATTCGTTATTACCAAATCCGGAATATTCCAGTACTAGAATATTAATTTACCACACACAATCAGGTAAACAGACAGCCAGAACATTGCACGGTGACGTGAGACATGTGGTTAGCTAGACATGTCTGCCAACTTACCAGTATAATTACATCATGTCAAATGTAACACTGTTTATAGGTTTTGGTTGGTAACATTGACGTAATTACGTTTTTGGGGGAGCTTTAATTAAATCAATCACATAAAAGTGGCCACGCTTTAAATTCGTTATTGAACCATTTTTTGTACTTTTGATGTATTTCCCCCCCCCTTTTATCATATGTAAAAAATAGAGGCTTAACTAATTTGTTTAGTTGGTTAGCAGCGATTTTAAGATATATCAAAAGTCATGATCTCTAAAAACGAATATTTAGAATATTTCTAAAACCGTTTTTTTTTTCTGATACAAAAATATACTATCTTGTAATCCAATGTTTGTGAAACATAAAAAAATACGTATTGCTAAAATTGAACCATTTATATCATTTTTTAAACAGCTAATGTTTAATTACTGAGGTAATTTATTATTTTTGGAATTGGACTGACTAATTTTATTAAATCTGAAAATGAAGTATTCGATGATAGCTTAATTAGTTAGTAAACATGATGTTACAACTAAATAGAATCTAGTTATAATTATAACAGTTTTTGTGATAAACATTGAAAATCAGTATTAAGATCAGGAGTTGGTTTCACATGTCATTAAATAATAATGTACAACAAACATGTAGTGTTATTATTTTTATAGTATTTTTATTTAATGGGAATATCTTGTTAGTGTATCATTTTGACTTTTAGCGAATTTCCCCTATAGGGAAGAAGCTATTACCGTAGGTCTCATGGTAAGACTTAAGCCCGAGACTATGATAACTTTTCGTTTTGAGGTCCCCAGATGCCAAAAACACCATTCGTTCAAATTTATATATATATGTGTGTGTCCGTAAGCACGATAACTCTCGTAAAAGAGGTCCGATCTTAATGAAATTTGGTACAAACGTGTAAAGTACCATTTATTTGAACGAGTTCGAAAATCAGACAAATCGCACCATCCGAAGGGGGGTTTTGGGGGGGTTTTGTACCCCAAAAATGGTTTTTTTTGGAGTTTTCACATGTAATAATCATTTAAATCCAATTTTAATTTATACCATTGGATTCAGCTTAAAAAACAAACAATTTGGTATTTTGATCATTGCTCTACGTCAATTGATTACTGAGATATTGAAAGTGCTAAACACAGTACGTTGTCCAATGTTATTCTTATGGAGAAAAAGAAAAATTTTATATCTCGGTTGTTTATGAACATAAACTGACGAAACTTGGTATATCGCTTCGTCTGGTTGTGGTTTGTTGTTGTTTAAACAAAAAACTACTTTTTCGCCTATGGTTCCCGTAGCAGCAAACCTAGGTATTCGGTCCCCATGTTATTCTTATGGAGAATAATAAATATGTTATATATCGCTTATTTATGAATGTATATAGATGAAACTTGGTATGTGACTTCACTTAGATGAGTTCTATTGATATTTGCATAAAAACCCATTATTTTGTGTTCCTTATTGCAGCAAACCTGCGTACTCATCCCTAATGTTATTCTAATGGAGAATAATGAATATTTTATATATGGCTTATTTATGAATATATTTCTTATGAATTCTGGTAAGAGGCATAATGTGTTATTAAGACATATATATTCATTGGAAATTCGCTGAGTACGCAGGTTTGCTGCGACGGGGGTATTTTGTCTTGTAATACTATGATGGTTGTTAATTTTTGTTTCCGTTTTTTGTTAAATTTGTTAAAACTATTTTAAATGTTAAAAACTTTGTCAAGACATTGTTTTTTTTACATTTTACCTGTGGTTGTCATGTAATAAATTGACATAAATGAATACTAACTTATTATAGAACGTTCTCTAAGCTATTATTGGGTCTAAAATGCATGACCTGCATGGGAAACATATTTAATTTTTAATTAATTAACCCTCTTATGTTCTTTTGATTCTTTAGAGTAAACTTAGTCTTCATCTTTTAATATTTTTATATTAAGGTTTTACATTATAAAATTATAAATGTTTACAGTTTTTGGCCACAACATTTAAAAAACTGCTTGTCATATACAATGTTTAGATGTTTATCATCCTCAAAGTTGGAATAGTTTTCCTGTAGAAATCAATTTATACATTAAATTGACATTTTTGTGTACTATTCTGTTACACGAAGTACACAAAATACACAGTAATACTCACTTTCATCACGTAATACACATTGATCGTATAGTTCAGACTCTGATAGAATTTTATCTGTATTTCCATGAATATTACAACGGTAACTCTTTAACAAAGTTATATTTCGTTAATTTCATTTCGCTTCTGTCAAAACAAGGCAAAAACCTTCACAATCATAATTAAATTTGAATTCAAAGAAAATAAAGCGGGTTTTAATAGTGGTAGAGGCAGAATAGGGTATTGGGTAGGTTGACCTAATACCCAAATAGTTTATGTTTACTTGACTATAGTTTGAGATTTTTTAAACAGGAAGTATTTGGAACAAAAACTAATATATCAAACAACTAAGATATGTTTTATAATACTGACCCTTATACAACTTACCGAAACGCTTCTTGGTGTAAATTTCTTTTTAATTTTTTCTTGAAACACTGATTTCCAAAAACATTTTATAGTCATTGTTATAATATTTTTTTATTTTAATTTAACAACCCCCAAATTACAAAAAAAATTGCAAAAGTATTATTTGCAATGTGTTATATAATATATTGATCCTAATCTGGGACATTTATTACTTTTTAATTGAGTTTCGTTTAAAAATAACCCCGTAGTAGTATAGTGGGGTATTTGGGATTTTATGTATATCTAAAGGACCTGAGAAGGCGTTTATACCCCACTATCTTCTGATTTGAGCCAAAACTATAATTTTCCTATTAATTGTTATATGGCCTAGAACTCCAATTTCCTCACTACTTCTCATATGGCCCAGAACTCTCATTTCCTCACTAATTCTCATATGGCCCAGAATTCTATTTCCTCACTACTTCTTATTTGGCCCAGAACTCTCATTTCCTCACTACTTCTCATATGGCCCAAAACTCTCATTTCCTTACTACTTCTCATACGGCTCAGAACTCCCGTTTCTACACTACTCGGCACTAACTCCAGTCACTGACTCCAGTTGTGTTCCTCAGAAAAGCGGTGCAGAGCGGCGGGGGCGGAGGTGACGGGGACTCCGGGACTGCCCAGAGAGCCGTCCGGTCCACGCCGGACTGGAGCGAGACGGCGGTCAACGGAGATCACCTCTGGTCGCCCACCAACGCGTCTGGGGACTTCTGCTATGTCGGGGAAGGTGACTGCACGGTGAGTAGAAGCCTGGAATCTTTGAGAATGTATTAGTGAAGTACAGTAACAAGTGTCCTATTTGTTGAAGAAAATCCGTATCAAACCCGCCAGGACATTAAGAGACCACCTGAAAAATGAAACGCACCATATCATAAATATTTGCCGAGTCGATCCTGATCAAAATAACAAAATGTTGAGAAGGTTCGAAACTGGACCCAGCTGCCATTTTTCATTGGGATATTAATTAATTATGCTTTCTAAGAACAGGTCGACCTTAGATAGAAACAAGACTAGGCTTTGTACCGTTCCCTATCAAAACGCCAAAAAATGCCACCGTCGTTTCCCTAATGAGACTCAGATTTCCTCCTTTTGCGTGTCACACTTGTAGGGATTTCAGGATTACTTTACAACTACACAAATCCCAATATAAAAATGAAAATAAATTAGAGAAGAAGAAAATAAATAATCCCTAGATTGTTTTTATTATTTTTTTGTTTAAACCCTCTTTGTTATTAGGCAAGTAAGCATTTCCAAAAAGGTAAAAAAGTAACAATGTGTTTTAAAGAAATTGCAAGAGTTGCGTTAACCTTTAACTTTTATTATTAGAGTGCGTTATTAACATAATTAAAGTAGCAATGAACCTTAAAGTAATCTTGTGGACCTCTGCATCCTTTACTCTAACTTATGTATTTTCACGTTGTGGCGAAGATTGTTCCTTAGGGTGGACGAGAACCTTAAAACGGAACAGAAGTCAGTTGCCCATGGCTATGTACAACTTCGAAAAATAATCAACATAATCAATATTGATAAAGTTATGAAACCTCTTTGGATTACCACGCTTTTAATATACTCTGGATGATCCCAAGTACAGATCCACTACGACTATCCTAGTCAACGTTCTTTACCTCAAACTACGACAAATTCAGGGTCCACACACATAATTTATTTTCCATATAAAAAACACTTCTCAATTTTTCTTACACAACAAGTCTGGGTTCAGAATGTATTCTTAAACAAAATCAGTTTCGCTTGATACATCACCTGTATTAGAGCGAGCAGGTGTATTTTTTCTCTAGATCGTTCATCCGACTGTCCCATCTTTCAGAGATAATCGAACGATTCGTCTTCGCAAATAGTTCGTGATTGAACAACTCATTAGATCACGGTAGACAGATTTTCAATTTAACAATGTGAGCATTTTTGCTTGGCGATAAATCTTAATTGTTTTCCTCCAGAAATGAAGTGCATGGTTAAAATTTTTACTATACGTTACATTTATTATTATTTATTTTTAAACAACGCCCTAGTATAGTCATAAAAACGTCTTTTAAGCTTTGTCAGAAATGTGTTATTAATATTTGGCTAGTGGCAAGATTTAATAATATTTTAAACGAACAAGAGTATGCATACAAATTATATTATTTCTAAATGTTATCTTACAGTATATTGTTACAGAAAGAGAGGAAAACATAATTCTACATGTATTTGAAACATTTGGTTGGATATATTTTAAAACTAATGTGGAAATAATCTTCCATTATGTCAATCCAAAGAAATATATTTTGTGACATATTTAAAGTTGAATATTGATTTTTGCTCATTTAAAACCGCAATTAGTTTTAATATTTAAGTAATTCATCATTGAAAAATAATTGTTGTTCAACTAGTGGCTTGAAGGAGCCATAACCTCTAACCTTGCTCCAGTACTTATCAGTCTGATTTTTCTTACTCTTTTCATGCTGAGGAAAATGGGGAAAACATGTCAGTTCGTAAACAAATTAGACAATCACAAGTTTTAATGAAAACAAAGGAGACGTGTTTAAATGCCCATGCTTTCATATGGGGGATGTTTTAGGTTATTTCTCGTTTGCTGTTAACTTTATGAAGATACTGCTATTTTTAAGTCCTTGAGAATAAGACCTTAAATTTCCCAGTCATCCAAATTCCAAATCCAAATCCAAATTTCCCAGTGAGCCATTTCCCATCATCCTGCGATTTTCAAAAGTCCCACAATTTTGATTAAAAATGTCGCTTGCAGATTTACACAATATAGATTTACTACAGTACTTATAAAAGTATGTCTTGGTAATTTAATTTACACAGGTAAATAATTGTATTATAACTTCTATCCAATATTTACGAATACTAATTCTAATTCCACTTAAAATACATTGTTTTCTGTATACACATACTAATTTCCGCCAAATTCGTATGGTGTTAATCGTATCAAAACACATAAAAACATGTTCAAATTTGTTAACCCAATTTCCTAGTGATATTTCAGTACAAAAATAGCTATAAAACACATTAATTCTTTTTTACAATGACATAAACCTGGGAACGGGAATGTTTATGACCTATCAGACATCTAACATACAAAGTTTATGATGAAGCAGGTTTCATATAAATAGCCTTACTACTGAAACTGACTGTTTTATACGATTTACTCACAGACTAAGCTATTTTGAGTTCGTATTTAATATTAAATCTGTGTAAAAATAGAGTTTTTCAAGATTAAATTTCCTTATTAATTGTCACAATCAATCTATTAATCTCAAAATATATGAAGTAGGTGTTTAACTAATATTAATTGTTCTGCACAAGTGAAAACTATGTTTACGATGGTTCGATTAAATCATTATTTTTAATAACCTGAGTTTATTTGTTTGAATCTACCAAAACCTGATAACATATGCTCAAAACATAAACGGCGTTTAATTAATTTTACATTTTTTAAACTTTCCAATTAACTTTTTAATGTTACAGGGTTGATATATGAGCACTTTTGAGATTATTTAACATATTTATAATACTCATGAAAATAAATATTACAAGTTATCACCATTAGTTGAATTATAAATTACAGAATTTTATTCACAACAGGTATGCAGGACAACGGACTAAACTGAAAAGGAAATGAAATGATGCCTACAAAATCAATAAACTCGTGTATCAAAATTACCCCCGTCGCAGCAAACCTGCGTACTCAGCGAATTTACAACGTATTAATACCACATAAAGCCGCATACCAAGTTTCATAAAAATATATTCACAAATAAGCGATAAATACAATTTTAATTATTCCCCATAAGAATAACATTGGGGATGAGTACTCAGGGTTGCTGCAACAAGGAACAAAAAAATGGGGTTTTATGCAAATATCAATAGAACTCATCTAAGTAAAGTCACATGTCAAGTTTCATTCATATACATTTATAAATAAGCGATATATAAAATTTTAATTACTCTCCATAAGAATACGAGTACCTAGGTTTGCTGCTACGGGAACCATATGTAAAAATTAATTTTTTGTGCAAACAACAAAAAACCATAACCAGATGAAGCCATATACCAAGTTTCGTCAGTTTATATTCATAAATAAGCAAGATATACAATTTGTATTTTTCTCCATAAGAATAGCATTAGACAACGTACTGTGTTTAGCACTTGCAGTATCTCAGTAACCAATTGACGTAGAGCAATGATCTAAATACCAAATTGTTTGTTTTTAAGCTAAATTCAATCGTATTAATTAAAATTTGATTTAAATAAAAATTACACGTGAAACCCCCCACCCCAAAAAAAAAAAAAAACATTTTTGGGGTACAACCCCCCCCCCAGATCACCCTTTAGATGGTGCGATTCGACTGGTTTTCGAACTCGTTCAAATAAATGGAACTTTACAAATTTGTACCAAATTTCATTAAGGTTATTTTTCGTTAAGGTCGGACCTTTTTTGCGAGAGTTATCGTGCTTACGGACACATATAAAATATGTATACCATTATATGTATAAAATATTGTATATACATATATAAATATGTATGTATATATACAAAAAAATGTTAACGAATGGTGTTTTTGGCATCTGGGGACCACAAATAGAAAAGTTATCATGGTCTCGGGCTTAAGTCTTAGGTACCATGAAACCTACGGTAATAATTTCTTCCCTATAGGGGAAATTCGCTAAAATACATCAATTTTAAATTATAAAGATTTGTAAAATCACTTCTAGCTGAGTAATAAATTATCTGAGCCCCCCTCCCCCCTCTCCACCCGGCACCCCATTAGCTAGCAGCTGTTCTTAACTCCCTCCAATGGTTCATTCGTCGGCTTCATCTAAAAACAAATTTAGGAAGTTAATCAATTAGATTAGTTGGTTCATTATTGAACTCCAGTTGGTTATTTTTTAATTCAAGTTGTTTAATAATGTAGTTATCTTTTTCAATCGGTATTCTGAATTACAAATACATTTGTATGATTTAAATACAATTTATTCCAACACATATTACATATTCTTCATCGGTGTGACATTCTTTAAAAGCCTATATTTGTTGTAACCGATTTTTTCGTTAGACGCAAAACACAAATGTTACAATGAACGTTGCACATGCATTTACTACCGTTCTGGCTTTTCAATCCATATTGTGAATAACAAATGAAAATTTATTTTTTTTAAAGTCCAATTTCGTATAATATATACTACTAGCTGTTACCCGCAGGCTTTACCCCACAAATTATTTATAAAAACTATGACAATTGTGTGTACTGCATTCTGTGGTTAGCCCGTAGAACTACTATGGATCAAGATCAGCTGTTTGTATTTTCATCAGCTCAAACAAAAATGAATGTCCATAAGGAATACATGGGAACTTAGTCGGGGTCTCTGGTGGAGCCCTAAGGTCAGGTCAGGATGAAAATAATTTAGTTTTCCTATTTTATACCTAAAGAATCAGTCTACAAAATTTCAACTCTCTAGGTAAATGGGAAGTAGGAGAATTCGTTATGGGTGAGTGAGGGCTTTACCTTTTATAGGTATAGATACATTTTTTCAGTGTGTTTTTTAGCGAATTTCCCCTATAGGGAAGAAGCTATTACCGTAGGTCTCATGGTAAGACTTAAGCCCGAGACCATGATAACTTTTCATTTTGAGGTCCCCAGATGCCAAAAACACCATTCGTTCAAATTTATATATATATATATATATATATATATATATATATATATATATATGTGTGTGTGTGTGTCCGTAAGCACGATAACTCTCGTAAAAAAGATCCGATCTTAATGAAATTTGGTACAAATGTGTAAAGTACCATTTATTTGAACGAGTTTGAAAACCAGATGAATCGCACTATCCGAAGGAGGGTTTTTGGGGGGTTTCGTACCCCAAAAAGGTTTTCACATTCAATTTTAATTTATACCATTAAATTCAGCTTAAAAAAACAAATAATTTGGTATTTTGATCATTGCTCTACGTCAATTGGTTACCGAGATATTGAAAGTGCTAAACACAGTACGTTGTCTAATGTTATTCTTATGGAGAAAAAGAAAAATTGTATATCTCGCTTATTTATGAACATAAACTGGCAAAATTTGGTATATGGCTTGATCTAGTTGTGGTTTATTGTTGTTTGCACAAAAAACAATTTTTCGCCTATGGTTCCTGTAGCATCAAACCTAGGTACTCGGTCCCCATGTTATTCTTAAGGAAAATAATTAAAATGTTATATATCAGTTATTTATGAATGTATATGGATGAAGCTTGGTAACTTATGTGACTTTACTTCGTTGAGTTCTAATGATATTTGCATAGAAACCCATTATTTTGTGTTCCTTGTTGCAGCAAACCCGCGTACTCATCCCCAATGTTATTCTTATGGAGAATAATTAATATGTTTAATATCGCTTGTTTGTGAATATCTTTCTTATGAATCCCGTTAAGTGTTAATGTATTATGTTATATATCCATTGGAAATTCGCTGAGTATGCAGGTTTGCTGCGAAGGGGTATTTAAACCTATATCTGTTGTAACCTGTTCCAACTTTAGTTGCAAAACAAAATGTTAAAATGAACAATGCGTATGTACTTTACTGCCGTACTATAACATATCAAAAATCCAAAAATGTGTTATTAAACAAATTATAAACTTAAGGGTCCGCCCTATCTGCCTTCCGCACGCTTAAAAAAGGGTTTTGCATCTTCTACATTGTAGGCTCAATTGTTAACCAATTAAAAATAATTTGTTGTTATTCAATTCACTAAATTTTCAACTATGTATCATACGATTTAAAAATCGCGATTTCAATTCAAAATAAGTGGTAGGCTATTAGTAAAGTTTTCAAATTAAGCGTTTTTCTAAAGCTTCCTAACGCAAGGAGAAAAAACATTTTTGAAAAAAAGGAACCGTAAAATACCTAAATTGGAATCTGAAAACTGTGAAACTGCAAATAGTTTGGTAGAAATCTGTAAAATAACAGTGCGATTGAGGAGAACAAAAAGGTCTTCAAGTGTAAAATGTATGGCCCTGCTTGGTGGCGGCTTGGCGCTAAACAACATCATGCGAATCATTCAATCTGGGGTAGGGCGCACCCTTAAATTGTTTTGCCTGAGTCATCAGACTGTATTACATTACAAAATTAAAATTTGTCCGTAAGTGTTTTCAGTACTCTTTCATATTTTAATGTATTCAAATCGGTGTTAAATATTCAAATTCAAATTTGTATTTTCCAACATTTTACAATATATACAGTATACAGTGATGAATCGATGGAATGTTTAACACGTGGACTTCGCGTCTGTGTGGGAATGTTAGGGTCTCAATTACCACACTCATTGTTATAAAAACACGTTAATTTAATATGACTATTATGTAATTTTTGTTGTTTACAATTTTACATGATACCCGCAGCTACAATTTTGGACACAAGGAAATGTAAAAAACTAAAAAATATCAAACTTATCCACCACAGATTTTTAGACCCGTTGAATTAAAGTACAAAATAAACGGTATCAGGAAACTGACACATACTTTCTCCCTTTTAGCCCAACTTTAATTAATAAATTACTTTTTATTTACTAAATATAGAATACAAAGCACGGTCGAATGTACAGAAAATCTTGCAAACAAGTTGTTTTAAAAATATCCACCCAAATCCTTGTTTAGGAGGCACTACAGTATCCATCGCTACACACGTGGTTTTAAGAGGGGAAATGTTCCCTATTCCCCCCCAGGGTTATTAAGGAGCACATATTTCGAATTTCCTCTGTTGGTCAATGCTAACTTGACAAGCATATCAAGTTTGAACGAAATTGATCAATAAGGGAGAAATAGTGATTTTTGTATTCCCCATAAGAATAACATTGGACAACGTACTGCGTTTACCGCAAAATGAAAATTTAAATTTTCCCCGCTACCAGTAATCGTAGAATAGTAATTCAAAATACTAAATTATTTAGTTTTTTGAGCTATTTTTGGTAGAGAATAGTAATATTTTTTATAGTTAATGAATTTTTGATATTTTAAGTTTTGTAATGTCTGAACCCGAATTTTTACAGAAATAAGGGTGGGGTTATTTTGTTGGAAATATAAAGTTCTACGAACGACTAAAGTTAAATCAAAATCGTTAAAGCCGTTTTTGAGAAATCTTGATTTTTCATGTTTTTTGGCGGTTTTTGGGGGATCCTTAAAAATCAAAAATTGAAAAAAAACGCCTGGATATGTCGTGGATTAGTACCTACATACCAAATTTCATAAAAATCGGACCATTGGTTAGGGCTCTAGCTCTGTACACATCCATACTGACAGACAGATAGACAGACAGACAGACAGACAGACAGATAGACAGACAGACAGTCACACAGACATCACGTAAAAATCACTTTTTTGGGCTCAGGGAGCACCAAAACGAATAGTTCCACTAATAACTCAAATTCGAACATTTTGACGAATACAATACTTTCTCCATATACTATGTATAAGGGGGAGAAGGTAAAAAGTTGTAACGTTTCTAACTGGAAATTAATCATAATATATCAGAGCAACACAGTATGGCCTCGCTGGGAACATGACTGCGCTGAAGCCATAAATCTTGAGTGGCAAGGACACAAATTGGCCAAAGCTATAAAAAACCTTATTAGCAAGAGGCATTACCCATGAGTTACAGTTCTAAAATAAACATGGTTGTTGCATCTGTGTTTTCCTTATGTGTTTATATTAATTGTTTTTTGTGAGTTTTAATTTTTTGTAAATTATGAATAGACGTTTATTTGTTGACAGATGAATCCAGTAAAGACATCCAATATAATATTTGGATCATAGAATGTTATGAATATTCTATAATATACCGTAATGTTATAGTTTTATACATTACAAAAATTTGAACACAAAATTTTTGTAAACAAAGTTAAAGGTATTGTGTTTTTAAAAGTCTATATCTAAGTCTAAAAAATGTATTCAATTTTCTCACGACGACTCGTCTAGGGAACCCTCTCCTCCTTACTGAATCGACTCTTATTTTTAATACTCATCACTTTATAACCCTCTTTGATAAAATGTTATGACACAAGGGTAGGGATTAATGAATTTTAATGTTCCGTACTAATAAAGAAGCATTAATAATTTTTCACAATCTTTAACGTTGTAACATGCTATGAAGAACATGTTTTAAAATGTTGAAATATTAAAAACGAGTTCGCACGCATCACGCTGCCGTGAGGGAAGTGAATTTCCACATAACAAACTTTTAAAACTCAAAACCAGTGTAAAAACTACATTTATTCCAATTTTTATTGTAATCTGAAAAAATTAATTTCTTGGCTGTACTGATTATTCGGGTTTAATTTACCTGCAATGCTGGGAATACCATTTTGCGCATTATAAGGTTAGGAGAAGGTCCAGTCAGGCTTGAAAGTAGGTGCGAGGTTGCTGGGAATGATACAAATACACCAACAAATGAATAACATGCTTTTCTAATGTAAAACCCCATAAGACAACGTACTGTGTTTGGTCGATACAATTTGCTTTAATAACTTGGTAAATATTCATGCTAGAGTAACGAGAAATGGCTTACAAGTTTTGCCTCACTAATTCCCATCTTTTTGTTTGCCATAATTTTATTTACTGATCAATTTCATTCAAACTTGATATGTTTGTCAATTTAGCATTGACCAACAGAGTTAATTCGAAATATGTCGCCCCTTAATAACCCTGGGGGGGAATAGGGGGCATTTCCCCTCTAAAACCCACGAGTGTAGCAATGGATTCTGTAGCGCCTCCAAAGCAGGGATTTGGGTGGATGTTTTTTAAAACAACTTATTTACAAGATTTTCTGTACATTCGACCGTGCTTTGTATTCTATATTTAGTAAATAAAAAGTAATTTATTCATTAAAGTTGGGCTAAAAGGGAGAAAGTATGTGTCAGTTTCCTGATACCGTTTATTGTAGTTTAACATGAGACGATCATTAAATAACTCCCTAGCTTATGTCATTATATTACTATGTACATGTTTATAGATACAAAAATAAACTAATTGACAGTGTAATTTTTATAAGCAAAGCTTTACAAAAATATTGCAAAATTAAAGGAAAACTAAAGATTGACTGTCTTCTCCTGGGAGGCTCTAGGGACACGTGTTCTCAAGATTTCCTGATTTATTATTTCTACCCTAAAATATACATCCCCGGTTCGCCTCAGTAAATCATCACCCACAAAGGCTATTTTCTTGTAACATTTACCTGCGAATATATATAAATATGTTCATAAATGTGATTGCAAATATCAATAAAGATTATTACAACTTCAGGTTTCTTGAACATTTTGATAACTAACTGTGTAAACTAATTAAACGATAAAAATGTACTTGAAAATGAAGTCTTGAACTGCATATTATCTAAATGTCAAATACGATATTTTACATTATTTTTGATTAATTAGCTTCTACGCCCGTGCTTCGCAACGGGGTAAACATTCAGAGTAGAAAAAATGTAAACACAAAAACGAGAGTCTATGGTTAGATATAATCCTTAGATCAGTTGTTTATTATCGAATTTCCCCTATACGGAAGAAGCTATTACCGTAGACGGCATGGTAAGACCTAGGCCCAGGACCATGATAACTTTTCGTTTTGAGGTCCCCAGATGCCAAAAACACCATTCGTTCAAAACTCTATATATACATATATAGACATGTGTCCGTGAGCACGATAACTCTCGTAAAAATAATCCCATTTTGACCAAATTTTGTATAAACGTGTAAAGCAGCATTTATGACTTAAGTTCGAAAACCAGACAGATCGACCTATCCGAAGGGGAGTTTTGTACCCCCAAAATGGTTTTTTTTAAAGTTTTTTACATATAATTTTTGAAAAAGTCAAATTTTAGTTTTTCCATTGAAATTAACTTAAAAAGACCCCAATTTGGTTTTGATCGTTGCTCTGCGTCAAATGGTTACAGAGATATCGAATGTGCTAAACACAGTACGTTGCACAATGTTATTTTTATGGAGAATAAGAAAAATTGTATATCTCGCTTATTTATCAAGTTATCCTGATGAAACTTGGCATATTGCTTCATATCGTTGTGGTCTATTGATATTTGTATAAAACCCCATTTTTTGTGTTCCTTGCTCCAGCAAACCTGCATACTCAGCCGCTATGTTATTTTTATGGGGAATAATTAAAAGGTCATAAATCGTTTATTTATGAATGTATATTGATGAAACTTGGTATTTGGTTTTGTTTGGTATTAAAATACATGTATATGCATTGGAAATTCGCTGAGTACGCAGGTTTGCTGCTACGGGGGTATTTAAATTAATTGAATTACGAAAAAACAAATGAGACATAACCCTGAGAATACAACTCTCCACCTTACAACTACATGGGCGCTTGAAAGTCCCGTGGGGCAGAGCCCTGATGACCTTTCTACACAGCAATAGGCCTACGACACTCTTGGGTGCAACATATTTGTGCAAAATGTCAGCAGAATTGGTCCAGTGGTTTTGGTGTGATAGAACAATAGACAGACTGACACCACCTCATTTTATAATAGTAGTGATTACTTTTTCAATAACTATGTGGGAAGTTTAATCTAATTTAAATATCCATCCACGCATTACATTTTACGATTTATTAAAATTACGAAATAAACAACATCGTTGGATTGTAGGAAGGCAGTAAATGGACTAAATAACATAAGCGAACTGGTTGCCCATTGGTGACATTTGTAAACATAAAATATTAACATATTCAAATTAATTATGCTAGAAACCACATCACCACAACGTCATTCTAATACAACGAAGATGCAATGATGACTACTGATATGTAGAATCACTGTTAGTGTGTGGTTAAGCTGAGCGCTAACAACCATACTTGGACTGATATAGCACATTAATGAACTTCCCTCCAATGCCAAGTGGGCTCGTCACATAACATGAAGTTCAATTAAGCGATTTTGAAAATATTATCAAGTTTTGCAACTTAACCCAGCTGTGATTTTGTCACAAGGGCCAATTTCGGGAGTTCAGAATAATAAAAATGCCGGTTGGGAAACAAATTATTATTTATTAAATCGTGTTAATTCGCACAATAAACTTTACAACAACTGATTTAAAACCAACTAATATATCGTTTTACAATAGGTACAACCGCGGTCAACTACGAAATAAGGTTACATTAAATTTGGAAAAGAATTAATTTAGTTTTACTTTAATGAGGAACGACGAGACGCGTGTTACATCCTCGGGGGTCAGCGCACAACTCTGTCGCTGACGCGCTCGCCACCGCGGAGGCCGGAGGCGTCGGTCTCTCAGCCAATCACAGCGCACGGCCTGATGGAGGCTAGTGCTGACGCCCGCATTCTTAGGGTGAGGCTAAGATATCTCTTTCCAGTTAGAAAACTCTGGACTCAATTTATAATGCAAATATTTGGATTCGATTTCTGGGCTGTTTGAAGGGATTTGAAATGTTTGGTGGTCTTCCTAATTATTGTACAGATTTATTACTCAGTTTACTTTAAATAAATTATCCCAAATGTGGTGTTACTAATATTTAATAAAATGACAAAACTGTCGCTGAATCCTTAGACTGCAGCCACTGATATAAATTTGGGAGAGGGTCGTTACAATTTGTTACTATTAATGATTCTCTCTTTGTATTAATGTTCTCAGATGGTAAAAATACCAGGGTTTTGACCGTTTTTATAAGTTTAAAATGTCATTCATACATACAGAAGAAGAAAAAAATCTGCCCTTCCCCATCATATCTGTTTCATGAATCCAACCCAAGACGATTCTTCAAATTTATACTCACCCGTAAATATTATTCTGAATAAAAGTTTTATACGCCTAATACACGTACGTCAATCACACATCTCTCCCCCTCCCCCTCCCCTCCCCCGCCCCCTCCACCGTTTCCCTTCACCCCTTAACACTTGGTGTTCAATCATTTACTTGATGCCCGATCACTCAAACTGTACCGTAAAATGAATCTCAAAAATTCGTGACAGTGGTATTATTTCCCCAGATTATGTTATTTATTAAATATTGGTGTCCATTTCGTAAGATTAATATTTTATCTCGCGTTTTATGTGGTTTTATGTTTTATATCCAAAAAAGTATGGTAGAAAATGAACGATATAACTGGTTTTAACTTTGCATAGGATATAATAATTTGGCGATTTACTCTCCGATATAATTTTCAAATTTGACTTCTTTATCTAGGTGTTGTAAAGAGCATCGATTTTCTTACTGTGGACAAAATTACATATTTTTATTAAATTCGTAAGTCGGACATTTATTTATGTTACTCAAAAAACTATATTTTATAAGGAAATGTATAGTACTTTGACGGAAACTCTTTAAAATTTTACACAATTGGGCTCTTTCGAAAAGTTTCTTACACCCCCTATTATTAGGTATTCCTCATAAATGAATTCAATACCCAAAGATTGTTTTATCCAGTATCCGAATAAAATGTACTACTATCATCATTGAATATTAAAAATTTTAATACTAATAAAATAATTCTTTCCACAATGATACTCTTTGACTAACGATTTGGTCTAACTTTTCTGCACTAATTGAGTATTTAATGAAGGGAAATACAAATTATATCAGACTATTATTATAGAGAGTTGATATTTAGTTATAAACACACTTTTGAATTAAATGGTAAAAACTAATTTAGACAGATATAATATGATAATAAACGTAGATATAAAGACGGTGTGACTGAATTTGATACAACAAATTAATGGTATTTTGCCTTTATTATTGCCAGAAAATTGGCCAAAACTCACACAGTCGCCGAAAAGCCTTCGATTAGGAATCGATCCTCGAGTTCTGGATCCTTTAAGTCCAGGAGTTGGCAATCGGAGAAGGATTAAGAGCTAGATTTCTTCCTGGAAAAATGTTGGCCAACATTTAATTATACAAGATATACACTAAATAAATAAATATCCGTTTTTGTTTGAACAACCATTGGCAGTTGACTTTGGTTTGACATTGGAAACTTAATAGATTCACTAATTTGTATACCTACTTTCTTTGATTTAAATATTTAAAGTTATGTACATAAAATTTCTTCAACACTGAAACACATTCCTTGTTTAGTATAAATTGTAATCCTATTTTTACACATTCAAGTTCGCTTCTTCTGTCAGTTATGTTAGTAGGTTATTTTATTGTTGTTTCGTGAGGTTCCAGTGGGCGGGAAAGTCCCTGGCCCACTGAGGCTGCTTTAGGGCGCTTGGGCCCTCTTCAGCCGAATTCACCGTTTCGTGATAATTCACCGTTTCAATATTGCAGCCATTCTTGTTTGTTAGAGCTTAGTATCTAAAAAAACGCGAATCTCAAAAAAGATAAAAAATGTACTTGTTTGTACTCTAAAATATACAAAAAGATCCCCAGGCCCATAGCTGAGTGATACCAGTTTTAGGGAAACTATCGTTAATTGATACACTAAAATTTAAAAATTGCAGTTATTCAAGAGGTTTTTTAAGATCTTCAAAATCTTGATACCATTTTTAGCGAATTTCCCCTATAGGGAAGAAGCTATTACCGTAGGTCTCATGGTAAGACTTAAGCCCGAGACCATGATAACTTTTCATTTTGAGGTCCCCAGATGTCAAAAACACCATTCGTTCAAATTTTTATATATGTATATATATATATATATATATATATAAATTTATATATATAAGTTTATATATATATATTTATATATATATATTTATATATATATATATATATATATGTGTCCGTAAGCACGATAACTCTCGTAAAAAAGGTCCGATCTTAATGAAATTTGGTACAAATGTTTAAAGTACCATTTATTTGAACGAGTTCGAAAACCAGATGAATCGCACCATCCGAAGGGGGGTTTTTGGGGGGTTTGAACCCCAAAAATGTGTTTTTTGGGGTTTTCACATGTAATTTTAATTTAAATCAAATTTTATTTTATACCATTGAATTCAGCTTAAAAAAACAAACAATTTGGTATTTTGATCATTGCTCTACGTCAATTGGTTACCGAGATATTGAAAGTGCTAAACACAGTACGTTGTCTAATGTTATTCTTATGGAGAAAAAGAAAAATTGCATATCTCGTTTATTTATGAACATAAACTGGCGAAATTTGGTATATGGCTTGATCTGGTTGTGGCTTATTGTTGTTAGCACAAAAAAACATTTTTTCGCTTATGGCTCCTGTAGCAGCAAACCTAGGTACTTGGTCCCCATGTTATTCTTATGGAAAATGTTTAAAATGTTATATATCGCTTATTTATGAATGTATATGGATGAAACTTGGTATGTGTCTTCACTAAGATGACTTCTATTGATATTTGCATAAAACCCCATAATTTTGTGTGCCTTGTTGCAGCAAACCTGCGTACTCATCCCCAATGTTATTCTTATGGAGAATAATTAATATTTTAAATATCGCTTGTTTGTGAATACATTTCTTATGAATCCTGTTAAGTTTTTTAATGTGTTATGTTATATATTCATTGGAAATTCGCTGAGTATGCAGGTTTGCTGCAACGGGGGTATTGTTTTATATATATAATTTTAAAATTGTAATTTTATTTGTGTCAAATTTAAAAAATAGAGTTGTAAGATATTTAGCTTTAAAAAAAACTAAAATTACCGTTCTTTTTGAACCGTAAAAGCTGGAAATATCAAATTCAAAACCAATGATCGCAATAACATGCTTAAAAAAGCTTAACATGTTTACGCTTTCAAGCAGTGTTTACGCTTACGATGTTATGCGTAACATGTTTACGCGTACCATTGTTTACCAAATTTCAACTCAATATCTTTAGCGGTTCCTAAATTATGATAATATTTATAGTAAACACACACACACACAGGCAACGGAGCGAGTTATACCATGTGTTTATGCCTTTTTAGTTTCATTTTACCGAAAGAACAATATCCTAAAGTTGATACTCAGAGTTTGCTTCAGACTATGTAGCCCATATGGATGACGGTTATACGCGCTGCTGAAAAGGCGGTTTATTGCTTTGGTCATTCCGTGACTGTCGCATAAACTGTTTACTGATGCAACTATGTTTATATAGAGTTTATTGAAGCACAATAAACCCCATTAAAGCTTTATACAGTAAATTTAGTTACAAACAAATTTCAGAATAATTAACTGGATAATATTAATTACTTTATTGTTTAAATAAATTTCCACGATTATAGTAAAACGGATAACGTCAATGTATTAATGCAGACAATTTTAATTTGTCGTTATACTTGTTTTCTACTAATTAACATATAACTGTATACTGAGTCATTTTGGCGACTTACTAGGAGCTTTTCAGTCTTTGAGTAACTTCTTTTCAATTATTTAAGTAATTGTTGCGGACATTTTCCACCACTGATTAGTAAAAACAAGGTTCACAACGTTTTGGAAACTGGAATCTGTTCTTGTCTTCAGGTTAGAGTAATACACAGAATATAACAAAGTTACACACAATATTAATGGAATATGCAGGAAAGGCTGGACAAACGCAAAAAGCTAAAACAGAACTTCTCTCACCTGAAGACGGGATCAGATAGATGCCAAACCCCGAAACGTCGTGAAATTTGATTTTTCATTACTCTACACACAAAAGTACACTTTCTAAACGTAAAATGAGCTAAGAAAATAGGTTATTCCCGCTACTGCACGGCAAAATTACATAACGTTAACTTTCTGTGCATTTGTGGTGCACGGAAAGTAACCGTTATGGGATTTTGCGGTACAGACCGATCAGCTGTTGCATTAGGCCGATCAGCTGTTGCATTAGGCCGATCAGCTGTTGCAATAACGCTGAGTTTCCGTGCGTATGTCCCTCGACATAAGCACGGGAACTCAGCGTTATGAGTTCGGTTTTTTTTCTTGATACTAAGTTGAATAAACAAAAAAAATCATGTTGTTTACAAGTTTTTCGATATCGTAATGAAAAATAATGTTCAACACTCGTCTCAAAAGTGCCATTGCGGGGCTCGATAGCTTTTTCCACGCTCGGCTTCGCCTCGCGCGTAAATGCAATCTCTCCCCGCAATAAGTCACTTTCGAGACTAGTAATGAAAACTACTATTACTGACCAGTGATGGAAAACGTCCGCAATAATTATTTAAATAACATAAACTTACCATCACAAACAATAAATTTTAAATATTAAAAACTATTTTTAGTCCAAACTTTTTTGGCGAAAAAATTTGCAAAATTAACGTACACAGTTATTGAAAAAACTCTCCTAGAGATTGACTATAAACTCCAATTTGTAATGTGATTCATGGTTTTACTGCTAAAGATGTATTCAAAATCTGGGCAATATGTTCTGTAAACAGACCGTATGGACATAAGCTCATCCGAATCCAGCCTTCCATAAACCAACGCTAACCTAAAGTAAACCTTAACGCAATTAAAACTTTATATCTTTAACCAACATGAAACACGCTAAAACAATACACTTAAGTTATAGAGCTTACGGGCTTCGAAGATGTATGATATTGTTTAAGACAGAGTTGTTTTTAATTAACTGAGGTACCCTCGTGAAATGCCTTTACAACATGGCCTCTTGCAATAAATCATAGTGAGTCCCGAGTAAACGTATAATTAACTCTAAATGTCCCTAACCAATATCTTATTTCATTTTCTGTCTCAATGTTGTCACTACTAATCAAGCCAAATGCCAAAACAAAAGCTGAAGGTGTTATTCAATAAATTATTGAGGACATTTTTCATGTGAGTAAAAACTAAAAACAAAGTTTCACAACATTTTTGGATCTGGAATCTTAGAACGTCTTTGAGAGGAAATAATACGTAGAACATAACAGAATTAGTGGCACAGTCCAGACGAAGCTGGGGAAAAATCACAGAACAGAAAAAACAAAGAACTGTGACAACAGACAAACGAGTTCGAACGCAGCACGCTGACGTGAGGGAAGTGAATTTCCACATGAAAACTTTTAAAACTCAAAATCAATGTAAAAACATACATTTTTCCAATTTTTATTGAAATCTGAAAACACTGATGTTTTGGCTGTTCTGATACTCCTGGTTTCATTTACTTGCAAAGCTGGGAATACAATTTTGCGCATTATAAGGTTAGGAGAAGGTCCAGACAGGCTTTAAAGTAGACGTGAGGTTGCTGGGGATGGTAAAAGTACTCTAACAAAGGAATAACAGGCTTTTCTATTGTAAAACCCCCATAAGACAACGTACTGTGTTGGGTCGATACACATTTTCTTTAATAAGACGGCAAATATTTATGCTAGAATGACGAGAGAGGGCTTAAAACTTTCGCCTCTCTAATTCCCATCTTTTTCCATGCTTTGATTTTACATCTGGGGCTTTTCTAACCCTTTTTGGTCCCAAAAACTCGAAATTTGAAAACTTAATCCCCAAAAAAGGGGTTTAAAGTTTTCTGATTGTTTTGCACAACGAACTTGTCCAACTGATTACAGAAAGGAACGTTCCTACCAAATTTGAAGTAAATCGGGCAAAAAATGCGAGCAATAGAATGCAAACATATATATGTGTATATATATATATATATATATTTCAATCTAATTATATATATATATATATATAAAACATTTTGAGCGACACCCCAAAACGTATTCAGGGGGTCACGTTAGGAACTACTTTGGTGGTCCCGGGCTTAAGTTTCACTGTGCGGGTCATGCTAATAGTTCACTTTCCAAAGGAAATTCACTAATAAAACTAAAAGAAACACACTAGTCACAGAAATAATCAAACACACAAACGGGACAACACTAGTACACGAGTGTACACGTCGTGTGCGGGGGCGGGGACGGGGGGGCTGAGGACTGACGTCTAACATTAAAATCAAGAACATAGGGAAAACCAGAGAAAGAGTTTAGTAGAACAATCTAAAATGTAACAACGTTTTTGGTCTGGAAATCACCACATGACATTTTTAAGAAGCAAAGAGAGTAGACAGGGTACCTCAATTTTCAAAAAGAACATTCGTTACCACTGCGTTACCTTTCCTTACTTGATCGTAAAAAGTGTTTAGCGGTGAAATGATAGCTGTAAATACGGAAAATTAGTTATTTATGTATTATTAAAAGCGTAAAGCGGGAGCGCGATAATTTTCTGTAAACGATAAATGTACTTTACACTCGAATTACATAACAATTTTTGTTACAACTGCAATATTGGTTACCAAACAACATGGAAATTCAGTTTCATCCGTTTTGGCAGAATTCACGAAATTTAGGTTATAAATATTGACTCAGTTTGCTTGGTCCAAAGCAACAGTCAATCAGCTGTTTATTTCTTCAGCGAGCGAAAAAGTAAGATACATTGAGCGAAAAATATGTTTTCTCTCGATAAACAGAAAACAGCTGTTTTAGTGAATTTCCCCTCTAGGGAAGAAGCTATTACCGTAGGTCTCATGGATATGTGTTTGTGTGTGTGTGTGTGTGTGTGTGTGTGTGTGTGTGTGTGTGTGTGTGTGTGTGTGTGTGGTGTGTGTGGTGTGTGTGTGTGTGTGTGTGTGTGTGTGTGTGTGTGCGCGTGTGTGTGTGTGTCCGTAAGTACGATAACTCTCGCGAAAAAGGTCCGATATTAATTAAATTTGGTACAAATGTGTAAAGTACCATTTATTTGAACAATTTCGAAAACCAGACGAATCGCAACATCCGAAGGGAGGTTTTTGGGGGGTTTTGTACCCCAAAACGTTTTGGGAGTTTTCCACACGTAATTTTTATTTAACTCAAATTGTAATTTTTACCACTGAATTCAGCTTAAAAAAAACAAACAATTTGGTATTTTGATCATTGCTTTACGTCAATTGGTTTCTGAGATATTGAAAGTGCTAAACACAGTACGTTGTCTAATGTTATTCTTATGTTGAAAAAGAAAAATTTGATATCTTGCTTATTTATGGACATAAATTGACGAAATTTGGTATATGTCTTCATCTGGTCGTGGTTTATTGTTGTTTGTGCAAAATATAATTATTCGCCTATGGTTCCCGTAGCAGCAAACCTAGGTACTCGGTCTCCATGTTATTCTTATGGAAAATAATTAAAATGTTTTATATCGCTTATTTATGAATATATATGGATGAAACTTGGTATGTGACTTCACTTAGATGATTTCTATTGATATTTGCATAAAAACCCATTATTTTATGTTCCTTGTTGCATCAAACCTGCGTACTCATACCCAATGTTGTTCTTATGGAGAATAATTAATATTTTAAATATAGCTTGTTTGTGAATATATTTCTTAGGAGTCCTGTTAAGTGTTTTAATGTGTTATGTTATATATTCATTGGAAATTCGCTGAGTATGCAGGTTTGCTGCGACGGGGGTATTTTAGATCGTAGAGAATCGCTTTAGGCACGCTCGTATGAAACCAGTAGTTTTACATCGAATTATATCGCGCTTCAATTTAATAATGCTCCACAAACACGAAGTAATATCCGACTTTCTGTGTTGCAATACAATGTTAAATTGTTTAATCTTTCACTAATTGAAGTTTCAGATTTAAATGGCAAATATATACCGTATGTGTGTGATCCATACAGTAATTTCTATATTAGAATAAAAAAATAAATATAAAAAAAAACAACAAACAAGATGGCTTGGTTTGACAGAAGCCTTTGAATTATGTAGAAGCCCACTCTCGGTATTGGAAACTATCGGCATCTCTGACTGACTTTTGTATTTGGAATGGATGAAAATGTTGATAAAATAAAGAGTTACTCACTTGTTACAATACCTTTTTAGTGATGTTCAATGTCAGAATGTAATGCTTTTTAATACGGCATGTATGTGTGTGTATACGATTACACTACATTCACATTCAAGACGGTAGTAGATGGCGTTCGATCTACTTATCATCTAATGAATCATTCGTTCCAAGACAAATGAATCCGTTGTAAAGAATATTTTATCATTCTACAGCTATACTTGTACCAGGGCAGTCAAAGTATGTTCTTTCATTAATAATAAAGTTAAAGCAGCTTAATCCCTTTGAATTTTTTCAAGAAAAGTCCTCAGAAAACGATTTCAAACCTTTCTAGTTTATGTAAGACATATCGTTCTAAAAGGAAATGAAGTTTTGTAATTTATGGTCATAGTTTCTAAATAGCTCATTTTATTTTGATTTCTCCCTACTGAAAAACTTTAAGTATTTTCAGCTTTTAAAATTATTTAGCATGTATTTTAAATCGTGGATGGTTCTCAAAAAAGCTGCACTATTTTTATTCTAAAACATTTTTAATTTATCACCGTGAATATTTTGTTTTTGTGTTGATCCAGATTGGCTGAGAAAAGGTTACGGCCAAGGGTTATTTTTGTTTGGTTTGGTTTTTCGTTTGATTAGTTTTGTATCTAGAGACACTTGAGGCTGTTAATATATTTTTAGGATTTTTAAACAAAAATATTTATAAAATAAGATTAATACAGCGCACAGTGCAAAATTTATGACTATTTACAATGGTGCTAAAATATTTAATTCTCTTCATTCAGCCTTAAAAACTAACCAGTCTGTTTTCTTAGTTATTACTAAATTTTTAACTTATTATTATGTATTTGTCTGAATTTAATTCACGTGTAAATTCACATAAAAACAAAGAATAAATCCAAAAACAAAGTTAAACACTAAATTTTACTAATTTTCTAATATACTCAACATATTTTTTTCGTACATTAAGGATTATCGAAGATATAAAACTCCAACGTAAATAAGTTCTACTATTTTACTAACATGTGTTGTAAATAAATTTACTTTACAAGGCTATTAGGTATTATACTGTTTTCAGTTTATAGGCTTATAAAGTTTCCATGGTTGGGGGGGGGGGGCGTCACACCCTGTTTGATTCTAATCTATGAGATCTATACAACGTTTCTAAAAATTGGGACAATGTTTGTTCTAGGTAAATTATTGAAACAGTTTACGACAGGTAATTTAAAACTGTATATTCCGAGTACATACTGCTTTTAGTAGTAATTTCTTGGGAGTTGTGTAGATTATATTAAAGTTTTAGAAACGAAATATTAGGTTAAATTTATTTTTAAGAAAATATAAACTTTTTATACTTAAAAGAGCGCAGGAAATGCAAAAAACATGTTTAAATCAAAAAACTTATTACTCCGATTACCCGCATGATGACTTGATAGATAAAATGTTAAACGATTTACTATCTAATAAGTTTAAGCGAAATAGGTGTTGGTAGATTTGATTTGAAAATGCTTGGAAATTAGATTTTTTATACAATATACAACATTTGGAATTCGCCAAACTAATGCTTCTGGCACAGTTATTTCACAATTAACAATAGTAGGAACGAAAATATAATTCCTTTTAGTATTGAGAAACTTTAATTTTTTAAGGAATCAAATGCCTTTTACCATTTGGAATTGACCTTTAAATTGGTTGGAGAGCCATTATTTTTAACATTATATAATAGAAGTAACATATCTCATACTTTTTTAAATTTAATGGTGTAGAATTAAATAACCCAACAGATACCCTCTGGAATCCAACCTCATTTGCAGTAAAGTATAATGATGAAGGGAAAATATTCTAATAAGGCGAAAACACTCATATAAATCCTCAGACATTCCTTCACGCGCTCCAGTTTCAAAACTCCTCCCCCACAAAAAGGGATTAAATATAATGAGATAAAGCTCCGCATGGTTGAATGTCCAAGTATTATTTCTGTAATAAGTATATTAATAGTGTCTTCTCTATTTTAAATTGTGTACTTTTAGTTTTTGTGATTTAAATTAATTGATTTTTATTGAAAAGCATGTAATAAATGTCACATTTACTACATTGGTTTTAAAATATCTGTACTTAATAGATTACTATTAAGTCATCACCTATATGTGTTATAACAATTATTTATCCTTTGTTTCTAGAATGTTGTTACGTCAAAAGATTTAGAAAATGTTCAAACCTGTTTTCCAAAATATTTTCTTAACGCCCAAAAAAAAACCCAATAAAACAAAATAGAAACAATAGACAACACAACACAAATAAACCAATAGAAACACAACCGCATGTTAGACATGACCAAATTGAGATGTTACCAGTCTGACCGATCGTCATATCGGTCAAGTTGGTCATGTGACCAGTTTGAAATATTACCGAATTAAAGAGATTTCGCTGTTAGATTAAACATGGCTTATTTACAAATTATAAAATATGTCCACAACACTTCTTAAATTTGAAAAGTTTCTAATACTTATTATTTCCGTAGTTGAAACTTATGTTTTAGAACGGATCATTCAGTGAGGACAAACTACAGGTGTAGTTTAGAGGATAATTAAGATTACTAAGACAGAAGGTCGGGTCAACCCATTCGCCTAAGAGTTTCTGTGGGACCCATTCACCGCTTCTGGGCCGTACCTTACCCCGTCTTAATGAATTATTCCCTATTTTGCTGCCTCCAATACTCTCTCGGCTGCAGTTTAGTTTGCGGCCCACATTCATTCGATTGAAAACATTTATTACAAATATCGATATATCGAATAGATTATTTCATTCGATATAAATAAATGTATCAAAAATATAGATTTACTTATTACTGTTAGTTTTTGTTGACATAAATGTTTTTTGGCAAATGTAAAGTAGCCAAAATTGCAATGAACTACCGTGAACTTTGTCAAACTGTAATAATAAATACAGAAACTTGTTTCAAGTTGATGCAAGATAAAGGATTGATTCGTAAAAATCAATGATATAGATATGAGTGAATACAATTTAAAGTAACATGATTAAATACCAGGATTTCTACGATTGTTTTGCCTATTTCATAAAAGAAGTTTATTTTAGCTAAGATAACGTAAAAAATATAACTAATTGTAATGGGTCAATATCACCTTTTTGGGGAAATGATACAGTACCAATGTGACGACTAGTAATAAATATAGTAACTTGGGTTTATAACTTGTGGAATACAAACACAGCTGATCCTAAACGATAGTTCTTAATATCGATATATCGATATTTTCAATCACCAATAGTTACAGCCCAAATATCGATATTTTTAATCGATTTTTTCAATCGAATGAATGTGGGCCGTTAACCAAACTGCAGCCCTCTCTTATATATGACCTCCTTTTTAAAAGAAACAGCTACGCGTTAAACACCATCACACGGAAATAATTCAACATATAATTAGTAATGGTATGAGAAATAAAGTTAGTATGTTATGTTTATAGTACAATAATATAATTAAAATACCCCCGTTGCAGCAAACCTGCATACTCAGTGAATTTCAAATGGTACTTCACTAAGTCATGAAGATACTTACCAACTTTCATCAAAGCATAAATAAGCGAGATATGACATGTTATTTATTCTCCGTAAGAAATACATTAGGACTGAGTATGCCGGTTTGCTGCCATGGGGACCACAAAAATGGGTTTTGTATGCAAATATCAGTAAACCCCAACCATATGAAACCCCATACCAAGTTTCATTTATATATGGTGATATTAAGATAAAGCGAGATATAAAATTTTACTTTTTCTCCATAAGATTAACATTGGACAACGTACTGTGTTTAGCACTTTCAATATCTCGGTAACGAATTGACGTAGAGCGATCATCAAAATACCAAATTGTTTGTTTTTTTAAGCTTAATTTAATGGTGTAAACCAACATTTGGGATTAAAAATAATTATGGGATTAAAATAACTATTAAGTTTAAAAGACCCATTTTCGGGGTACAAAATCCCCTCAAACCCCCCTTTAAGTAGAGCGACATGTCTGGTTCTCGAACTCATGAAAATAGGTGCTGCCTTACACGTTTACACCAAATTTCATCAATATCGGACCATTTTTACGAAGTTATCGTGCCTACGGACACACACACACACACACACACACACACACACACACACACCGAGTAGAGTTGAACGAGTAGTGTTTTTGGCATCTGGGGGCCTCAAAAGGAAAAGTTATCATGGTCCCGGGCCTAGGTCTTACCATGCCACCTACGGTAATAGCTTCTTCCCTATAGGGTAAATCCGCTAAAAACTCATCAGTTGGTTGTAACTTAATCGGGAGTTCTGAAATAAAAGATAAATACCTGAAAATCCTTACAACTTTTTTTGTCGTAAGTTTTCTTAATAAGTAGTATAACTTTACTATTTACTTGTACTTGTTTAACTTGTTAATTAGAAAGCTTAAGTTTAAATTAAATACCTCTCTGAAAATATGGTCAGGTCTTATGTTAAATTAACCCCCTGAAAATTACTTAGTCAAAATCACTTTAATTAAAGGGTGTAAAATACTGCTTTTACTTAACGAAAATGGCTCCAATAAGGGAGAAAATGCCACAAAATATTCGCAGCAGTATGTCGCCTTCGTAATATAAGACTAGCTTCCCTAAATAATATGGAATAATTATTTTAAGGTTTCTGTGTTATTGAAAAAATCAATCAATTTCTTTTAACCTTTGAAAATACTATATTAAAACTATTTTATTTAAATTCAGTGGAGTCTAATGTTTTACATTACTGCCCATATTGATAATAGTTATTAAGCATTTAACAAAAATACATATAACATCGAATTTTTAGAAAATCAAGTTTTTATAAAAAATTCAATATTGGTATGAATGTTTATTTGTTCATTTATATTTAACTAACCTGTTACCCCCAAGCTTCACCCCACGAATTATTTATAAAAACTATGATAGTTTTTGTGCTGCATTCTGTGGTTAGCCCGTGGAACTACTACGAATTAAGATCAGCTGTTTGTATTTTCATCAGCTCAAACAAAAATGAATGTCCATAAGAAATACATGGGAACTTTTAACCCCCGTGGGGCATAGTCTTATAGGATTTTCACAACTTTAATATGCCTATATGTTACTATCAAGTACCTCTCTGCAAAATTTCAGCTCAATCGGTCCAGTAGTTTTCACGTGATGGAACTTCAGAGTTACGCACAAACTTATGCACAAACATCCATACTTTCACATTTGTAATATTAGTATGATGAACAATAATAACGTTAAACAATCAATATGAGCTATGTTCTTACTAAGATATGCTCACTGTTAATTTTGTAGAATTTAATTTATAGAATTTGTAAGTTACCCGCGATGTTTTTGTTTCTTTTAAATGAAATATCAAACAGATTAATATTACAATTTACCAGCCCTTACGCAGTAACTTTAATTTAAGAACCTACAAAAATTAACTTTTCATAGTAAAAGGTTTTCATTCGTAAGAAGCACAATACAACTTGGAGAGCTTATTCAAACCGCTTTTGTCTAAGAATGAAACCTTAAAACTGCCGCTTCAAGTCGTTGTCCACATAGTGCTTCTTACAGCCGATGTGGCTGTTGCGTCTTACTAGAAATAAATGGATATTTTCGATTAATTTCTGAAACGTAAAAGATTTAATTGGTGTTATGAAATTCACCTGCTAACTGTCACAAAAACTTATTCCAAACTGTATTCCAAAGTTTATATTATATTATACTATCAAATTTTATACAGAGTGTCTCAAAAGTCGAGACCAAACTTCACAGACATGTTATATGGACTATTTCCAACCAAATATTTTATATATGTTTATATTATATTCTTCTTAGTTTACAAGCTATTGGCGTTTTTAATATGTTTTATAATCTATGCATTGCAATCTCATAAATAATTTTTAGGCAAGACAATATACACTTTTACAACGTATAAAAATAAACATAATTATAACGAAATGAAGTTTATAGGAGTTTAATACAATTTAAAAACAAATTAACGTAATTTAATTTTAATCCCTATTTTAAAAAACCTTGAAATTAATGGATAATTTCAGGAAAAGTGTATTCATTTAAAGAAATACGCCAATACTGAAATTAGGGAAATAATTTTGTAATAGTATTAAGATTAATACAATTATTATCTGTAATAAATGGGAAAGTTTTTAAGATACCTTAAACCTTGGAGTAAACTCTCCAAGGCAGAAACGGAAAACGGAAACACCGTTTAAAATTAGAACGTTGGTTTTGAATGTGAAATTTAAATTAAAATTGTGTTATTTTTTATTTTATTAATCTCCTAAAAACTGCATTTTAAAAATTACTATTCATTCTTATACAGAGTGTCCAGAAAGGGTCATTACAAACTTCGGGGGTTGGTATTACTTAATAATGAATAAAGTGTGATTAGATTTTTGATAATATTGTTTATCTTTTTTGTATCTTGTAATTTTTTTATAAAATTAATGTTTTGTTTGTTATTTGACTTTAAAATATTAAAATGGGCCCCATTTTGAAAATAATTAAGACAACTTAATAATAATTTTTATTATTTGCTTCTTTGGTTATTTAACGTAGTGCAAAGTTTAGTTTCTGTTACTTAAATAGTTCACTAGATATTAATTTTTTTGTTAAAAAATACAAAATGGTGGCTAGCGGCTGAACGGAAATTTTGTTCGACCTATGTTTAAATAAAATTGTTTGTTCAAATTGATAAGTACTACCAGCCCCCGAAGTTTGTAAAGCCCCTTTCTGAACACCCTAAAGCATAAAAGTGTTCCAGGCCCACGTGCATATTTTCTTGCCTAAAAATAACTTATGAGAATATAGTACACAGATTATAACAAAATATTAAAAACGACAATAGCTCGTAAACTATAAAGAATATGATAAAAGGTTAAATGACATTTTTTGTTGTGAGTAGTCCACATAACAAGCCTGTATATTTTGGTCGTCGACCTATGAACCCTATATATATTATGAATAGTGTCAAATGTACATAATATAATAATTAGTTGTTCATTATAAGGTTTTGGACAAATCGTTTATGGTGTAAATGATTTTCTAATTTCTGATTTTATGTGGAGATATATCTACACTAATGTAAATATACAATATTCGTTTCGTAGATATATTAGACTCGTGGTTTTAGATTACTTATTTCACTTATAATATACGTGTTTTTGCTTTAAAAGTAATATCGCTTCATTTTACATAATAACTGAAAATCAACTATTTTAGAAACATGGTGTAAACCTGTCACTTATTCTAGACTTGATTTATACTTTTCTTAATTTATATTACAGTTTTAAAAACTAATTTCAAATGTTGCAATCTTTAGTCATGGTTGTTTTTAATTAAAAATTTCAAAGCATCTTTAAAACGGTATGTTGATGTTAAGAAGTTAAATCTTTGTGCGCTATTTTAAGTTTCACGAGCTGAATTTACATTGAATATGATTTACCTTTAATAGTTTTCCACAATTATACTTCTATTATTAGTAATTTTGTATCTGCTGGATTCAGGTGTAATTTAAATTTTTAACGAGTGAAAATTTAAATTTTAATCACTCTAGTAGTCTTCTAAATATTTAATTGTGTAAGGAAAAACTGAAATCCCGTGTCTTTTTGTAGATTTCTGAAAATATCGTATGACCTAGAAGTGTGCAACTAGTAACATTGTTAGGAAAGTATATGAGGGAGAACCTAACGGAGCTCGATTTGGTACCTTATTAGTGAATTTCCTATGGAAAAGTGAACTATTGGCATGACCCGCACGGTGAGACTTAAGCCCGGGACCACCATAGAAGTTCCTAACGTGACTACCTGAACACGTTTTGAGGGGTCTCTAAAAACGTTATATATATGTTCGCACTCTAGCAGTCGCAATTTTTCTCCGATTTACTTCAAATTTGGTAGAGACATTTCTTTTAATAATCTTTATTTTCTTTTAATAATAAGTTTGACAGTTCGTTGGGCAAAACAATCGGCAAACTCTAACCCCCTTTTTTGGGGATTTTAAGTTTTCAAATTTCGAGTTTTTGGGCCCTAAAAGGGTTAGAATAGCCCCATATGTACACTAATTTGCACATTAACTCATTGTACGTAAAAGACCAAAGAATCCTATTAGTGAATTTAAAAAAACCAGGAGCATCAAAACAGCAAAAAAACTTTTCAATTAAAAAAACTGTAACCAGTGTTGGTTTAAACCCTTTATTTGATCTTTTTAAAGTTTTAATGCCGAAATTCACTTCCCTCACGTCAGCGTGCTGCGTGCGATCTATTTTCCCTTAAAACTGTCCTCGAAGGACTAAAAAGTAAAAGCTTTAAAATGGAATAGTGATCAGCTGCAAATAATTATTTATGATCTTTATATATTATTTATCACGGGCGATTTTTGTCGGTAGGCCAAATCTCCTTTAATACTTCTTCCAGCTCCTTTAAAACCAATCATCCAGCATCATTTCAAAGATTACCTTCATCTCTAAATGTGAAAAATAATCAAAAAACTTAAACCATACAAATTATTTATTATTTATTTTCCATCATACTAGTGCCAAAATCTTACAGCAAAAAATTCAACTAATTCAAAACAGGTGTGTCAATACGCTTAGAAGTATTCTATTGTTGTAAATGTGAATCAGGTGTGAATTTAAACGTTGATTTATTCTCCAGTAAACAGAACATCCGATCGACATAAACCGAAGGTTAGAGGCTATAGCATCACGGGCCACTACTATCCATCCTATCATGTTATAGTGTTCAACAAACTGTCACATTTACCGTGGTATAACATAAAGCCGCATTTGATTATGGCACATAAACCCGCAGCTCTATATACGCCTGGGTTCCAGACTGTTAATACATGGTCGCGTGTTTGGTATTACCAGCTGCGTTGTCGATTTGCATTGCAGAATGTTTTTGAGACGCGAGTTCAATATTGATGACGTTACATTCACTCATAATTCTCGACATCACTTATACCAAGGGTAGTTTAAAATACAGGATGTCCAACAATTTTTTTTTTCATTACAAAATGTGCTTTTAATTGATTTACACAGAATATCACCCTTTTCAGCATAATCAATACTGTATATGAATTAGAACTATTTATTTTCTCCAACTTTACGTGATACAACGTTTTTACAACATGCACCAATTTTCTTGTTTAACGATTTTATTTAATAAAAATAAATAATCTACACTTCTTAAAATAAGTCTCTACACTAATTGTCCTCTTGTATCTGCTAAGGCTCTAGAAATAAACAGGAAAGAATAAACTTATCACAGTTTCACTAATTCACAAAACCTACTTACATGGTATGTTAATAAAGAACAAACTGTATTCCAATTCTTCTCGAATGTACTTTGAAAATGCTGTACTTGCAATTAACACAATGAGGATCAAATGTAGGAACTCCAAGGCATAGTTTGGAGACTCCTTGACTTCAAAATAACCAGAACAGCGATCAGATAAAATAAACAAAAATGGTCTCCAGAACCAGGTGCCATAAACCATAAGCTAAATAAATACCGTCGTAGCAGCAAACCTGCACCCTCAGCGAATTTCCAATGCATATATATGTATCTCAATACTACATAAAGCCACATACCAAGTTGCATAAATGTATATTCATAAATAAACGATTTATGACATTTTAATTATTCTCCATAAGAATAACATGGCAGCTGAGTATGCAGATTTTCTGAAGCAAGGAACACAAGTAAACATTCAAACATCATATAAACTATGTAAACAATAATACACCGTGACTACATCTCGTCTTATGTTGTTAAGATTAGTTTTTGGAAAACTTACGTGTACCGTACAAAGGAATCAGTTACCAAACAAATCAAATTAATTACTAATCGCTCAACCTTTAGGAATCTAATATTAAAATATAACGGTTATCACCAACGAGCTTAACATATTTTAAGAATTAATCTCAAAGAAAAAATGAATCCTACATGGTCTCCGCCAATTTCTCCTCTTCCCCCTCTATTACCATGGCAACATAACTAACCACAACAAGCAACAACAGAAAAAGCCCTGTATTTTTTAGTAAAAAATTATGTATTCTGAAATTTATGATCAATATTTTTCCATACAGAAAACAATAACAAGCTTTCCTGAGCAACATAATTTAGATTCAAAGTTTTTTTAGATTAAATTATTTAAATCATTAATGAATATGTAACAAATGAAGAAAAATGAAAAATTTTCTTCTGAAGTACAACTTTTATGTCCAACATATTTTTGATCATATGTTTGATATAAACCATTGTTCTCCGAGGCTTGTTTACAAAATATTCTCCAGGGAGGCTTCACTTTTTCACCTGAGATGAAAACTTTAGATGCGTTAATCTTGTTGCGCATGACACGAACTGATTTTTTAAACGTCACTATTAGTATAGTGACTTGTTTAGTTTAGTAACTTGGGTTAAAGTAAAATCCAGGTGTATTTTGTATTACATACGTGAATTACGAATTTCTCCAAAGTAAAAACGAGTTCGCACGCAGCACGCTGACGTAAGGGAAGTGAATTTCCACATTCAGATCTTTTAAAACTCAAACCCAGTATAAAAACATACATTTATGCCAATTTTATTGAAACCTGAAAAATATTGATTTTTTGGCTGTTCTGATGCTCCTGGTTTAATTTACCTGCAATGTTAGGAATACATTTTTTCGCATTATAAGGTTAGGAGAAGGCCCAGTAAGGCTTAAAAGTAGGCGCGAGGTTTCTGGGGATGAAAAAAATACACCAAAAAATGAATAACATGCTTTTCTAATGTAATCTCCCATAAGACAACGTACTGTGTTTAGCCGATACACATTTTCTTTAATAACTCAGTAAATATTTATTCTAGAATACACGAGAGGACTTAAAACTTTCGCCTCGCTAATTCTCATCTTTTTACATTCATTCATTGTACGTCCGGGGCTTTTCTGACCCTTTTTGGGCCCAAAAACTCAAAATTTGAAAGAATAATCCCCAAAAAAGGGGTTTAGAGTTTTCTGATTACTTTTCCCAACGAACTTGTCCAACTGATTATAGAAAGGAATGTCCCTACCAAATTTTAAGTAAATCGGACAAAAAATTCGACCGCTAGAATGCACACACATATATATATATAATTTTGAACGACCCCCCAAAACATGTTCAGGGGGTCACGTTTAAGAACTTATATGTTGGTCCCAGGCTTAAGTTTCACGGTGCGGGTCATGCTGATAGTTCACTTTCCATAGGAAATTCACTATCAAAGCGATGAAACCTACTGTTACAATAATATAAAGAGTTCCTCTTGATTCTCAATAGTAGTTTTCCCGATGGTTCACAGTGACGCTTGGGTTTAAACAAACAGTTGGTGTTTTCCAACAGCTGTTGTTCTTGTGGACGGGTGATTGCAAATTCAGCGGATCCGGTACGTTGGAAACACACGATTATAACCTAAATTATGAGACCAAACTGTGGAGTTTACTTAATAAATTATGTTTTACAAATGTTTGCTCGCACATTAGATTAAACCTTTACATTTAGACTTATATTTCAACTGTTTTCGAGGAAATGAGAAATTCAAAATAAGTTTATTATTTTATACATTTTAAAGGGTTCCATGTTTGGTAATAATTTTAATATTTGTATTTTATTGAGGCCCTATTTTTAGACCAAACAAATGTAAATAAAAAAAATCAATATTCTTCAAATACTGACTAAGGCTTTATGTTTCAATCCTTATCCGTACTGTTGTTGGTTTCTAAAATTATAATTAATAGACACCTTACAAAACGTATCGCTGAATCATGTTTCTGGAGGATAGTTTTATTTATTTTTTGAATTTTAAATTATTTTGTATTTAATTTTGCAGGAAACCGGTTTTGGTTTTGTTTAATAATTTTATTTACCTTGAAAAGTGAAATTAATAAAGTAAATTAATAATTTATTTAAATTTCAATAACAATTTAATACTCATACCATATTCACATATTCTAGTATGAAAATATGAAATTATCATCTAACTTATTAGCTCATCCGCTCTTTGTGAAACTCTTTACAAAAAAATAAATATATATATTCAAAAAAGTATCTGTCTTTAAAAAAATTTTAATGTTTGCCTAGAAAAGTGTCTCAAGATTTTTTTATAATAATTGAATAAAAATCCACGTGTAAAATGGTAGTTAAATTAATATAGCCAAACCGTGCAATACAAATCGAATTGCACTTGTTAATTACCTGCAGAATATGCAATCAGCCGCCTCTGCAATGATTGGAACTGCTCGGGGCGTGTGTTAATTGAATCGGTATCGCTAGTTCGTGTGTTGTGTGTGACACTTAATTGTTCTAGAACTAACAGATACACATTGCTGATGTTTTGCACACGTGATTTCCTCAAATGCTAAATAGCGAGAATTGTAGAAATTTGTGTAGTAAATAGCTTTGCCGTTGAAATGCAATAAAATGAAATAAAAATTGCTCATGCGCAGCTTGCGAATTGGAACTCCTATTTTTAGTATTTTTTTAATATTGACAAATAAATAAGCGAGAATCACTAATTGAATTAATTGTTTGTTTATTTTATTGCATTTATTGGTGAATATAATGTTAAATGTAAATATTTTCTTTTGAAGTACAACTTTTACGTCCAACATATTTTTATAGGGTTAGTTTTAATTTTCGAGTTTGATTAAATATTCGGGGAGATATTCATTTAAGGGCTTACCGACAAAAATACCCCTGAGAAAGATATATTTAAATTTAAGCCATAAAATATTTTAAAAAGTGTTTATAGGTGATTATCTTACTACTGGACCAAATTTGTAGCAGATTTTTAATTTTTTTAAGTAGAAGAAAAATTTCACTTTTATTCTTGTGTAGAGAATATGATGCTTATTGATTTTATTAATGAGTAAGTTATAGTGTAAAAATACAATGGATATATATTTTTAAATTATTTATTTTAATGCGAAATTTTAACTATCGAAAATGTTTTTACGTTTAGTAATTAGGTATTTTATTTACCTCGGGAACTACGAACAGCAGTTTTGTCTATCTTGAAATCCTAAAAGCTGTGAGAAATTGAGAGAAACCAGAAATGCCAATTAAAAGTAATTATTCATAAGCTTGAAAATCTTCAACTTTCACTGTGACTATAAAACGTTCGGATTCGCCTAATTACCATGGCTTTTGACGTAAACAAGTATTTTAACTACATTTTTTTGTACTAAGAAGTTAAATTGAACAAGAGGCTTGTTTTTGTCTTCATTTACAACGCAAATGTAATTTAAGTGACGTTAAAATAGATGATTTTTGTCTAAGGAATGGTGTCCCACAGGGATCGATTTTAGGTCCTCTTTTGTTTCTCTGCTACATTAATGATGCAGGAAACTCACTTGCGTGTTTACCACAAAATAATCTTTGTTTTTATGCAGACGATACAAATCTTAAAGTATCAGCTAATACTGTTCAACAAGTTGAAATCCTAAGTTTTATTGAACTAGAAAACATTGGAAGTTTCTTGCAGCAGCAAAAATTGAAGCTGAATGCTCAAAAAACTAATTTTATAATATTTAAAACCCATCAAAACAAGCAGATAACTGAACCAATTATTATGTACAACTCACAAGAAATAGAAAATAAAAGTAGTACACAGTTTCTAGGCCTAACAATAGACCAAAATTTAAACTGGAATAAACATGTAGATAAATTACTATCAACATTAAGTTCAGGAATTTATTCACTTTATAGAATGTTATTTTTTTGTAACCAAAAAACATTGAAAAATATATATTTTGCGAATATCCACTCTCATTTATCTTATGGTATAAGCCTTTATGGTTCAACAACAAAGGCAAATATGGATGGTATTCTTAAACAGCAAAAGAGAGCAATTAGAATCATAATGAAGCTAGATTAGAATGAAACAACAAAAGATAAATTTAAAGAATTAAAGATTTTAACAGGATATGGGCAATATATCTTTGAGACTATTATCATTGCAAAAAATAATATAAAAAGCACAGAAGTTATCTGTCATCCATATAATACTAGGAATAAAAAATTTATTATCACTTCACAACATAAATTAAAGTATTATGAAAAAAAACCATCCTATGTGGGATTAAGGTTTTTGAAACATCTACCCAGCAATATAAAAAATGAGGAAAACCTTAAGAAATTTAAAAACAAAGTAAAAAGTTATTTGATTGACAAAGCTTTATATTCTCTGGAGGAGTACTTTTCCACCCCCTCATGTATTTACAATTGATTTTGTTTTTCATTATTTATTTTTAGTCTTAAGTTCTATTCTTAAGCATTTATGACACTATTCAATGTACATAACATGTATTTTATGAATAAAGATTTTTTTGATTTGATTTGATTTGATTTTTACTTTCTCCCTTTATACAAATATATGGAGAAAGTATTGTTTTCGTCAAAATTTTCGAATTTCAGTTGTTAGTGGAAATATTTGTTTTGGTGCTCCCAGAACCCAAAAAAGTGGTTTTTACGTGATGTCTGTGTGTCTGTGTGTCTGTCTGTATGTCTGTCTGTCTGTCTGTATGTATGGATGTGTACAGAGCTAGAGCCCTAACCAATGGTCCGATTTTTATGAAATTTGGTATGTAGTTACTAATCCATAATATCTCCAGGTTTTTTCATTTTTTAGAATTTTTTATTTTTAAGGGTAATTATCCCCCAAAAACCACCAAAAAACATAACAAATCAAGATTTCTTGAAAACGGCTCCAACGATTTTGATTACACTTTAGTCGTTTGTAGAACTTTGGTTTTCCAACAAAATGACACCACCCGCATTTCTTTAAAAATTCGGGTTCAGAAATTACAGGACTTAAAATATCAAAAATTCAGTGTTTTGGATTTTTCATAGAAAAAAACATAATTATAAAAAATATTACTATTCACCATTAAAAAGAGCTCAAAAAACTAAATAATTTAGTATCTTGAATTACTATTCTACGATTACTGGTTGCAGAGAAAATTTAGATTTTCATTTTGCGGTTAACGCAGTACGTTGTCCAATGTTACTCTTATGGGGAATACAAAATTACTATTTCTTTCTAATTTATTGATAATTTTCGTTCAAACTTGATATGCTTGTCAAGTTAGCATTGACCAACAGACAAAATCTGAAATATTTTGTCCCTTAATAACCTTGAGGGGGTGGGGGAATAGGGGGCATTTCCCCTCTTAAAACCACGTGTGTAGCGATGGATTCTGTATGCCTCTTAAACAGGGATTTGGGTGAATATTTTTGAAAACCTCTTGTTTACAAGATTTTCTGAACATTCGACAGTGCTTTGTATTTTATATTTAGTAAATAAAAAGTAATTTATTCATGAAAGTTGGGCAAAAAGGGAGAAAGTATGTGTCTGTTTCCTGATACCGTTTATTAATTTTTATTGAAATAATCGGGATTTTCACCTACCTTTACAAACAATCTGTTAGTGTTTTACGCATTCTTTACATGTAGGCGTTTAAAGCAGGAGTGTTAGAATCGTGATGGTTCTATATTTGTATTTAATTAGTTTAAAATATAAATCGTAAATGTAAGTATATAATACTTTACCCCCTCAATCATGATCTGCAAGACATTTTGTGAGAAATAAGTAACCGCGATACTACGTAAGGGCGCTTGGTTGGGCAGCAGAGTGCTAATTATGAGCAATTAAGAATATTCCTGAGCACGCTTCAATTGTTTCCGTGCTCTGTGAACTTCCGTTTTGAATCTCTTACTTTGTTATCCATAAAGACCCCACGAGGAAAATGTTACCCTAACAGAAAATGTTACCTTATATTTAGTCAAACTTTGAAAATAATATAGTAATTCTAATCAGGTTTACGATTGAGAATTAAGTAAATTTTGGATATAAGTTGATTCCAATGACAGTACCTTAAAACGAGTTCGCACGCAGCACGCTGACGTGAGGGAAGTGAATTTCCGCATAAAAACTTTTAAAACTCACAATAAATGTAAAAACATACATTTATTCCAATTTTTATTGAAAGCTGAAAACAGTGATTTGTTGGCTGTTCTGATACTCCTGGTTTCATATACCTGCAAAGCTGGGAGTTCAATTTTGCGCATTATTATGTTAGGAGAAGGCCCAGACAGGCTTGAAAGTAGGCGTGAGGTTGCTGGGGATGATAAAAATACTCTAACAAAGGAATAACAGGCTTTTTTAGTGTAAAACCCCCATAAGACAACGAACAGTGTTTAGTCGATACACATTTTCTTTAATAACTTGGTAATTATGTATGGTAGAATGACGAGAGGGGGCTTAAAACGTTTACCTCCCTAATTCCCATCTTTTTACATGCATTAATTTTACATACGGGGCTTTTCTGACCCTTTTTGGTCCCAAAAACTCGAAATTTGAAAGATTAATCCCCTAAAAAAGGGGTTTAGAGTTTTCCGATTGTTTCGCCCAACGAACTTGTCCTACTTATTACAAAAAGGACTGTCCCTACCAAATTTTAAGTAAATCGGGCAAAAAATGCTATATATGTATATAACATTTTGATCGACCCCCCAAAACGTGTTCAGCGGGTCACTTTAGGAACTTCTATGGTGGTCCCGGGCTTAAGTTTCACCGTGCGGGTCATGCTAATAGTTCACTTGCCAAAGGAAATTCACTAATAACAAATAATTATGGTACGTATAAACACGATCCTCTGATTATTAATTAAATTGCTGTAAATGAGGGTAGGCAATTAAAAATGATTTCAAAAGCAAAACTTATCTCTTTCAATTTGATTACAATAGCTGTATTTTCTTAAGTAAATTGATGTTAGCACAAAACACTCTTGGCGTATAAATTTATGTTCAATACGTAAATAGATTTATAAATACTCTTATGACGGGGTTCTTAAAATTATTTATGTTCAATTTTGAAGTATTTCTTGAGTATCAAAATCTTTTGAAATGTGATAATGTTTTCCAAAAATAGATGTAACGTTGTCAAAAAAACGTTGATACGTCAATCTAGCTTTCTTGAATTTCTTACGTTACTAGATGAGTTTCAGCTCAAACTTAAAACAAAGAGCTGAATTCCCGGTACCTGTTTCACCTTTACTCAAAGTTCAACAATAAATATATAACTTAGGCAACTTTAACCAAACTAAGAACAGTCCATTACTAACAGTTAATAGTCTTTCGTGAAAGCATAAACTCTTTGGCACCCTAAACCATCAAAGTTTGGTTGTTGTTTGTTGATAAATGACCATCGGAGACTCAACTCGTTGAAAAACACACGTTAGTTACATGTGTTTTAAACGAATTTGTTCACAGTTGTGTTATGAACCTTGCCGGGATTTGACATTAATGGGTAGGCAACCTTCTTTATTTGATATACTGAACATTTACTTTATGTAGATCAAAGTTATAGCTGCATAAAATCAGTGTTGGCACTTAAAAATGTTATGCTAAAGGGTATTCTTTTTAAATATATTTAATTTAATGCTTTACCATGGTAACACTGAAGGCAATAAATTTTACCATTGAGTGCCTGGAAACACAATTGCTTTTGTTTAAAAATGTGTGCATTAGAAAATTACTTCAGTATTGGCGATAATCTATCTACTTAGTGTTTGCATCGCCTTACTCATCCTATGAAAACTGATTTTTAGTCTTTACCTTTCCAACTGTTTCCAAATGTTTCAATCCTCAAGTACTATCTACAGTTTATTTAGTTGCGACAAAACTAAAATATTTATCTTACATTTTTCATTTCTTTTTAATGTAGAAACCCTGTGTTTCATAGAGGCAGTTAATCCATTTTTACTAAAATTTGATTCATAATTTTATTTATAAAATATAAAGTAAAATATTTTAATTTATTTGAACTATCTGGAGTAAAATCTGAAACGGATTCTAATACATAGAAAACGAGTTCGCACGCAGCACGCTGACGTGAGGGAAGTGAACTTCCACATACAAAACTTTTAAAACTCAAACCCAGAGTAAAAACATACATTTATGACAATTTTATTGAAATCTGAAAACATTGATTTTTTGGCTGTTCTGATGCTCCTGGTTTAATTTACCTGCAATGTTAGAAATACAATTTTGCGCATTATAAGGTTAGGAGAAGGTCCAGTCAGGCTTAAAAGTAGGCGCGAAGTTGCTGGGGATGAAACAAATACACCAACAAATGAATAACATGCTTTTCTAATGTATAAACCCCATAAGACAACGAACTGTGTTTAGCCGATACACATCTTCTTTAATAACTCGGAAAATAGTTATGCTAGAATGACGAGAGAGGGCTTAAAACGTTTGCTTCACTAATTCCCATCTTAATACATACATTAATTGTACGCCCGGGGCTTTTCTGACCCTTTTTGGGCCCAAAAACTCGAAATTTGAAATAATAATCCCCAAAAAAGGGGTTTAAAGTTTTCAGATTTTGTTTCCCAACGAACATGTCCAACTGATTATATAAGGGAACGTCCCTACCAAATTTTAAGTAAACCGGGCAAAAAATTCAACCGCTAGAGTGCATACACACACACACACACACACACACACACACACACACACACACACACACACACACACACACACACGCACGCACGCACGCACGCACGCACGCACGCACACGCGCACGCGCACGCGCACACATATAATTTTGAACGACCCTCCAAAACGTGTTCAGGGTGTCACGTTAGGAACTTCTATGGTGGTCCCGGGCTTAAGTTTCACCGTGCGGGTCATGCTAATAGTTCACTTTCCAAAGGAAATTCACTAATAAATTGGACACGATTACAGCTAATAAAATTCCGATACTGGAGGAAAGGCGACTTAACCGATGAAGAAAGAATGTTGCGAAACCTTCTTAAACTACGTAGAGCCGCAACACGTGTACGGCCGGACAGGGGCTTCATGTGGAGCCGTAACACGTGTACGGCCGGACAGGGGCTTCATGTGGAGCCGCAACACGTGTACGGCCGGACAGGGGCTTCATGTGGAGCCGCAACACGTGTACGGCCGGACAGGGGCTTCATGTGGAGCCGCAACACGTGTACGGCCGGACAGGGGCTTCATGTGGAGCCGCAACACGTGTACGGCCGGACAGGGGCTTCATGTGGAGCCGCAACACGTGTACGGCCGGACAGGGGCTTCATGTGGAGCCGCAACACGTGTACGGCCGGACAGGGGCTTCATGTGGAGCCGCAACACGTTTACGGCCGGACAGGGGCTTCATGTGGAGCCGCAACACGTGTACGGCCGGACAGGGGCTTCATGTGGAGCCGCAACACGTGTACGGCCGGACAGGGGCTTCATGTGGAGCCGCAACACGTGTACGGCCGGACAGGGGCTTCATGTGGAGCCGCCAGACGTGTACGGCCGGACAGGGGCTTCATGTGGAGCCGCAACACGTGTACGGCCGGACAGGGGCTTCATGTGGAGCCGCAACACGTGTACGGCCGGACAGGGGCTTCATGTGGAGCCGCAACACGTGTACGGCCGGACAGGGGCTTCATGTGGAGCCGCAACACGTGTACGGCCGGACAGGGGCTTCATGTATTATTGAGAAGCTCGGCGCAACTATCGGAAATCAACATCAACATGGCTGTGATATTCTCCCCGGAGTTGGGACTGTTTGATGAATGCCTTGTCAATCTGTTTGTAGTTGCTGTGGTACTGTAACAGTAGGATTATCTGACGGAGATTTCTACCACTAAAGGGTAAACCATCGGGGTTTTGGTGCGGTAAACACATACTTAATTTGCTTCAAAACATTTAATTTGTAATTTCCTAAGACCACATAATTTTTAAGGTTTTTTAAAGATTTCGGTTTTTCACAAATTTACACTATAACCATGATATTTGAGGTATGCTATCCGATTAAATGTTACTTTTTCTATACATTTGATCAATACAATTTTGTCTCAAACTTGCCGGATGTTGTACTTTATACTTTTTGTAATTTCGTACTTTGTGAAAGGCAATTATATTATTTTTTCCAACAAGGTAGTCGGTGGTTGAGCTATTTTTATAGCGAAATACCTATAACATAAGAGAAATTATAGATTTCTCTGATTGGGCCTGATGATGACCGGTGTAACTGGTTGAAATCGATTGTCTTGTACCATCCTTTGTGTATATTTCACGGTCTTGTATGTAAGTACAGCATAAGTGTAAATATACTTTACAATGTTGTAAGACGAATTTTATTTATCACGTATAAAATAGACACAAATTGTGTTAAAGTGCAAACAACTTAATATTAAATATTTAGTAACATATTTTATGACTCTTACGATAGTTTACGTTGTTCTTATAGTTTATTTTTTTCTTCTGGTCGAATAGAAAATATAATATGAGTTACTATCACCCATTAAACTGAGTAATTTAATGTATTATATTTAATGTTTAAGACCAGTCCACTGAAATTTTAAATCATTTATAAATCGCCTCCATACATTGAACTCTAACTTTTAAAGATAAGGCTGAGTTATTGTGATACTGTTCATGGTATATGATAGTCCGGGCAGCATATCGGGCCGCCCATTTCTCTTATAAGACCCAGGGACCTATTTGGCGTTTCTGGGTCGTTCCTCACCTGCTGCCTCATACATTATTCCCCCTTGTGTTACCTTTTTATTTTACTCTGTACATTAGCAACTTTAATAGCTGACTGCACTTTTATTTTTAAAGCAAAGATAAGGTACATATTTTTAAATTGAGATGTGTCTTGAGATTAGCAAACGTATCGTAGAAAAATATTTTTCGTCTACTGCTTCAAAAAAAACTGTTTTTGACAGATGCGTTGAGATTCAAAAGTTCTTCTTTTTAGTCTTGGGATAATAACATATGTTTTGATGATCATTATCGTACTAGTACTAAAAAGATCATTGTTGATGATACTTTTGATTCGAGGTCGTCATAAATCGATTAAAATTCATTCGATTATAAATAATTGAAACATTCATTGTTATTATCGAAACATTCATTGTTGTCTTGTTATTATTTTTGCGTTCGTTTCCCGTACACTACTGGTGAGTGACAACTGTGAGTGACACGATGGACGAAGTTAGTAGGCCTAACGATTCGTATCGAAATATAATATAAAAAGCCCAAACAATTCAAGAAGGTTTACTTCCAGAGAAGTCGCAGAAATTCGATTGATTCGAACCACAATGATTGGTTTGAAGTGATCGACTCAACAACCGATAGATATGAATGAACCGAAGTTAAGCATGTGCAACAGCTGATTGTTTCTAGAGACAAGCTGTGAGAAACATTTGAGGTTATGAAGACACAGTACGTAAATTTTACTTTTGTTTTTATTTAAACCTTAAGTTTTTTGGCAGTATGACGAAAAATATATTTCGTCACTCGGATCAAAAGTGTTTTTTTAATACTTGCTCATTTCCCAGCCTCGGCTTCGCCTCGGCAGTTAAACTGGAGCTCGTATTAAAAAGATCCACTTTTGATCCTAGTGACGAAATATACTATTTTTTAGTAGAAATGCCACACTGTCCAGTGAGGATCAAAAGTTTATAAAGATTACGTGGTCAAATTTTCTATTAAAGTCATGGTTAAGTTATGCGCCGAAGGAGTAAATAATGTAGAACGGGAGTTCACAGAGTTCTAAAACAAATTAAGTATGCTCAGTGATATTCTTAATCTGTGTAGATTAGCCCTTTGTTTACCCTCCAAAGCGGCCCTAACAGAGGATCACAGTGCCTTATTTCATTTAAATAAATTTCTTCAGCTCAACCCAATTTGGTTTCAGATCAGGTGTAAACACAGAAATTGCTTTGATATCCTTCATGAAAAATTGTGATAGAAAATGTAAATGTTACTAAAAAAGTGAATGGCCTATTTATCGATATAAAACCCCCTTTGACACGGTTAATCACAATATGCTATTAGATAAATTACACAGGTGTGGCATTCGGGGGCCGGTTCACACTTGGTTTAAAATTTATCTTGATAAAAGAAAGCAATGTGGAAAAATAAAATATTCGTTTAGTACAGTGAGTCCATTAAAAAGTGGGGTCCCCCAGGGCTCAGTGTTGGGCCCAATTATGTTCTTGATATATACATTAATTAATTAATTGAAATGGTACAAAGTAGAAACTTGATACTACATACCTAGATAGGGTTTGTTAATAGTCATCCACGTACCAAGTTTGAATTTTATACGTTAAGTGGTTCGTGAGATATGATTAATTATGTAAAAGACTCATACAGACAGATATACGGAAAACTAAGCGTTTTAGGACATACCTTCACAGGAACTTTTTTCTTAGTTTTCGTGCAAGTAATCATATCCCGAAGTCCTGAAGGGGTTTTTGTAAACACCCTGTATAAACGATCAATGCAATGCAAATTTTAAAGGTAAAATTACTTCTTTTGATGATGACACAGCCCTTTGCTATGCAACTGATAACTGGGATCAGGTTGAAATGGATATGTATTTCGACTTAAAGTCACTAAAATGGTGGTATAAAGTAAAATCAGCCCAGAAATAACTGTGTACTTAAATCTTTCTCTGAGGGGAGAAGGCATTGACTTCAATAATTTAACTTACCCATGTTTAACTTGTTTGTGTAGTAATAGTGTATGTAATATATGGTGTGTTTAGATTTCTAGCTGAGAAAGTATAAGATATTTCGGCTTAGTAAGCACAATAAGCAGTTAAGTTGGAAACATCATAAAAATCATTTAAAAGTGAAGTCTTACAATGCTGTTAGATTAATGTAGGATTACTTCTTGAGAGAGTTATGTTCTTTAAGCTGAGGACTATTTGTTTCGCTTTGGTGAAGAGTCGTTTAGAGTATGGACTAGTGTGCGGGGGAGATACATACATCAGTAATCATGCCTTTAATCAAACAACAAAAATATCTTATTAGAATTGTTACAAAAAAGATTTACAGAACCATCATTGCCATTACGTTTACAACTTTTTATTCTACCTCTTACGCATTTATATGTGTACAAAATAATGTCTGTTTTCTATAGAAGTGGTAATTTGCCTAATAATTGGAGATCATACTTAAATCGATTAAGAAATAAAAACAACTTTCCAAAACCCAAACCAAATTTAACATATTTTAAAAAACTTGTGAATTTATTGCTCCAAGACTTTTTAATAGTTTACCACCTTCCTTAAAAACTATAAGTACTTATATCAATATTTATGTCTATACTAATACAACACAAATTTTAATTTAAGTAAATTGTGCGGTTTAAATCAACAGTTAAATCATCCTCCCAATAAAATGAAGAATTAGTAAAATAATGTGAGTAAACCTTGTTTACAGGCTTTTTTACAACAAAGAGGATAATTAGGGAAATTCTACTTTTTTCTAGTCTCCTTGAAAGTCGAAGAGCTTTAGAGTATCTTATAATTACTTCTAATTGGTAGTAATTGGACCTTCTCTTTCTCTCTCTATGCTATTCATGGTAGACCAAATTACTCTTTGAGTCTCTCTATGCTATTCATGGTAGACCAAATTACTCTTTGAGTCTCTCTATGCTATTCATGGTAGACCAAATTACTCTTTGAGTCTCTCTATGCTATTCATGGTAGACCAAATTACTCTTTGAGTCCCTCTATGCTATTCATGGTAGACCAAATTACTCTTTGAGTCCCTCTATGCTATTCATGGTAGACCAAATTACTCTTTGAGTCTCTCTATGCTATTCATGGTAGACCAAATTACTCTTTGAGTCCCTCTATGCTATTCATGGTAGACCAAATTACTCTTTGAGTCTCTCTATGCTATTCATGGTAGACCAAATTACTCTTTGAGTCTCTCTATGCTATTCATGGTAGACCAAATTACTCTTTGAGTCCCTCTATGCTATTCATGGTAGACCAAATTACTCTTTGAGTCTCTCTATGCTATTCATGGTAGACCAAATTACTCTTTGAGTCCCTCTATGCTATTCATGGTAGACCAAATTACTCTTTGAGTCCCTCTATGCTATTCATGGTAGACCAAATTACTCTTTGAGTCCCTCTATGCTATTCATGGTAGACCAAATTACTCTTTGAGTCCCTCTATGCTATTCATGGTAGACCAAATTACTCTTTGAGTCCCTCTATGCTATTCATGGTAGACCAAATTACTCTTTGAGTCCCTCTATGCTATTCATGGTAGACCAAATTACTCTTTGAGTCTCTCTATGCTATTCATGGTAGACCAAATTACTCTTTGAGTCCCTCTATGCTATTCATGGTAGACCAAATTACTCTTTGAGTCTCTCTATGCTATTCATGGTAGACCAAATTACTCTTTGAGTCCCTCTATGCTATTCATGGTAGACCAAATTACTCTTTGAGTCCCTCTATGCTATTCATGGTAGACCAAATTACTCTTTGAGTCCCTCTATGCTATTCATGGTAGACCAAATTACTCTTTGAGTCCCTCTATGCTTCGGAAAATACGGTACCGGTACAGGATAATGTTTTAAAACAGAGAAGACATTTTTCTAAATAAATATTTTAAGATGTAATACAAGAGTATATTTTTGAACCAACATAATCTATTACCTAGAACACTGAAACCAGACAAACCTATTCTCATTCATTCTTTCGTATTTCAACATGAACATTATTGTTTACACACAAATAAAAGTTTATGTTTCTTAGAGTCATTAAACCCAGTTTAAACCCGAGTAGTAAGTTCATGTAAAGAGTAGTCAACAACTATAGACAGTAAATATTGTTCTTGAAGATAATCTACATACAAAAATCTTTCTTTCTTTTAGCGAATTTCCTCCATAGGGAAGAAGCTAGTACCGTAGGTCTCATGGTAAGACTTAAGCCCGAGACCATGATAACTTTTCGTTTTGAGGTCCCCAGATGCCAAAAACACCATTCGTTTAAATTTATAAATATATATCCGTCCCTACGCACGATAACTTTCGTAAAAAAGGTCCGATCTTAATGAAATTTGGTACAAACGTGTAAAGTACCATTTATTTGAACGAGTTCGAAAACCAGACAAATCGCACCATCCGAAGGGGGGTTTTGTAGGGCCTAACCCAAAAATATGGGTTTTTTGGGGTTTTCACATACAATTTTTAGGTAAATAAAATTTTAATTTATACCATTAAATTCAGCTTAAAAAACAAACAATTTGATATTTTGATCGTTGCTGTACGTCAATTGGTTACTGAGATATTGAAAGTGCTAAACACAGTACGTTGTCCAATGTTATTCTTATGAACAAAAAGAAAAATGTTATATATCGCTTATTTATGAAAATAAACTGAGGAAACTTGGTATTATGGATTCATCTGGTTGTGGTTTGTTGTTGTTTGCACAAAAAACAATTTTTCGCCTACGCTTCCCGTAGCAGCAAACCTAGGTACTCGGTCCCCATGTTATTCTTATGGAGAATAATTCAAATGTTATATATCACTTGTTTATAAATGTATATGGATAAAACTTGGTACGTGACTTTACTTTGATGAGTTCGATTGAAATTGGCATAAAACCCTTTATTTTTTTCCTTATTGCAGCAAACCTGCGTACTCATCCCCAATTTTATTCTGGTGGAGAATAATTAATATTTTAAATATCGCTTATTTATGAATACATTTCTTATGAATCCTGGTAGGTAACTTAATGTGTTATTAAGACACATTATAATATTCAATGGAAATTCGCTGAGTACGCAGGTTTACTACGACGGGGGTATTTGTCTTATGACCTCAGAAATCACTCATCTGATCGCTATAAACACTTGCATCATCCTTTAGGTTAACACTAGGATGGATTCTAGTCGGTAATCAGTGTCCTAAGCCTTAAGGCTCCACCTCGGTCGACTCGTATGGCAATCTTATGGGCATTACGTAGTATTTACTGGACCTTTTTAACTGGAATTCGGTAGGAACATAGATACTATGACAGAGATAACCAAAGCCTATTCCCGTTCCATAATTCCTTTAGGTCTCCGTCTCGCACCTACTACGGATAGATCTGATATTCATTAGAGAGGTCAAGGCAAAAACAGGTCTATTCTGATAAAATTATACTAAAGGTTGTGCTCTCCTGGTCTCTAATATACCCATGTTCTATCACACACACAAACCGATGAAATTATTAAGCTGTAATTTCATAGGAAATAAGATAACACACAAGAGTCAAATATACACGTCCCCCCATTCCAAGGATCCCTTGACTCTCCGCCCCACTGGCATTCAGGATTATATTTACTGTTACACATACCTAATATTGGAATGATGGAGCTTAAATTTAGTAGGAAAATAGGTACAAGAGAATCTCACATTGTGGCTGTCGTACTAATAATCATTTGAGACCCCGCCCTACTGGCATTCAATATCATCAGATTTAAAGTTATCAGTATTAACCTTATGTAGTAGTGATTTAATTTGATTTCCTATCGTAACAATATCTTTAACTGGAAAATAAACATGAATCCATAAAAATTGTGCGGACGAAGTTGCGGGTACCAGCTAGTTCTATATAAAGACCATCTGAAATTTTTAACCGTTATGGTTTAAAATGGAAATAGATCGACGGCAATTAAGTGTCACAAGCAACAAACGAACTTGCAATACCGTTTCAATTAACAAACGCCCCGAGCAGTTTCAAACATTGCGGAGGCGGATGATAGTATATTCTGTAGGTAATTAACATATGATTTGATTTATATTACACGGTTTAGCAATAGTAGTTTAAACGGTAATTATAAATATTACTATTCTACACAAGGTTTGCTGTCAACTTATTGGTGCATATTTCTAATGAATAATTTCTGGTGAATAATTCCATAAACAAAAAATAACCTTTGGATTAATTTACTTTTCATAGAATATATTTAAACTAGTAGCCTGTCGCGGCTTCGCTCGCGATCACAACGTAATGTTATATTATATTTATGTAAGCTCTTCTGTTATCATGTGTTTTACTATCAACAGCTGTTTTAGTATGCAATTAATACAAATTATTCGTCTGTTTAAGTAAACAAAATATTTTCTTCATAAGGAATACACTATGACTTTGAATGCCTGTGGGGAAAAGCCCGAGGACTTTTATTACAGGAATTGGTGAAATGGGGCGTCTAAATAAAAAAAACACTTAATTTTGACAGATCGTTTGTAAAAATCCGTCCATTATTAACGGAGGAGTTGTGTTTCATAGAAATCGTGTTCACGTATTATATATAAGGATTAATTTCATGAAATAATGTTTATGAAATCATGGCAATACAAATCTAAATTAGTTTGTTCACATTTAAATTATCATTTAAATCGTTTTAGTATATAAAATAATAATTTAATGTTAATAATTAGCTGTAATATACTTAGAGTTTCCTTTAATAAACAGTTTACGAATAACTTAGTTAACAACGTTACACTACAACTATATTATTGTAACAGCTTTTTGAGATCTCCAGATGCCAAAAAACACCATTCGTTAAAAACTATATATATATATATATATATATATATATTTATTTATTTATATATATATATATATATATATATATATATATATATATATATATATATATATGTGTGTGTGTGTGTGTGTGTGTGTGTGTGTGTGTGTGTGTGTGTGTGTGTGTGTGTGTGTGTGTGAGCACGATAACTCTCGTAAAAATAATCCGATTTTGACGAAATTTTGTATAAACGTGTAAAGCAGCATTTATGACCTTAAGTTCGAAAACCAAACAGCTCGACCTATGCGAAGGGGCATTTTGGGGGGGTTTTGTACCCCAAAAATGGGTTTTTTTGAGTTTTTTACATATGATTCTTGAAAAAGTTAAACTTCAGTTTTCATCACTGGAATCAGCTTAAAAAGACGCATAATTTGGTGTTTTGATCATTGCTCTACGTCAATTGATTACAGAGCCATTGAAAGTGCTACACACAGTACGTTGTCCAATGTTATTCTTATGAAGAATAAGAAAAATTGTATATCTTACTTATTTATCAACTAATCTTGATGAAACTTGGTATATTGCTTCTTATCGTTGAGTTCTATTTATATTTAGAACAAAAAAAAATTGTAGCCGATAGTTCCCGTAGCAGCAAACCTGCGTACTCAGCCCCATGTTATTCTTATGGAGAATAAGTATCGTGTTATCTCCCTTAGTTGTGAACATAAATTAATAAAACTTGGTATGTGGCTTTACCTATTTCAGTTATATTGATATTTCTATAAAACCCATTTTACGTGTTTCTTGCTTCATCAAACCTGTATACTCGCCGCCATGTTATTCTTATGGAGAATAATTAAAATGTCAGAAATAGTTTGATGAAACTTGTTATTTGGCATTAAGATACTTATATATACATTGGGAATTCGCTGAGTACGCAGGTTTGCTGCTACGGGGGTGTTATTGTTGGTTGCTCTTCAAACTCTTCAAAACCCATCCCCAATATAAGTACAGGTAAAGAGGTTACTTGAAATTCATTGAGGTACAATATGGCAAAATGCATACAAGCAAATATATCTACAAGAGCCTATAAACGTAATTTAATCGGTGAAATTCACAGTTCGGTCTCATTATTAAGGTTAAATCATGATCATGACCAATCACAGTCCACGCACCAAATCCTCTTCAAATTTACTCATCCATTTACATAAACAACAGCTGCTGCAAAACAATGGATTAAATGGTGGTTTAATCCGATCGTTACCGTGACCCGTGATCCAAATACACCGGTATAACAACTACGTAACCTGAATGGATCAATTTGGTATGATGATCGTAGCTTGATTACTTCTTACTACATTTAGGATGGGTTTAAAATTAATTTGTAATACAAACTATTTCTTTTTGTGTCATTCTCACGCTAGTTTTCCAGGGCGACCCCAAGGTACGTTCCTTTTGTGCCCTAGAGGTGCATAAAAAAGGATTTTGCTCTAGATTTCCGCCTAACGCGTCGTCAAAATTCTAGTGTTATTCTTATGAAGGTAAGATTTTTAATGAGTTTGAGTCAACGAACAAAACCGCTAATGTAAATATAAGAATGTCTCACTTAAACAGGTGTATTTGAGATAGTTTAAAAGGTTAGGAACAGAACCAGCACACAAAAGTAACTTTACATTTCATTCCGTTTAAATTATTTCACGCGGGCGGGGCTGCTAGTTAAATATTCCTATTAAATTACCATCTCAAAATAATTTTGCAATATACAGAGACAATTCATCCCCCTTAACACAAAACACGTCGCCCTGAACTATCACGTTCCTAGTTTACGGGGTGTAATGCTGACACGTATATCTACGGGTTTATGTCCGGGTATCAAATGTGGCTTTATAGCTCAGAATGTTGTAATAAATGCGGCAGTTTACAGCCTACAATGGCGTCAACTGATATTCAGGTTACGCGTAAAATATACACCTTTCGCATTCTACATGTGAAATTAAACGAAAAATGTACTGTAGGTTTGTTTTAATTCCTCTCCATTAAGCGTCAATTTGTCTTTCAGTAATGTTTACTAAATTAAATAATTTCCGAGAACCGACAACATTAATTTGAAAGTTTGGCAAACATTTTACTAATATGTTTTATTATATTTCGTATTACGGGTGAGGTTTATAACTGTTAATTTTAGGAAAAAATTTTAAGATTGTAATCAGTTGGACCTTTTTAATGACGAAACTGAAAGATTGTTCATGCTATTTTGGTGTAGAAATTGAAAACAAAACACACTTTTGTATATTTATAAAAACCACGATGTTTTTGTTACTTTTTATCAAATCTTTAAAGTCACCTTTAATATTTTATACAAAACAAATCCATTTTTCTGATCTTTGTTTCTACAACTTAATTGTTTTAAAATATTTAACTTTGAAATACAAATTCAGCCTCCAATTTAATTCGGTAATAACTTCATATTGAACTGTAACTTATTTTATAGGCTAATACCAGTTTAGTGTATGATAAATCACAAACATGTACCTTTTTTGGTCCGGGAGTTACGATATATTTAATAAAATACACAAACATACAGGTTGACAGAAGTATTAAAAATAAAACGTACTCTCCATATTTTGTTATGTTTTAGGCGTAGAATAAAAAAAATAAAATATAGGTACCTTTTACATGACACCTGCACATGATTAGAGTTAATTAGGATTCCTTATACCTGATTTTGACACAAGAAAATCAATAACAGATATTTTTCATATAATAAAGGTTGTTTCGGATAAAACTTACAACTGTAAAAGGTAAACTATATTCAAAGATTTAAGGTCGTACGACTTTTTAATGTGTTAAAAAAATCCTAATCGTCCTTTCAACAGATTCAGTTCATAATCCGACAATCAGATAACTAATCTGAGTTAATTAATTAGTACGGGAGTTCGCTTATGAATATTGACAGCTCTATTTGGAGTTGTAGGAAGTTAAATCTGAGTCTAATTGATTCGATTACCTAGACTAATCTTCACAGAGTAACAGTTTTGGTCGATATCTTCTTAATTATAATCTGCTTAAAATTGTATTCAAAAACATATATAATTTATATGCATACAAGATGCATGACTAAATCCTCCCCCGCTTCAAGTAGTACGTTTTATTCGCATATGTCAGTAAATAAATTGAGTAAAGTTGCAGTAATGTCGGATATTTCTAACCTTAGTATTCCACCCTGGAATTTGAAGTTTCGATGGTAATTTGATTAACACTAAGTTCGATTGCATTAAATGATTTCATTATTGCAATAGTGTTATAGAATTATCACTTATTGTTTAATAATCAAAACACTTCAACAAATTCACTAAAAAATTTGTCTGTTTTAAACTCATTTAACTTATTCAGGAATAATCCTTATATATAATACGTGATGGCGATTTCTACGAAACACAACTCCTCCGTTAATAATAGACGGATTTTCACAAACGAGGTGTCAATATTAAGTGTTTTTTATTTAGACGCCCCCTTTCACCAATTCCTGTAATAAAAGTCCTCGGGCTTTGCCCCACAGGCCTTCAAAGTCATAGTGTATTCCTTATGAAGAAAAGATTTTGTTTACTTAAACAGACGAATAATTTGTATTAATTGCATACTAAAACAGCTGTTGATAGTAAAACACATGATAACAGAAGAGCTTACATAAATATAATTTAACATTACGTTGCGATCCTGAGGGAAGCCGCGACAGGATACTAGTTATATAAAATGTCGTATAGTTCAAAAACTTAATACTATAGGAAACTTTTGTGATACGAAAACATCGAATAGAATATGTCAGTTAAGAGAACTATCTTACATTTACAAAGGAGGAATTCTTACTTTACAACTTAGATATTTTCCATATCTTATACGTTTATACAGGTTTACGCAACCATTATGAACAAGTGAACTGAAAGCATGAGACTAACTGAGTTCCCGGAATAACTTCCATTCCGCAGGTCATTTATCAACTACAAAAACAACCAAACTGCGGTCGTTTAACGATCCCGGTAACATGTTTTCCATGAGTAAGGGTTAAATTTTATAACTGCTACATTTTAGTAACGATTACATTAAGGCACGAGATGGCACGCAGCATGCTGACGTGAGGAAAGTGAATTTCCGCATTAAAACCTTAAAAAGATCAAATAAAGGGTTTAAACCAACACTGGTTACATTTTTTTGAAAATTGAAAATTTTTATTTTTTTGCTGTTTTGATGCTCCTGGTTATATTTAAATTCACTAATAGGATGCCAGTGTTGTACATTATAAAGTTAGAAAGAGGTATTGTTGAGATAACAAGTTGGTATAGGGGTATGGGGGGTGATAAAACGGTTTTAAGAACTTGTCCAACTGATTTTAAAAAGGAACGTCTCTACCAAATTTGAAGCAAGTCGGACAAAAATTGCGACCGCTAGAGTGCGAACACACACACACACGCACACACACACACACACACACACACACACACACACACACACACACACACACACACACACACACACACACACACACACACACACACACACACACACACACACACACACACACACACACACACACACACACACACACACACACACACACACACACACACACACACACACACACACACACACACACACACACATATATATATATAAAGTTTTTAGAGACCCCTCAAAACGTGTTAGGGGGTCACGTTAGGAACTTCTATGGTGGTCCCGGGCTTAAGTTTCACCGTGCGGGTCATGCTAATAGTTCACTTTTCCATAGGGAATTCACTAATAACTGTCCCAATTAAGTAACGAAAATCCCTATTACTTAAAACCCAATTTTCGAATATATTTGTTGTTGAATTTAGTGTATGAAATAAAAACAACTGTTTCTCGTCTTAGCTTGGATCTGAGATCGCCTTATATGACAGATTAGATCAAGCTAGATTCATTATTGATTTTATAAAATAATTATTTTTAATTTCTGAGATGTCTTGGTAAAATATAACATTTTAATTAAAATTCCACTTACTATATGAACTAAATTAAGGATGAAGGACCTATCGCTCCAGGTATATTTTTCAAGAATTCCATTATAAAAATACATTAGACAATCTTAGAATCCAGTTTTCATTTGCAGTAAAGAATCCAAATAAGAGAGAACTTATTCCGTCGGGCCAGGATATTCCAAAATAACTCTTTAAATCTTGCTTTTAATACCACAGTCTGGTTGAACTGGAATTTATACACACCACAGTGTACAAGACAGTGTTTTGACATTTAATTAAATGTTTTTGCTAAACTATCTTTGGTTCTAACATTTTTCATGAACAATAATTTCTTATAACTGTATTTTTAGTAAATTTCCTATGGAAAGTGAACTATTAGCATGACCCGCACGGTGAAACTTAAGCCCGGGACCACCATAGAAGTTCCTAATGTGACCCCCTGAACACGTTTTGGGGGTTTGTCCAAAATTATACATATATATATATATATATATATATATGTGTGTGTGTGTATATATATACATATATACAATTATATCCATATATGTATATATATACATATATACATATATATATATATATGTGTGTATGCACTCTAGCGGTCGCATTTTTTGCCCAATTTACTTCAAATTTGGTAGGGACATTCCTTTTTGTAATCAGTTGGACAAGTTCGTTGGGCAAAACAATCGGAAAACTCTAACCCCCTTTTTTGGGGATTTTAAATTTAGAAATTTGAGTTTTTGGGCCCAAAAAGGGCCAGAAAAGCCCCGGATGTGAAATAAACTAATTTAAAAACGGTGGGAATTAGTGTGGCGAAACTTTTAAGCCCTCTCTTGTCATTCTAGCATATATATTTACTGAGTTATTAAAGAAAATGTGTATTGACCAAACACAGTATGTTGTCTTATGGGGGTTTTACTTTAAAAAAGCCTGTTATTCATTTGTTGGTGTACTTTTATCATCCCCAACAACCTCACGCCTACTTTAAAGCCTGACTGGACCATCTCCTAACCTTATAATGCGCAAAATTGTATTCCCAGCATTGCAGGTAAATAGAACCAGGAGCATCAAAACAGCCAAAAATCAATATTTTCAGATATGAATAAAAATTTGAATAATTGTATGTTTTTAACTGATTTTGAGTTTTTATAGTTTTTTATGTGGAAATTCTCTTCCCTCACGTCAGTGTGCTGCGTGCGAACTCGTTTATATTTTTGGCAGTAAACTGTGTATAGTTTTCTGGAATTAGATTTCCCTAGTTTACCTGGAATTATGATTATCTGGTTTAAGATTACCACATAGAAATTTCGTAATAAAACATATTGCCCTATACAATAAAGCAACACTAATAATATTGGGATTAAATTGGCGATTAGTTTTTTTATTTTTTTTATGTAAGCTTTTTTTGGATTTTAACAGGAAATTTTTTTACTTACATTTAAATTCTTTATCTGATATCACTAAGTAATATACTTTTACACATTACTTTTTTCTTGTAATCAATACAACCATTAAATTGTTTGTTTTTGCTACATACCTATCTTTGTTTTCGTTTTTATTAATCTACAAATATTTTGTTGTAACTGTATGTTTTTTTAATATTATTTCTTACAGCTTGTTTTATACATGTAAATAAATGCGTTTATTCCCCTGGAGTAAATGGTTTTAGGATTAACCCTTTTTATTTAGTATTTAAACATTTCGTCTTATCCATTTATCTTTGTTTGTTTCTAAGCTGTTATTTATTTATGAAGGTTTTTATGGAAAAGATTTATTTACTTACATTTACATTATCCATATAGTATTACCAAACTAAACATCTTTACGCGATTCTGTTTATATATTTTATTTAAACCAATGGCATTACTTTTTTATTACTAAGCATTTTTTTAATGTAATAAAATGTTTATTAATTTAAAAAAATAATAATAATGTATTAAATAGCGATTTAAAACGATACAATAACAAGATTTCGTGCCTGTGTAGAGCCGAAGCAAATGTTTTTACGAGATAAAAGGACTATGTATTTGGCGAAACAAACATAAACGATGAAATCTCAGCATGTAGATGTAACAAAGAATATGATTTAAAACCGAAATGTCTTTTTACAACTAAAATACAAGCTAAACACATTTTTGCAAACACAGTTTGTACTCGATACAACCGAACTTATTCACTATAAGATTCTCGTTTCATCCATTAGGTATTAGCGAATTTCCCCTATAGGGAAGAAGCTATTACCGTAGTCGGCATGGTAAGACCTAGGCCCGGGACCATGATAACTTTTCGTTTTGAGGTCCCCAGACCCCAAAAACACCATTCGTTCGAAACTGTGTATATATATATATATATATATATATATATATATATGTGTGTCCGTGAGCACGATAACTCTCGTAAAAATTATCCGATTTTAATGAAATTTGGTATAAACGTGTAAAGCAACATTTATGACTTTAAGTTCGAAAACCAGCCCAATCGCTCTATCCGAAGGGGTATTTTGGGGGGGTTTTGTACCCCAAAAATGGGTTTTTCGAATTTTTTACATATAATTTTGGAAATAGTCAAATTTTATTTTTCCCCATTTGATTCAGCTTAAAAAAACAAACAATTTGGTATTTTGATCATTTCTCTACGTCAATTGGTTACCGAGATATTGAAAGTGCTAAACACAGTACGTTGTCTAATGTTATTCTTATGGAGGAAAATAAAAATTTTATATCTCGCTTATTTATGAACGTATACTGACGAAACTTGGTATACGGCTTCATCTAGTTGTGGACCATTGATATTTGCTCAAAAAAACAATTTTTTACCCAAGGCTCCCGTAGCAGCAAACCTGCATACTCAGCCCCATGTTATTCTTATGGAGAATAAGTAACGTGTTATCTGCCTTCATTATGAAAATAAATAAATTAAATTTGGTATGTGGCTTTACCTACATGAGTTATATTGATATTTGTATAAAACCCAATTTGTTGTCTTCCTTGCTTCAGCAAACCTGCATACTCAGCCGCCATGTTATTCTTATGGTGAATAATTAAAATGTCATAAATCGTTTATTTATGAATGTATACTGATGAAAATTGGTATGTGCCTTTATGTGGTATTAAGATACATATATATGCATTGGAAATTCGCTGAGTACGCAGGTTTGCTGCTACGGGGGTATATTAAATTTGTCATATTCAGGAAACACGTTTCATAGAATACTAACTGAAGTCGCCAGTGAGCGCAGACAAACATTTATGCGACTAAAATCTGATTTTACCAACTGCTACTTTTCCTTTGCGGACATCAAAGTAATTTGTATGATGGATCTGCAATATTATTTCACATTTATGGGAACATTATGTTCCCAATATCAAACAATATACTGGTGAATTACTTTTTAAGGAAAGATAAATTATGACAACTCCGGTAACGATGTTTAGAACGATTGTGTGTAAATGAGTCAGTGATGTATGTCAGAGTGTGGGAGTGATGTTTTAATAATTTTTGTTGTTTTAATCTGTCTAAAGAGTAATATTGTGACGCTTGTCATGCAAAGTAAGAATTGTCAACGCAGTAAATTATTATTATTGTGATATTTTATTTTATGGATTTTGAATTTCCTGGATATAATTATTATTTAGTTAAAAATTCGAGAAAATATCCACCTTAATGTGATTAATCGTATTGTGTTTAACCAGAGCATATATTAATTGTTGTTCAATATAAAAAATAAGCTTATATCTTATGGTCCTACTTAATTTTTGGCATATAATAATTTCAAGCCTGTGAAGGTTAATGAGTTTAATGTGTTATTTCAATATACAATTCGTTGTTCCAAAATATAATTTTATAGGTTTTAAATCAAAATATAATTTTTTTTATTTTCCTGTGATTCCGTACTTTATTTATACACAGGTATTTTAATCTATTACGCAAATTATAATCGAACTACCTCGTTCTCCAAACAGGGATCTTGAAATCCAGATTTTTGTAAATTTTACATCATAATACAACAGACTCCATAAAAAACTCCATACGATTACCATTGGAATCTGGTGCCCAAATTCTTTTTTATACAGTTCGTAGTTTAGGTCACAGCTTTACCATGTACTTTTCAAAGCATTTACTCTTTGTTGTTTTTTTCCTAATCATTGCATAAAATTAAAATATGTTTTTTTTAGTTTGTATATTTTTTAACGTTTATATTCTAAAATAAAAAAATATTATTTTGTACATTACGGTATGTAAGTCATTTTCTCGTTAGTTTACTTTGCAAAAGTTATTTAACTATGAGCCGGTGACATCTCGTTATATAGGCTACATACAATAACAAATGAGTTCGCACGCAGCACGCTAATGTGAGGGGAGCGAGTTCCCACATACAAAACTTTTTAAACTCGATACCAGTGTAAAAACATACATCTATTCCAATTTTATTGAAATCTGAAAACATTGATTTTTTGGCTGGTCTGATGCTCCTGGTTTCATTTACCTGCAATGCTATGAATACAATTTTGCGCATTATAAGGTTAGAAGTCCAGTCAGGCTTGAAAGTAGGTGCGAGGTTGCTGGGGATGATTCAAATACACCAACAAATGAATAACAGGCTTTTCTAATGTAAAAACCCCATAAGACAACGCACTGTTTAGCCGATATAATTTTCTTTAATTAATCGGTAAATATTTATGCTAGAATGACGAGAGAGGGCTTAAAACTCTCGCTTCACTAATTCTCATCTTAATACATGCATTAATTTTACGTCCTGGGTTTTTCTACACCATTTTGGGCCCAAAAACTCGAAATTTTAAAGAATAATCCCCAAAAAATGGGTTTAGAGTTTTCCGATTATTTTGCCCAACGAACTTGTCCAACTGATTATAGAAAGGAAGTCCCTACCAAATTTGAAGTAAATGAGGAAAAAATGTGACCACTAGAGTGCATACACGCAGATATATATATATATATATGTATATATATATCTGCGTGTATGCACTCTAGTGGTCACATTTTTTCCTCATTTATATATATATATATATTTATATATATATTTATTTTATATATTTATATATTTATATTTATATTTATTATATATTTATATATATTATATATATATATATATATATATATATATATATATACAATTCTACCTCCTTTGAACACACACACACAAAATTGGTTTCATTGCAAAAACCTAACTCACTAAAATAGTAATTAAATAAATTTAAGTTTTTATCTCGTGCCATTTAGGTATTTTATAGATGACAGTCAACGACCCATTTAGGAAAAAATATGTAAAAACCCTATACAGAAAATAAGTTTAAAATTTTTATTTCGATTACAACAATTTTCACAATATAAAATATTATATTATACGAGTAAATATTTTAATGGATGCAACTGTTATTAAAATCAAAGCAAACTTTTATTTACATTTTCTAAAACTACACTGATCGTTAATAACGTCTGAATTTAAGGGTGGATTGATAAATTGATAATCATAATAGTGAATATTTAATTATTTAATACATTAAAATACGTTTATATGGTTAATGCTAAAACGTAGAAAGCTATTTGTCAATAGTAGTGTGGTAATGTTTTGGGAGGGGGGTCTTTAAAATTATATATAAATATATATATATATATATATATATATATATATATATATATATATATATATATACATATATATATATATTTTTATTTATTTATTTATATATAATTTTAAAGACCCCCCCCAAAAACGTGTTCAGGGGGTGACGTTAGGAACCAGTGCTGATGGTGGTCCCGGGCTTAAGTTTCACCGTGCGGCTCATGCTAATAGTTCACTTTCTATAGGAAATTCACTAATAACACAGTGTAATCGAGTTACAAAAACAAGTTTGTTGAGCATTCAATAGCGTCAGGTTTTAAAACACTTTTAGTCTCACAGTGTTGTTTGAAACAACTTTTAAAACGAGTTTCGACTGTTGGGAACCGCTACCTCTTGGCTAAACACGTGCTTCCCTTCAACAAGTTTTAAATACACCTTTGAAATTTATTCTCCAGTTAATATAACTGCAGTAACTAATCAATTTTAACACCTAGTCTAGTTTTCGGCATTAATTTTTGTTTATCACCCTCTTTAAAATGATGCAAATTTTTAGGGGTTGGTATTTGAAAACTACATCCCCCCAGCAACCCCTGTTTAGGGATGAGGGTTGAAACCCTTAACTATCTAAAAAAGTACTTTGACTCATGCTAATAATATTTACCAAAGATTGTTTGAAAATTTACAGACGTTCAAAAATTAAGAGAGGGGACCTTTATGGGACACCCGACCCGGTGTATGTTACGCTACATAACACTCGAACCCCCTCCCCCACCACCTCCCTCCTCTAGACGTTACATTAGACCACCTCAAAGTGATGCACATTCACCACATGAAAGGTCTGTTAGTACAACCACGTTAAACTATAACCTCTACAAATTCGAAAGCAAACGTAAAAGCCGCCAATGAACTTCGACTTTTCTTAGTTTCAGTTAATTTTCAGTGCTTATACTAACACTACTTATTACTAAATTGTACACTCGGACACAAAAGAACTCTGAAATAATGTTATGGAAAACTTTGTGTTAACGTTATTTTTGTCTAAGTTGTTTAAAGGTAAACTAAAACACTTCAAAACTTCAGTAGAAGGCTTTCCGCAGTTTCCTGTTCACGCTTCTGGTTTTGCCGCCTCATAAAATCTTGAAACCTTTTTTATGTTTAGAAAAAGCGTATCATACTTATTTCTGTCCTATAGTGTAACAGTTTTAATTACAGACAATTCACAGCTATTATAAGAAGGAATGACAAATAAATTTGCATAATTTTCTCCAAAAACGTAAGGGGAAAATAGCTGTTCAGATTTTTGTTATTTTTGAACAACCAGAAGGCAAAGAAATGAAACATATTTTATGAGTTTATTCAAATTACGTTTTGTAATAAGCCACTTTGTATGCCAAAGCATCCCGCATGTTGTGTGATAACTCCATTCTCTCCGCATTTCAAAACTTTTTCCTATGAATTTGCATTATTCCAAGCATTTCCCGTAACTTTTTAATTATTTTTAAAATGATGTCGATATTTTTTTATCTTAAGATCAACATGTTTTCAAGTAAATTAATTTTCTTTAAATTGTTATTTTTAATCTGTATTTATTTTAACATAACTTACTTTATTACGTATATAATCTATAGGATATGTACGATTAATTTACTCTCCAATATAAACTGGAATCCCATAAACCTTAAATTTAAGGTAAAATGTTCCATTTTTATGTTTTGATTTTACGTTCTTATTGATATCAAAATAGAATTAAAATTGTTAAAACTATTGACAAATAGCTTTCTACGTTTTAGCATTAACCATATAAACGTATTTTAATGTATTAAATAATTAGATATTCACTATTATGATTATCAATTTATCAATCCACCCTTAAATTCAGACTTTATTAACGATCAGTGTAGTTTTAGAAAATGTAAATAAAAGTTTGCTTTGATTTTAATAACAGTTGCATCCAGTAAAATATTTACTCGTATAATATAATATTTTATATTGTGAAAATTGTTGTAATCGAAATGAAAATTTTAAACTTATTTTCTGTATAGGGTTTTTACATATTTTTTCCTAAATGGTTCGTTGACTGTCATATATAAAATACCTAAATGGCACGAGGTAAAAACTTAAATTTATTTAATTACTATTTTAGTGAGTTAGGTTTTTACAATGAAACCAGATATATAAGGCAATTGAATAAATATCAACCTATTCTTTTTTGCCAATCTGTAAAATGTCCGTAAAGGAGTTATCGATTTTGAAATTATCTATCTCATATTCACTCTCTCACGAAAACTCTTCATCAAAAATTGAAGTTACTGCTTTGTTAGTAAAAAAATACTACAACTCCTTTTATTTTTCACTTTAAAATCCTGTCGGTGATAATTATCCTCTTTCATAAACTCAACACTACACTAACGACAGCTGACTGATACCAAGAGCATCAATTGGCTTTATTTGTACAATGTAATAAAATATAAAATATTTGGTTATTGTATGTATAGTTTGAGTTCGTCAGAAAGATCATAATAATAATACCCTCGTCACAGCAAACCTGCATACTCAGCGAATTTCCAATGAATATATAACACATTAAAACACTTAACAGGATTCATAAGAAATCTATTCACAACTAAGCGATATTTAAATTATTAATTTTTCTCCATAAGAATAACATTGGGGATGAGTACGCAGGTTTGCTGCGAAAAGGCACACAAAATAATGGGTTTTTATGCAAATATTAATAGAACTCATCTTAGTGAAGTCACATACCAAGTTTCATCTATATACATTCATAAATAAGCGATATATAACATTTTAAGTATTTTCCTTAAGAATAACATGGGGACTAAGTACCTAGGTTTGCTGCTACAGGAACCATAGGCGAAAACTTTTTTTGTGCAAACAACAATAAACCACAACCAGATCAAGCCATATACCAAATTTCGCCAGTTTATGTTCATAAATAAGCGAGATATACAATTTTTATTTTTCTCCATAAGAATAACATTAGACAACGTACTGTGTTAAGCACTTTCAATATCTCGGTAACCAATTGACGTAGAGCAATGATCAAAATACCAAATTGTTTGTTTTTTTAAGCTTAATTCAATGGTATAAATTAAAATTTGATTTAAATTAAAATTATATGTAAAAACCCCAAAAAACCCATTTTTGAGGTACAAAACCCCCCAAAAACCCCCCTTTGGATGGTGCAATTCGTCTGGTTTTCTAACTCGTTAAAATAAATGGTGCTTTACACATTTGTACCAAATTTCATTAAGATCGGACCTTTTTTACGAGAGTTATCGTGCTTACGGACACACATATATATATATATATAAATAAATATATATAAATTTGAACGAATGGTGTTTCTGGCATCTGGGGACCTCAAAATGAAAAGTTATCATGGTCTCGGACTTAAGTCTTACCATGAGACCTACGGTAATAGCTTCTTCCCTTTAGGGTAAATTCGCTAAAACGAGATATACGGGTTCCCTAAAGTTGGTCACAGCTATAAATAATGGAGAGTAAACTCAACAAGAACCTCTTTGGATATTCTAATCCAAACGTGCGTCTAAATGTAAATGCTTGGATTATACCGGTCACGGTTGACGTTACGGAACATTATCTCCGCTTCTTCCGTGAAGCGAAACAAACCACAAGTTACACGTTACAATAGCAACGGGGTTTCCTTCCGGAGGATTTCGGAGTCAAAGGAAAAGTTGATGCGCGATTCCTTGAGTAGAGTGCCACTGAACAGAAACTAATGTTTAACGTAAGGAAAAGGAACTATAAATCCCAGAAAATCACTTATTTAAAATATCATTCATCTTCTTGTTTGAAATGAAAATACTATACATTTATTACTGAGCAGTTGTTTATCATTGCGCAGTAAAAACATATATTAACAGTTTAGGTTTATGTAAAATTTTCAGAGACAAGCAAATCCCATTTTGCCAATTCGACGTTGAAATCGAAGGATTTGTTTGTCTTTGCTTAAATTTGTGGGTGTTATTTTTACTTTCTGAAACTCAAGTTTGAAGTATATTCGACGTTTGTAACAGTATACAATTTAATATTATCAAACTCACAATAATCATAGTTTAATTTCCCATTATCCATAACTATAATCCTAATATATCGCAGTTAATACCCCAAAAGTAAAACCCCTACTTTCAAATTGTATTACCTGCATTGAATACTCTTGGAATACACATTTGATTGAGGAAAACTTGACTAGTTAATATACAGTTGATTTGACAAACCAAACAAAAACGTCGGAGTTTGTTTGCGCTCTGCTCCAACTCCATGTCAAGGGAGAATGATTTGAAAAAGCTGAAAAGTGAGTTTAAACAGAAAAACAATTTGACCTAAACACACAAACTGCAAAATATATTTTACCACGTGACCGATTCATTGTAAATTTCACTTTTTATAATATAGCTGTAGTATGTTGTAAACATACTTCAATGGTATTGTTAGTGTTAACAATACTATATTACAATATATTGTATCACAATACAGTATAGTTTTTGATTTGTTTTTGGCTTGTTTAATTTCCCTTTGTTATTTTTTATAGTAGCATAACGGGTTCTTCAAAAATAAAGCACACGTTTAAACATTATGTGAAACTGACAGCATTAAATAGTTATATTGCAAAGATGGATTTAAAAGATGGTGAATGGTCAAGGTTAACCCCTTAAAAGTGTTATATGGATTTGAATAGGCTTCATAAAGGCATTGGGAGATGAACAAACATAGGCTTTAACAACTTATTGATAGAGATTCCTCACCTTTTCCACAACTAGAACCTAAAACTATTAAGACAAACTTATACATAATATTGTGCACACTTTAGCACACTGAAGTACCTGGAAAGTTGTAAGAAATATCAATACAATTTAATGTACCCTCATAAACTAAGTAAAACATAACCAAAATAAGCTAAAATGGTGGAATATTTTTACTAGGCGAATTTACTAATTGTAAAAGTAATATTTTAATAAAGTTCAGTTTTTCGCCACTAAAGTTGTGTAACGTAGATCTTAATTTATCTCGGGAATAGTGTTATCTTACATAATCACTATATCAGTTCATGTTTATATTTGTAAAAAATAAAAATAGACTTAGTGTTTAGAACTTGTTAAAGTTTCGTTTATCATACTACTTGAAGCATTAAGTAGAAGAGAGCTTCAGTAAGAGATAAATCCAAAGTGCTGCCAAACAATTGAATCAAGTAAGAATCTTGTTAAATGCTTTTAATTGGTCCTTTTCACCCCTCATTCCTCCCTCATCGTCTAGGCGTTTTAACAAAGTTGACAATTTAAATTTTGTCAACCCTAAAATGTATTATCTCAAACAGTCTTAAAATCTAATTTCTAACAATTTAAATTTATATCGCATTGTTACCTTTTAGTCTTGTTATTATACAATTTGTATTGTTTTACCAGTAAATTCTTATGATAAGCTTATAAATTCTCAAAAACTTTTTCCTTTTGGTCAGTCTTTTAGATTGGCAGGATCAAAATTAATCTAAAATCATGTTAAAAGTAATGTTTACTTTATGTTTTCCGCCAATTAATTAAATTTCTAATTATTAAATTTCTAATGAAATTTAATTAATTAAGTTTATAATTAATTAATTAATTAAGTTTATATCAGTCGAGTAGAATATGCATGATTCTAAGACAAAAACCTTAGTAGTAAAGAAATATGATTATGTATTTATTCGGTTTTATAGTTTTTACATTTTGATACTTACATTTAAAATAAATGAAAGTACTGAAAAAATCGAACTATGTTCAGAATTTCTGTGATACATGCAGAATGTGATGCCCAGTAATTTTCCCAAGCCACTTTAACACCTTCGATTTATTTTTGGTATTTTTGGTACCAGAGAAAGAAAGAAACTTGGAGGACCCGAGCCTCCTCCACGGAAGTTTAAGTTCCGTGGAGAGTCTTCTTAATTACTTTTAATTGGTCTCCCTTGTCTTTCCTTACTTCTGATTGGTTTTACTTTTGAAGGAAAATACTTATTTCCTAGCTTTAGAAGAATGCCTCAGTATCCACAACTGAGAAATGATTGTTAAACGGAGGAAATACAATAATAAAATCATTTTACTTTTCACTTTAATATATTCTAGTTTTTTACTGTAGTCATATTTAAATGATTTTTACGTGCGGGTCATGCTAATAGTTCACTTTCCATAGGAAATTCACTAATGACGAGGTTGAAACATTGCAATGTTGGAAAATTGACCTCACCTATTATTGGTCTGACCTTCCCTTCAGCAAAACACAGTCATATTTTAGGAACACCATGTCTACTCTAGGGTTTGTTACCTCAGGGGTACCACAGGGGTCTGTTTTAGGACCCTTTTTGTTTTCCGTTTTTATTAACTACTTGACTAATGCCCTGCACTAACAAACTGTCATCTGTACACCGACGGCTCGCCGATGTATTTAAATTTATATTCATTAACATTGTAACCAATATGATCGCGGATCATATTAAAACTTCTATATTAAAACGACCCGATGAAAATGTACTTTGAAATGTACACCTGAATAGAAACACCCTGAAAAGAAACAAAACCTAACCAATTGGTTATCATATGATGCTAATACTATAAATGTGAAAGTATGGATGTTTGTGCGTAACTCTGAAGTTCCATCTCGTGAAAACTACTGGACCGATTGAGCTGACATTTTGCCGAGAGGTACTTGATAGTCCTGAGTAACATAAAGGCATATTAAAGTTGTGAAAATCCTATAGGGCTACGCCCCACGGGGGTTCAAAGTTCCCATGTATTCCTTATGAACATTCATTTTTGTTTGAGCTGATGAAAATACGAATAGCTGATCTTGATTCGTAGCAGTTCCACAGGGTAACGAATCAAGCATTCTGTGTGCTGCATTCTACACAGAAACTATTATAGTTTTTATAAATAATTCGAGGGGCAAAGCCTGCGGGTAACAGCTAGTTAGTAACTAAAGGCAAAATTAAAGGTTAAAGGTTAAAGGTGTAAAATCTCTCGACGTCCTGTAGCGAGAGAGGGGGATTTAGCCCTATTTAAGTACATTTAATACAGGAGTCATATCAAATATCTCTCTCTTACTCCCACGACACGGGGCTCTCTTTCATTACTGACATTAATAACATGTTCACCAAACATTACATGCTGTGTACATTACAACTGTATAACATCACAGGAACGATATGTTACTGCAATTCTCTATTTGTTTCACTAATACAGAAGATAAATGTTGTCATATTTTCCTGTACTTCACGTCAATTCACTTGGTAAAGGTAAACCTAACTTTGAAATCCTGTCGACAAATATACTCATAGTGTTTCTGAAATCCTCCCATAAACTTTGGAAGCTAATTTCTGTAATAAAAATGGAGGACAAATTTTCTATTAAGACGGGGTCTGAAGTGACTGTAGTCTGTGTGACTGCAGCGGGTGTTTTTAACAAACCCCTTGTTAGAATCATCAGTACGTACTCGGTAAATATTTTACTGGCTGCAGTCTCCAGTTCTTCGCAAGGGAGTTTACATGCATTCATCGAGATGTTTCAAAAATCATAAATAATATTAACAGTTACCATGATAGTTGTTAAAACGTATAAATATCCATGAGATTAATATTAAAACGTATAAATATCCATGAGATTAATATTAAAACGTATAAATATCCATGAGATTAATATTAAAACGTATAACTATCCATGAGATTAAAATTAAAACGTATAAATATCCATGAGATTAATATTAAAACGTATAAATATCCATGAGATTAATATTAAAACGTATAACTATCCATGAGATTAAAATTAAAACGTATAAATATCCATGAGATTAAAATTAAAACGTATAAATATCCATAAGATTAAAATTAAAACGTATAAATATCCATAAGATTAATATTAAAACGTATAAATATCCATGACATTAATTAAAACGTATAAATATCCATGAGATTAATATTAAAACGTATAAATATCCATGAGATTAATATTAAACGTATAAATATCCATGAGATTAATATTAAAACGTATAAGTATCCATGAGATTAATATTAAAGCGTATAAATATCCATAAGATTAAAAATAAAACTTGTATGGCAGATGGGTGGAGCTCCAAAAGGTTTTATAAACGGTAATAGATCTATGAACTCTTTGGGATTATTAGGATAATCCTAACGAAATGTCACATTAATCGGTATTGTGCTTTTTAATCAAACAAAAAATAAACATCTTAATTTGTATTATATTAGAAGGAAGTGTTAACAGTTTCTTTCAGTAATATATTATAATAGAACATTAATTGAAAACAATAATGCAATGTCAAGTCAAACACTATAAACAAATGTTTTTTTCGCTTTCCTCTAAGGAAAGATAATTGTTGATTATTTTAGTAAATGTTTATTGTTAATGTTTTGTGTGACCATTTATAATATCAACGAACTGCCCCCGCAATATTTTGCTGATATAATCCTTATAACAGCTGTTTATTGAATCAAGAAAAACACATGTGACATAAACCAAATAAAACTCTCCTCCATATGAATAACATGGGAACATGGAAGTTCCGTGGGGCAGAGCCCTGGGGCCTAAATCGAAATTCTGGCTCGACAATAACTTAAAACTTGAAATTATCTTTTAAATAAAAAAAACGAGTTCGCACGCAGCGCGCTGAAGTGAGGGAAATGAATTTCCACATAAAAACTTGTAAAACTAAAAATCAGTGTAAAAACATACATTTATTCCAATTTTTATTGAAATCTGAAAACTGTGATTTTTTTGGCTGATCTGACGCTCCTGGTTTCATTTACCTGCAAAGCTAGGAATTCAATTTTGCACATTATAATGTTAGGAGAAGGCCAGACAGGCTTGAACTGATGCGTAAGGTTGCTGGGGATGATAAAAGTACACCAACAAATTAATAACATGCATTTATAATGTAAAACCCCATAAGAAAAGTACTGTGTTTAGTCCAAACACTTTTTCTTTAATAACTCGGTAAACATGTATGCTAGAAAGACGAGAGAGGGCTTACAACTTTCGCCTCACTAATTCCCATCTTTTTACATGTATTAATTTTACATACGGAGCTTTTCTGACCCTCTTTGGGCTCAAACACTCGAAATTTGAAAGATTAATCCCAAAAAAAAGGGTTTAGGGTTTTCCGATTGTTTTGCCCAACGAGCTTGTTCAACTGATTACAGAAACGAATGTCCTTACTAAATTGTAAGTAAATCGGACAAAAAATGCGACCGCTAGAGTGCAAACACATATATAACATTTTGAACGAACCCCTAAAACATGTTCAGGGGGTCACGTTAGGAACTTCTATGGTGGTCCCGGGCTTAAGTTTCACCGTGCGGGTCATGCTAATAGTTCACTTTCAAAAGTAAATTCATTAAAAATCATCCAAATCGGTTAAGTATTAACTTCAGGAAGTGGGTGAACAAAAAGCAGGATTTTTTAAAATATGTAGTTGCTCAAACGGTTAGCTTATACCTTGAGCTTTCTCGTAAGCTTACCATTTCGTAAAATAAAAACAACACACAAATTAAATTCCCTTTAACATGTTTTTAAGTTTATTATTATTTAAATATGATACTTTATATTCCGCTTAAAGAATGCAGTTGACTCTTGAACGCCCTCAGGTAATAAATAACAGTTCCAATATAACCGCAGCTTCTCTGCCTTAAACTTTTCGCCATTTTTCATTTGCTCTCGGGGGAGATCTTGTATATTCTTCCTACACAACAAAGATTTAGCTTTGCATATTAAATTTATACTGTATACTAATTTACGTTACTTTCCCCTATATTTTACATGTAAACAAACACAGCTAGTATTTTTTCGTAAACAAATAAAGTACTTAAACGATTGTTTTAGTTGCCTGTTTATAAATGTTAATAATTAAAAAAATATTTTATAATCAAACAGGCACCTGCCTTTATAAATAGTGTGGTCCTGTTCTCCATTTTTTTTACTATCGAATATATGTTTATCATAAAGGTCTTTAGATTTTCTCTTTTTTACTTAACTGGTTGTTTGTTAAGTCTGGCTATAAAAAAATATGGAGTTTTTAGTCCAAAGAAGAACTTCGAAAGATTAAGACATAGAGACATAGATTGATTTAATCAATGTATAACAATGTTTCAATTCCCCCTGCATTATATTATATTTTAATATATTTGTATAGGTTCATTATAGTCCCAGTAAACTTACTTTTACAAATAAATTTTGTATTTCAATGTACACATGTGTGTAACTGCTCATTTACTGTATAGAAATACAATTGTGTCCAATAATAATCTTTCATTGCACAGGTACATTCAAAGATACATTTACAAACAAAAGTGTGTCTTATATCTCCAATTACAAATCCTCATTTAAGATTGTTTTCATAATGCTTCTTCTTATCCATTAATTTATACAAATAAATCATTGATGATTAAACATTTTTGCCGGATTTTTTTATTATTAAAATTAGTTTGTAGATAAACTACATTAAATTTTCTAACGGATGACTTTGAAATTGAAAAGGTTATTTAATCTAAGTTGTTGTTTAGCTTATCTTACACAAACAATACAACGACAAAGTGCCTCTCCTATTCTAGTGTTCTAAACAAACTAAAAAATCATCAGTAATTTTTTATGTTGGCAAATAAAGAGACTCGCTAGTATCCCTTCAACTTACTTGAATATTCTAGACAGCCATTTGGCAGAAGACATCTCTTACTATAGTGCTTATAAGTTATTTACCGTTCGTTGCTTCTATTCTTCAAATGTACTTCCTTCTAAATACAGCTTTACTAGAGGTTTGCATAGGGTTACCTATTGTTTGGGTTTCTTTGAATGTACTGTTTACTGAAAAATAAATTAATGTTTACATTTAATACCTACACTATAAATAATTACAGCTGATCAATACATCATTTTATTGTTTTAATAACGAGTTTTGTACTTTAAAGACATTTTAAGGGGAAATTCATCATATGTTTAAAGGAGACAAAATAAAAAAAAATCAGGTTTCGTTAGAATATTCCCCTTAAACGTTTCTGTGAATGTTCCAAGTTCCAGCCTTCTAGTTCGTACGTGAACTTCAGAAACTTGCGCAAAGATAAGGATTTTGTTGTTGTTTTCATCTACGCCAGTGGCATTTTTTAACGTTTTGATAGGGAATGGTCCAAATCCTTGATAGGATTTACTCAAACAGGCTTGAAATTGTCTCATTGGCCAGCTGTTTTGCCTCATTAGGTTCCACTCTGTGAAAACGCTTAGGTTAATAAATACAGAGACAACGACACATCACGATAGTGAGCAACAGTTTGTTGCAACAGTGATATTTCCCGGGCTATTCCAATCTGATCGAACATAAACTAAATAAATTAGCGCGCTGTTAACCCAATAAATATTGACACTATCAATTATAAGCTCCCCCGCAGCTTTGTGCGGGCGGGTTGATCTGGGACTTTGTTTGATAATTAGGTACTCGATAATCTCAACCAACCAGAGCCCATTGTGGTGTTGAATACCACCTAATAAACTACGGGTTGTTTACATTATCAATTCTGTAAGATGAATTCTTAAAGAGAAATTGTAGAGTTTGGTAGGTCGCAGGATGATGGGAAATGGCTGAGATTAGAAGTAATGACGCAAGGGAATCGGAGAAAAAGTAGATTTATTAAAGTTTTCCATGTTTTGAATGAAAGAAGGTGAAATTGTCGCAATGAGGAAAGGGTGGGATTTTTAAAACGTCTGCTTGTTTACAAATTTTAAGCATACAATAAATTACTATATGTTTGTTATTTACATTCCATTTGGAACCAAGCTATTGTTTTTATTAGCATTCCAGTATTTCGTATGTAATAAAAAAAACATTCCTATGCTTAATTGTACGGATAAAATAATGAACCTAGTGCGCGGCATTCCCTTGAAGAAGTGTTGAAAATTGTAAATCTTTATGCAAATATGCTGATTTAGAAAATGTTAAACCTCAATAGTTGGAGTAGTTCAGAAAACATTCTCATAATTAAATTCAGATAGCGTATTCACGGTTAAAAAGACTTGAATACATGGACAAATACATGTGTTTTGATAGACTAAGAATTGCACCTTAAGTCGTAATAACATATAACGAGGTTAGTCTGTATCGTTGTCTGACTTGGAACTCAACATAACGTCTCGCAAGGCATTACCTTTCAGGAAAGAGTGTCCGATTAAAACCTAACAATAATAATCGATTCCTCTTTTATTTTTAAACCAGTTGACATTAATTGGTTTGAAAAGTGGGTCAGTAAGACAGGCAAGACTGAAACATTGTGATGAGGCAAATTGAACTCACCTGTTATTGATCCGCCTTCCACCGCTCTCCCCTCACAATACTGGCCTCTCCCTTACACCACGGCCACTCATTACATGTAATATTACACTCATTACACTTTCGCATAATAGCTGGACTCTCCCTTACACCACTGCAACTCATTACATGTAATATTACACTCATTACACTTTCTCACAGTACCTGGCCTCTCCCTTACACCACAGCCACTCATTACATGTAATATTACACTCATTACACTTTCGCACAATACCTGGCCTCTCCCTTACACCATGGTCAATCATAACATGTAATACTACACTCATTACGCTTTCGCACAATACCTGGCCTCTCCCTTACACCACGGCCACTCATTACATGTAATATTACACTCATTACACTTTCGCACAATACCTGGCCTCTCCCTTACACCATGGTCAATCATAACATGTAATACTACACTCATTACACTTTCGCACAATACCTGGTCTCTCCATTACACCACGGCCACTCATTACATGTAAACTTACACTCATTACACTTTCGCACAATACCTGGCCTCTCCCTTACACCACAGCCACTCATTACATGTAATATTACACTCATTACACTTTCGCACAATACCTGGTCTCTCCCTTACACCACGGCCACTCATTACATGTAATATTACACTCATTACACTTTCTCACAGTAGCCGGCCTCTCCCTTACACCACAGCCACTCATTACATGTAATATTACACTCATTACACTTTCACACAATACCTGGTATCTCCCTTACACCATGGTCACTCATAACATGTAATACTACACTCATTACACTATCGCACAATACCTGGCCTCTCCCTTACACAACAGCCACTCATTACATGTAATATTACACTCATTACACTTTAGACAGTACCTGGCCTCTCCCTTACACCACGGCCATTCATGACATGTAATATTACACTCATTACACTTTCGCACTATACCTGGCCTCTCCCTTACACCACGGCCACTCATTACATGTAATATTACACTCATTACACTTTAGACAGTACCTGGCCTCTCCCTTACACCACGGCCATTCATTACATGTAATATTACAATAATTAAATGTTGGAACAGTATAAGAAATCTCCCTTACACCATGGCCACTGATTAAATGTAATATTACACTAATTGCATTTTGTTACAATACCTGGCCATGGCCTTACACTACGGCCACTGATTACATTTTATATTACACTAATTACATTTTGACACAAACCTGGCCTCTCCCTTACAGCACGGCCACTTATAGTATGTTTTTTATAAAATTATAAAAAATACAAAAATCATTTAACTTGATTATTCTACTATCACTCGGAAAGGTGGCATCGATAAGACGTGTTGCAGAAGATCGTGTATTGAATGATTTTTTACTTATTGTATAAACAAAGACACTTTTAAGACTAAAATATTATTTACCCAGAACATAGTTTGGACTTAAAGCGTAACGGAATGTGTTTTAGCGAATTTCCCCTAAAGGGAAGAAGCTATTACCGTAGGTCTCATGGTAAGACCTAAGCCCGAGACCATGATAACTTTTCATTTTGAGGTCCCCAGATGCCAAAAACACCATTCGTTCAAATTTTTATATATGTATATATATATATATATTTATATATACATATATATATTGATATATATATATATATATATATATGTGTCCGTAAGCACGATAACTCTCGTAAAAAAGGTCCGATCTTAATGAAATTTGGTACAAATATGTAAAGTACCATTTATTTGAACGAGTTCGAAAACCAGATGAATCGCACCATCCGAAGGGGGGTTTTTGGGGGGTTTTGTACCCCAAAAATGTGTTTTTTGGGGTTTTCACAGGTAATTTAAATTTAAATCAAATTTTAATTTATACCATTAGGTTGAGCTTAAAAAAACAAACAATTTGGTATTTTTATCATTGCTCTACGTCAATTGGTTACCGAGATATTGAAAGTGCTAAACACAGTACGTAGTCTAATGTTATTCTTATGGAGAAAAAGAAAAATTGTATATCTCGCTTATTTATGAACATAAACTGACGAAATTTGGTATATGGCTTCATATGGTTGTGGTTTATTGTTGTTTGCACAAAAAAACTATTTTTCGCCTATGGTTCCTGTAGCAGCAAACCTAGGTACTCGGTCCCCATGTTATTCTTATGGAAAATACTTAAAATGTTATATATCGCTTATTTATGAATGTATATGGATAAAACTTGTTATGTGACTTCACATACATGAGATCTATTGGTATTTGCATAAAAACCCATTATTTTGTGTGCCTTGTTGCAGCAAACCTGCGTACTCATCCCCAATGTTATTCTTATGGAGATTAATTAATATTTTAAATATCGCTTGTCTGTGAATACATTTCTTACGAATCCTGTGAAGTGTTTTAATGTGTTATGTTATATGTTCATTCGAAATTCGCTGAGTATGCAGGTTTGCTGCGACGGGGGTATTTATAAGATCAGATGATTTTGAAGCTTTTCCACACAGGGATTTAACAGTCTATCATGTCGTGCGTAAATCCAATATTTGTATTAACATTTATCACGTTAGGACTTTTTTACCATAGTTACTATAGACCCTTCTGTTACAAAAATATACAACCCCCTACAATTAGGACATTTATTTAGAATATACAATGTAATTTAAAAATGAATATGATCAACTAATCTTAAAAATCTTCAACGAATCTTCAAAAGTTGTAATACCCGGTGACGTAAACACCGTCGTTGCTTTCAATGTTCCCGCCAATATTGTTGCAAGGGCTGATTAATTTCGACGCTTTGATGACGGTAATACGGCAACAGCTGTTTTAATATCCTCTCTCCCCGATCCTTAAACTGGGCTTAATACAGTTTCATAAAAAAATATACACCAACATAACTATAAGGAAAGGAGGGATACTGTATGAGTCATTTAACTAAATATGTAGTTTAAAACTAAATTAATTAAAATATACTTACGAATATTGTGTTTAGTTTTAAACTGAAAATTAAAAGTCGTGAATATATTTATTTCGAACTATCTGGAACCCTGCGCGACTTCGTTCGTGTCATTTTTCTTTACTACGATTGATTCTCGTTTCTTTTCCCATTGTTAGAAATATTGCTATCATGTAGACTTAAATGCTTATATTAAATCATTAACGTCATAAGGTTAACACTGATAATTTTAAAGCCCAGTGGGGCGAAGCCCTAATGTTCTAGGACATTGATTAGTGGCTAGTAACCTTCGAAGGTTTAACCTGAATGACAAAGCAAAGTTTCGTCGTAATCGGATGAGTGGTATGGGAGCCCATACAGGATAAACACACGTTGATTTTTATGTATAGTGATTTTATTCCAATTGATAATCTTTTGAATGGACTCCTTTGACAAAATTACAAGCTTAAGGTATTAACATTAAATGGTTTCATTAAAACATATTTTACTCTTTAAGGTAATTAATTCGGTTGGTAAATTCCAACCCGAAACCAAAGTTAGGTGGTAATAAAGTTTAATGAATACAATCTTACAATATTTGTTTGTAAATATATTATCGTCATATTAAATGTTTATACTAAACATATTAATCATGTACGATATATATTAGTACTTAAAATAATCTTTAGAGTTGAAACTGCCCAGTTATATCAACAAATGAGCTCTTTATAAAAGGTGGAAAAACGTAATAAAAAAATAGGATATGAATTATCAAATATTCAATAACTATTTATATAATACTTACTTTTTCAATATTGTATTTTTTTACCTAATATTGAGAAATTTATCCAGCATTGTGAAAACATGAATCTGGCATTTTCTTGATGCAAGGTGTACATGAATGCCCTTAAGAATATATGAAGGATGGTTCACCTCCAAGGTACGTCGGGGCGTTGTGTTGCTGTATAAAAGCGTTATTTATCTTTAAGGTGAGCCCGACCTCACTTTTCCTTTTTTTATATTCTTCCTTCTATAAATAGCAGGTTGAATTATTGCTATTCAATAATAAAACTACCAAATTATGTATTATTAGTTTTGCAAGTTTAATCAAGTTAAGTTTCACCTTAACGTATTCGTTAATAAGTGAGATATGAAATATTCGGCTCTACAGCAGATGTGATGGATACATCTGGTGGTTCTTATTTAAAATATAACATTGTATCATATCAATAGGAATTTTACATCAATATAGTGTATTTCATTCGAAATAATATAAACAGGCATTGTATCTATTTATCGGTTCACATTAAAGCATGTAAGTAAATATTTCCCCGTTTCGAAATATATGTTGCGACCCATAACATCAATAAACCGTTCAAGCGCATACTTTGTCACCCTTGGAACAAAGGATTCATAAATTCATGTTTCTGCGAGACTTTAAACCAATAAATAATGGAGGCTGATAAATAACATAATTACCATCTGCGATGCAAAGACTATAATGCTGCAATTTGTCTCTGGAAGTTTTACTTCACTTACAACCAATAATGTAGCAATATAATTTCAGTACACATAATTTACAAATTTATTCTGACCTTTATTACTCACTTTTATATCTGGTTTTTAATATGTGTAGACTGTTTTACTATTAGGTTGGTTACTACAAATCAGTAATGACAACTCTCTTTGTGACATATTTATCTGTCAGTTTCCGAAATATTAATTCTTTTAGTACCAATGCATTCAGTAAAATAATAACCTAATGTATTTTCTACTTTAAATAATTAGACTAAAAGTTATCGTTTAAATATATATAGGGTATTTTTTTTAAGCAGACCATGATTTGGAAAAATTATAATTATTTTACATAGTAAAAGTATGTTTTTTGGCACTTGCTACAATTGATTTTAACAGGATAATATAAAACTTCGTCTCACAACGCTACACAATATATTTACACTTATACTGTAATTATATAGAAGACAGTAAATATACAATAAACGGTATCAGGAAACTGACACATACTTTCTCCCTTTTAGCCCAACTTTAATGAATAATTTACTTTTTATTTACTAAATATAGAATACAAAAATGGTCGAATGTACAGAAAATCTTGTAAACAAGTTGTTTTAAAAAACATCCACCCAAATCCCTGCTTTGGAGGCACTACAGAATCCATTGCTACACTCGTGGTTTTAAGAGGGGAAATGCCCCCTATTCCCCCCAGGGTTATTAAGGGGCAACATATTTCGAATTAACTCTGTTGGTCAATGCTAGATTGACAAGCATATCAAGTTTGAATGAAATTGATCAGTAAATAAGAGATAAATAGTAATTTTTGTATTCCCCATAAGAATAACATTGGACAACGTACTGCGTTTACCGCTAAATGAAAATTTCAATTTTCTCCGAAACCAGCAATCGTAGAATAGTAATTCAAGATACTAAATTATTTAGTTTTTATAGCTCTTTTTAATGGTGAATAGTAATATTTTTTAATATTTATGTTTTTTTATGAAAAATCCAAAAAACTTAATTTTGGATGTTTTAAGTCCTGTAATTTCTGAACCCGAATTTTTACAGGAATGCGAGTGGTGTCATTTTGTTGGAGAACTAAAGTTCTACAAACGACTAAAGTTTAATCAAAATCGTTAGAGCCGTTTTTGAGAAATTTGGATTTTTCATGTTTTTTGGTGGTTTTTGGGGGATAATTACCCTTAAAAATCAAAAATTCAAAAAAATGAAAAAACGCCTGGAGATATCGTGGATTAGTACCTACATACCAAATTTCATCAAAATCGGTCCATAGGTTAGGGCTCTAGCTCTGTACACATCCACACAGACACACACACACACACACACACACACACACACACACACACACACACACGGACACACACACACACACACACACAGACAGACATCACGTAAAAACCACTTTTTGGGTTCAGGGAGCACCAAAACGAATATTTCCACTAACAACTCAAATTCGAAAATTCTGACGAAAACAATACTTTCTCCATATACTACGTATAAGGGGGAGAAAGTAAAAAGATGGTACAAGGCGATCGATTTCAACCAGTCACACCGGTCATCAGGCCCAGTCAGCGAAACCGATGATGATGGATGATGATGACCGGTGTGACTGGTTGAAATCGATCGCCTTGCATCATCTTTTTGTATATTTACCGTCTTGTATGTAAATACAGTATAAGTGTAAATATATTGTGTAGTGTTGTGAAACTTAGTTTTATTTTATCCTGTTAATTGTAACAACACGTATTATGTTACTCAATAAACTAGTTAATTTTAATAACTTTATAATTGCAAACAAATATTTAACTAGGTGCTTAAACAAACCATCTGAAGTATATATGCAGCTTTACGCTATTTTCAGAAAAAAACTTAAATAAATAAATTAAAACAAAACTTAAGAAATACTTAAAATGTAATTACCTCAATATAACCATTATCGACATTAACCGCATTCAAATTGCCAGTGTTTTCGATAAGGGATTCACAACATAAGATTCATTAATTATACTTTGATTTACGTTTTTATTTTATGTTTAACTTAATTTTTCCCAGGTTTTTAACGTAGACTTTATCTTTTCGCAGCAGATTCTATTACTAAGCAATATAATATTTTTCTATTCTACGTAATATGTCCTTTTGTATAGGCTATTTTCTATTTACTTTAGTTATTTAATTTGAAACTAGATTCGCAAAGTGTTCGAAGCAAATGTCGGGTAAAATGTTATCCTGGCGGTAGTGTCTGAAATGTCAGGAGGAACTTCAACTAAATAAATTATCAATCAGATGATATTTTACCCCTTTTCTTCTCATTACTCTTCTCCAAATAATTTCTTTCAAAAACTTATTTGACCTTTCAGAGAAATTAGGTTCGATTACTTCAATTTTAGATCTTACTACATTCGAGACAATCTATTAGAGTTTTTACTTAAAACATTTTAATTTGTATTGTTATTTATTAATTAAATTTAAAATATATAGCTGTCAATTGTATTGACTGTTAATCATGTTTACACCTTTCAGAATTAATGTGTGATTTCTCAATTGTCAAAACAGTTTGGATTCTTCGATGTGGTTAAGTCAATTCTCTGTAATCAAATGAACTTGCCAATCGGGAAAAATCTCTCATAGATTAAATGTGATAACTATTTAGGGATTAAAATTTCCAATGAAGTGAGTGACAAATTAAAGTTCCTTTTCCTGAATTTTCTAAAAACAACTAAATAAATGGATATCTGTTGTACATAATACAAAGTGTAAAATTCCTTTATTCAACGACTGGTTATCCTTTAAAGAAGTTGTATTCAACTCCCATCTGAATTTCTTTTAAGTCATGGATTGACTTATTGTTTGAACTAGTACTATACGAAAATGACTTTATGGTTGGCTATTAAACGGAGAGGTATCAAAGTTACCCCTTTCACTGTTTATTGGAACACAACTCCAAAAACGTAGAAACTATCAGTGAAACTACTGACGTTTAATGGTCAGCTGTGATAAATAGTGCAATAAAAAAAAATCAAATAAATCTTCCTATGACATAAGGAAGGAAGGATTGTGGCGGGACAACTTTCCCTTTGTTTACTACCTGGCCAAATTACTTACGTAGTCATGGCCACTGCAAAACGCCCCACCTAGCGAATAGGTCTTAAGGGTCTTCCTAAATTTATCATGTTGCATTTCCACCTTGAGGAAATCAGGCAACGTATTAAAGAGTTGGACAGAGCTATAATAAACATTGTTTAAAAAATTCAGTTTTATGTTTCATAATTGGGATATTTAAACGTTGACGAAGAGAATACGCTGTAGATATTCTATATTAAAAAAGCCCGCGATTTTTCAAAAAACATTACATTTCAAAAATATACATGGATGGAGATGTCAGCAGGCCACACTGACGAAACGTATCCTTCCAAAATTGTAGCCACTTGAGTCCAAAAACTATTCTAATAATCTTCTAGTAGATAAGTTGTTGTAGATGCAACCCATAATTTATGGTTACAAGCTCGTCGCTTTTCGGAAAAAAACCTTTTTTGGTTGTAAACAATTTTAGAATTTATTACTAAGTTTGTTTAGCATTGAATAGCTGGAAACGATAAGCTATTAATGTCAAACAACTGGTTTATTTATGTTTGAAAACAAAAATATTTTACATTCGCATTAGCTTGCTGGGTGTGACAGGAAGCATTATATTTATAGTTTATATTTATGGTATGGTTTATATTCATAAGACAGTGTGGTCTTGTGTTTTTCCTTTACTTGGTGTAGCCAAACGAACCCAACAAACCACACTGTCTTTTAAATCTAACACATTGCTACTTAAAGTAAAAATTATGCCAACTTTACCAACCAACCAAAAGAATTTATTTACTTTCTTGTTTCACCCCTTCAGGATAGGTTAAATTCTCATATCTGAATCTATATATTCTGTGAGCGAATCGGTCCCCACGAAATATCTCGAGCTAGGAAGAAGTTAAGTTAGGTTATGACGATTTATTTTAAATTTTGAGGACCAAGGACGGTGGGAAAAATATAAGAAATGTCAAAAATTACTTGGGCTACGCCCCACTGAACTTCAAAGATCCAATGATTTTCTTATGGAAATATCACTACAGTGGTTTTATCAATAAGCAAAATGAACTAATGATCAGCTGTGATTATTCACTTACCCAAAAACCATATTTTAGTGGCTATAGCCCCTGTAAGCCACTAGTATTTTATATTTTAATAGCATAATGGACAGAAAATTTATATCTTTTAAGTTGTTCATGCTGGTCAACCCGCCTATGAGTTAGGCCCTGTTAGACGTCAGTTAACATTGCAGCCTTTTCAGAGTTCTTCACTTTTAACAGGGAGTCATTTTAAACTCAACCTCGTTATCTTGTCGTCTTACGTCAGAGCTTATCTTTCCCTCAGTTAATTATCTTTCCCTCAGTTAATTAACTGCAGTTTCTACTTAATTGGCACTTACTCCTTAAGTGGAATTACTCCGGAATTACTGCATCAGTGACTTAGGCTGCGTACGCAGGTTGGCTGCAATTTAAACCCCACATGTTATATAATATTATTAGACGTCAACATAGTTTCATTAAAATATCTTCAACTATTAGTGAGAAATGCAAAACAAATTATAATTTCCCCCTCCCCCCTTAGCTTCAACCCTATAGGGTAAATTAGGTAGCAAATAATTTGAATCAATAAAACGAAATTGTTGCCACTTGTATATAAAACATATATTTGTTCAATATTTGTTTTAGATACCGCAAAACCATATCAAGACATAGCTGAAAGTATTAAAATTTTCTTTTAACTATTATGTTCTTTAAGTAAACCAATTCTTGATTTCTAATCGTAAACTAATATTTTAGAAACATTTTCATTGCACTAAATAAGTTCGGGAATTTGGGAATTATTGGTGGATACTGAAAAACATAACTGTTATAAGCATAACTACTTGAATGGCAACTCAGACTCTTTTTTCGATAGGCGAGAGTTGGGGAATTGGGGAACTCTGCGCGCTTTCTCCCCCCGATTTTATATTTTTGCCCCCGCTCTTCGATTTTATATTTTTTTGTTGTACTTGGGTTCTTTTATTTCAAAAAGCGAATCCAAAGTGTTACATTTACCGATTTGGAGTCGCGAACCACACGCCGTTTACTACCCGTCAGAGTTCCTCGACTTAGCAAGCAACAGTGCCCGAACCAGTATATTTCCAGTACAGTGCCAGTATATTTCATTAACTTTGATTTAATTGTACATTAAACGTGTAAAATATAATTTTAATATTGTAAAATCATGTGGATTGTTATTTGCTTTAGTTAATCTACCATTTATATACAACCCGTACGAAAAACGGGTACACAGCTAGTCGTAAACTAATATTTTAGAAACATCTTCATTGCATTAAATAAGTTTGGGAATTAGGGAATTATTAGGGAATACTGAAAAATATAACTATTAAAACATAATTATACTATTATTCGTAATGTATCGATTACAATTTATAAATTAATTTATACATATTATCAAGACGTTTTTAAAATATTTCAGAGGGGGGAGCTCCCTCATAATTTTTCGTTCGCGCTATTTATAAAGTGTTAAATAGAATAAGGCATCCCAGGTTTTAAGTGCTAGGTGATATAAACGCAAACAATAAATTACTTGCTATTACATTTATATCCCAAACGTGTCTTAGTTATAGGCTAGGAATCTAGTTTCCTAGATAGATTATAGGTTTGTGAAACACGTCGTTAACGTTTTGAATTAAAAGCTAACATTAACTGTTGAGTCAGGGGCAAATTCTGTTTTAGCGAATTTCCCCTATAGGGAAGAAGCTATTACCGTAGGTCTCATGGTAAGACTTAAGCCCGAGACCATGATAACTTTTCATTTTGAGGTCCCCAGATGCCAAAAACACCATTCGTTCAATTTTTTATATATGTATATATATAAAATCTATATATCTATATATCTATATACTATGTATATATATATGTGTGTGTCCGTAAGCACGATAACTCTCGTAAAAAAGGTCCGATCTTAATGAAATTTGGTACAAACGTGTAAAGTACCATTTATTTGAACGAGTTCGAAAACCAGACGAATAGCACCATCCGAAGGGGGGTTTTGGGGGGTTTTGTACCCCAAAAATGTGTTTTTTGGGGTTTTCACATGTAATTTTAATTTAAATCAAATTTTAATTTATACCATTAAATTCAGCTTAAAAAAACAAACAATTTGGTATTTTGATCATTGCTCTACGTCAATTGGTTACCGAGATATTGAAAGTGCTAAACACAGTACGTTGTCTAATGTTATTCTTATGGAGAAAAAGGAAAATTGTATATCTCGCTTATTTATGAACGTAAACTGGCAAAATTTGGTATATGGCTTTATTTGGTTGTGGTTTGTTATTGTTTGCACAAAAAATCAATTTTTCGCCTATGGTTCCTGTAGCAGCAAACCTAGGTACTTGGTCCCCATGTTATTCTTATGGAAAATACTTAAAATGTTATATATCAGTTATTTATGAATGTATATGGATGAAACTTGGTATGTGACTTTAGTTAGATGAGTTCTAATGATATTTGCATAAAAACCCATTATTTTGTGTTCCTTGTTGCAGCAAACCTGCGTACTCATCCCCAATGTTATTCTTATGGAGAATAATTAATATTTTAAATATCGCTTGTTTTTGAATATATTTCTTATGAATCTTGTTAAGTGGCTTAATGTGTTATGTTATAATTCATTGGAAATTCGCTAAGTATGCAGGTTTGCTGTGACGGGGGTATTGTACTGTTATTACAGTGTAATATAATTTCTTATTTTTTTGTCAAATAAAATAAAATATTTATTTTTCGGACATTTGACGCTATTTTATGATTCCACTTTGAACTTAAATGTACATCAATTTTAGGCGCGTTCCGAAACAACACTAAAACCTTAATTGTGACTCATTCGACTCAAAGGAGTAAAGCTTGGGTCATTTAGGGCTCGAGAAATTGACGCTAATGAGTTGACGGGAAACTCTTTGATGAGCAGACCGACACGAGCAGAGAGCAGAGGCAGTTACAGTTGAGTTTCAAAAGCAGAGTCTCATAGAACAAGTTGGTTGGGCAGTCGGATGACCAACAACATCGCTAACGCATCTGACAGTAGTGCGACCTGAGTGAATTTTACTTCTTTTTTTACACTCTCCCCCTATAAGTAATATAAGGAGAAAGTATTGTTTTCCTAAAAAATTTCGAATTTGAGTTGTTAGTGGAAATATTTGTTTTGGTGCTCCCTGAACCCAAATAAGTGGTTTTTACGTGATTTATGTCTGTGTTTGTGTGTGGGTGTGTGTGAGTGCGTGTGTCTGTGTGTACAGAGCTAGAGTCCTAACCAATGGGCCGATTTTTATGAAATTTGTTATCTAGGTACTAATCCACAATATCTTCAGGCGTTTTTTTTTTTATTTTGTATCTTTTACGGTAATTATTCCCCAAAAATCACCAAAAAAACATAAGAAATCCAAATTTCTCAAAAACACCTCTAACGATTTTCATTAAACTTCAGTGGTTTGTAGAGCTTTAGGATTCCAACAAAATGACACCACCCGAATTTCTGTAAAATTTCGGGTACAGAAATTACAGGACCTAAAACATCCAAAATTCAGTTTTTGTTTTTTTTCATAAAAAAATATAAATATTTAAAATATTACTATTCACTATTGAAAAGAGCTCAAAAAAACTAAATAAATTAGTATTTTGAATTACTATTCTACGATTTCTGGTTGCGGAGAAAATTTAAATTTTCATTTTGCGGTAAACGCAGTACGTTTTCCAATGTCATTCTTATGGGGAATATAAAAATTACTATTTCTCTCTTATTTACTGATCAGTATCATTAAAACTTGATATGCAGGTCAAGTTATCATTGGCAAACAGAGGATGTTCGAAATATGTTGCCACTTAACCCTGAGGGGGGGGGGGTGATGAGGGGGCATTTCCCTTCTTTTAACCACTGTGTGTAGCAAAGGCTACTGTAGTGCCTCCATAAAAGGGATTTGGGTGGACATTTTTGAAAGTAACGTATTTAGGATATTTTCTGTACATTCAACCGTTCTTTATATTCTATATTTAGTAAATAAAAAGTATTTTTTCATTAAAGTCAGGCTAAAAGTGAGAAAGAATGTGTCAGTTTCCTGATACCGTTTATTCATTGAATATAGATACTAAAGACTTCCTGTTTCTATATTAAAATCAAAGGTTTTCTACTTTGATCTGTCTTTCTGGTTTATTTTTCTTGATTAGAAGAGAACAAATGGTTTACACTATGGGAAATGACCCATAGAGTCATTTCCTTTGCATAAATGTTTCAAAATAAAAACAAAATCATATAATTAGTATTAAGAAAAATATACACTCATGAACAAGAACTACAAAATAAATTTATAACAAGGATGTTCCCCGTGGGGGCCGAGTTCAATTTTTGTTTTGATTTAAATGTATATTTTTAAATATAACACATTTTTATAAGGATATTGTGTTTTTAATTTTAGTATGCTTTTGTAACACTGACGCATGCCAATGCTGTTTGTTTATACTGTTTAATGGCAATAAAGTTTATTTTATTTGAAATTTTATTTTATTTTATTTGTCAAAGTAACTTTGGATTTTGACCGTGGAGTAGGAACATATCAATTCCCCCTAACTCAATATATAGGCTGTATGAATAAACGGTATCAGGAAACTGACACATACTTTCTCCCTTTTAGTCCAACTTTAATGAATAAATTACTTTTTATTTACCAAATATAGAATACAAAGCACGGTCGAATGTACAGAAAATCTTGTAAACAAGTTGTTTTAAAAAACATCCACCCAAATCCCTGCTTTGGAGGCACTACATAATCCATTGCCACACTCGTGGTTTTAAGAGGGGAAATGCCCCTATTCCCCCCCCAGGGATATTAAGGGGCAACATATTTCAAATTTCCACTGTTGGCCAATGCTAACTTGACAAGCATATCAAGTTTGAATGCAATTTATCAGTATATAAGAGAGAAATAGTAATTTTTGTATTCCCCATAAGAATAACATTGGACAACGTACTGCGTTTACCGCAAAATTAAAATTCCAATTTTCTCCGCAACCAGCAATCGTAGAATAGTAATTCAAAATACTAAATTATTTAGTTTTTTGAGCTCTTTTTAATGGTGAATAGTAATTTTTTTTATACTTATGTATTTTTAAGAAAAATCCAAAAAACTTAATTTTTAATGTTTTAAGTCCTGTAATTTCTGAACCCGCATTTTTACAGACATGCGGGTGGTGTCATTTTATTGGAAAACTAAAGTTCTACAAACGACCAAAGTTTAATCAAAATCGTTAGAGCCGTTTTTGAGAAATTTTGATTTTTCATGATTTTTGGTGGTTTTTGGGGGATAATTACCCTTAAAAATCAAAAATTCCAAAAAATTAAAAAAACTCCTGGAGATATCGTGGATTAGTACCTACATACCAAATTTCATAAAAATCGGCCCATTGGTTAGGGCTCTAGCTCTGTACACATCCACACAGACACACACACACACACACACACGGACACACACACGGACACACACACACACACACACACACACACACACACACACACACACACACACACACACACACACATACACGGACACACACACACACACACAGACAGACATCACGTAAAAACCACTTTTTTGGGTTCAGGGAGCACCAAAACGAATATTTCCACTAACAACTCAAATTCGAAAATTTTTACGAAAACAATACTTTCTCCATATACTATGTATAGGGGGGGGGAAGTAAAAAGGAACACTCAAAAGAGCTATTACCAGCATGAGTGACGAAGGAGTAACACATTTATTTAAACGGTTAATAATAAGCATCCAGTTCTCCTTTCAGTGGTCATGCAATTAATGATTTTTTTTACGTACATCGCAATGAATCTTAAAATTTCCATTTCTGATTTTTAAATGTTTTACGTTCCCACACATAGGTCCCAAGCCGTTTTTTCAGGGGCTTCACCTTTCAAGCTGTAGGGAATTCGAGATTTCTAAATTCTGTTAAATTTCCTGAATTGTATATAGTGGAACAGATATTATTACTACATTCAAAGATACCTTATTGTAACTTAAACGAAAAACTAACAATTATGTTTAAATAATCTTCAGATAAAATACAATCCTCATCCCAAATAGATAAACATTGAATGAATGTGACGAAGCCCTAATCCTTAAGGGATTTTTCTTAAGGCCCTAATAGTCTAGGGTATGTAGAAACCCATATTTATAAAAAAGTATTCTAGATATGTAGTTAAAATATGTATTAAAGAAAATGATGTTGGTTTGTTTGTTTGCATATATATTTTAAGTTTATGGACTCGGACACCGTTGGACCGTTTGCCATGAAACTTGGGTATATGTATGTAAATTTTCACGTAGAAGGTTTTTAAGCCATCCATTTCGTCCTAACTCAATTGGGTTCCTCCCAAGAGGCCCAAAAAGGTTTCAATATAAACCTTATGGAAAGATATTGTTGTTTACATAAAAGCTAATGACATGTTTATTTGAACAGGTGATCTTGGTGGTATTGGTTTTAGTGGGTAATAGTCAAAGGCATGACAACGTCTGCCGGGTAACAGCTAGTTATGTATAACTTAGCTGCTAATCCCGTGCTTCGCAACGGTGGAAACAATTCAGAGTAGAAAAACTAAGCAGTTATGAGTGCTGAATTTTGTGGTTAGCCCGTGGAACTACTACGAATCAAGATCAGCTGTTTGTATTTTCATCAGCTCAAACAAAAATGAATGTCCGTAAGGAATACATGGGAACTTTGAACTCCTGTGGGGCAAAGCCGTTTAGGATTTTCAAAAATAAAATAGGACTATGTTTTTATTTGGTATATAAGGAAAATTCCTGTAAATTTTCATACCAATCGGGTCAGTAGTTTTTGAGTGATTGAGGAACAAAAATAAGACAGACAAACAGACACACACCATCCCATTTGTATATATTAGTAAGGATTATCAACAATAATCTAAAATATACTGTATATTTAATCCCGGAGTGGAAGATGTGTGTTCCCTCAGATAAAGTGCGAGCGGTGCTAAGCGAGAACCACGACTCGCCCACTGCTGGACATCTGGGTGTAAAGAAAATGACTAGCCGTATCGCTGTTCGTTACTTTTGGCCTGGTTGGAGAAGGGATGTGAAACTCTATGTCAGGAGTTGCCCTCATTACCAGTCCTATAAGGTGGCTCAAGTCAAACCAGCGGGAAAAATGTACTTCCGGAGACCTAAAGGTCCATGGTCTACCATATCGGTCGACCTAATTGGTCCATTGCCTCGGTCTCGATTTAACCATCGGTTTCTGGTGGTGGTGCAAGACACCTTCAGCAAATGGACAGAGCTGGCTCCCATTGGGGCTGCTACTGCTCAGAACGTCTCGAACAAGCTGAAGACTGTCCTGATGCGATACGGTGCCCCAGAGATGATGATCTGTGACAATGGCACACAGTTTGTCTCCAAGATTGTCAAGGCGCTGGCAGATGAGTGGTGCATACTATTACAAACCACTGCTCCGTACAGTCCTCAAGGAAATCCCGTTGAACGTCCGAATCGGGTTGTCAAAACCATGATTGCACAGTATGTGCGGAACAATCACAAGGCGTGGGATCGGTACTTGGAGGAGCTGCAGTTTGCCATGAACACGGCGAAGCATGATTCCACTGGATACTCACCAGCCATGCTGTGCCTAGGGCGGGAGTTGAAACCCCCTAGGGCCATTTGTGGGCCCGTTTTCGAAACCTCGGCGGACGTAGTAGAACCGACCGTGGGTGAGGTTCAGCGAAGTCGCGCAGAACAGTTCAAAGAACTATACGATCAAACTCAAGGTAACCTCAAGGCTGCCTATCTTCGCCAGTCTAAGTATTACAACTTACGGCGACGAGAGGTGTTTTACGAGGTGGGGGATCTGATTCTTCGACGGATACATGTCTTGTCCTCTGCAGCCAATGCTATCGTCGGGAAATTGGCACCAAAATTCCAAGGCCCGTGTACTGTGGTTGGAAAGAAAGGTGTGAACCTCTACGAATTGGAGGATTGCGCAACAAAAGCCAAACATGTATCCCACGTCAAGGATTTAAAACCTTTTGTGGAAAGGGTTGTTTTTGATGACTGAATGTGCCGATGAACCCTGGTCTGTAGCAGATTTTGCTAGGATTAGGGTGTTCTGGCAATCGCGGGTTCTGATGCTCGCTTTTGTTTGTGTTTTCTCTCGCTTAACGAGCCAGTTGAGATTGCTTTTGTTGGTTTTGTTTTGGCTCTGTATTTTGCTTTTGCATTTAATTTAATTTAAATAAATTCTAAGCATGTTCAGTAGTTGATGCCAATATATAAAACTGCTGGGAAAATGTTTTGGCATATTTGATTTCAACCCCGAAGTGTTGCGTTTTTTTTTTTGTTGGTTTTTTTTGTTCCCCGAAGTAGGAAGGGGGTGTAACGAGCCAAAATTTGAGGGGGGTATAAATTCGCTACACAGTGAATATAAGCTATCTAACTAGGCCTAGAATTAACTGTTAAGATTACCTGGCATAGCCTTGTAGGTCCTTACCAGTAGGCCTAGGTCTAGCATAGCCGCAATCCTGTTACTAACATAGCCTAGGCTTCAAAACTCACTTTGGCTATCACTTCACATTTAGTATTGGAGCACCAAAGGGGGTGAAAAAATTAACTAGTGGTTCGGCAATAGGGCACTAGTGGACTAAATAACCCCTTGGCTAGGTTAACCTTGGGCATTCACCGGCGACCTGAGGAACACTAGTGTTGAATAGGTTGACAACTTTACTAAACACTAGTGTAAACTCCAATAAGCGAATTTATCACCCCTAACACGGTTACATCATACGTAGCACGGTTTCAAGAGTTTTGTGAACATTGAAAACGTATGTTTGTAAACAGCGAACATAACCCCCAATCGCAGTTGCAGACAGCCACCTGTGGCGTTGTGTTTTAAACGCCACCCAGACAGCTGATCAGCGGTGTCGTTGTTTCCTCCAAACGAACCCAAACCGCTGGAAATTATGATCAGCTGTTTACCCCTTCCCCTGGGAGGGGGAGGAATAGAGGGGGTGAGTGATAAGGTAACGGCGAGGAGGGCATTCGTTCTCTACGTTTTGTGGGGACAAGTCGATTATTCTCGTGCTCTACGTTTTGTCCGGACTTGTGATTTGAGTAGCGTTTCCTCGGGTAGTGAGTGGGTACTACCACACACTGTGATTACAGGTACGACCTGCGTTTCTTATATTTAATTAAGTTCAATAGCAGGACATTCTTTTATTCGTAAATATTTTGTTTTAGCCAAATTATCAGTGCCGTATCGCACTTGGCATTTATCAGTAGTTTAACTTTGTGCCGTATTGCACGTTTTGAATAACGTTAACTCCCGATACAGAACACGAGTCTGTACGGGGTGTTTAAAGCATAGAATTGGATCAGGTTACTCTCGATACTTTTAGCTTTTTGAACGATTTGGATTGGTGTTGTTAAAACCGCCAGTTGTGAGCCGACGAGGTGACCTTTCTGCTTGGGTGTCACAGGCACGTCACCACAGGTCTGAACAAACCCATTCCTGCAGAATTAGTCGGTTGAACTAGGGTTGACAATTAAAAACCTGAGTGGGGATTGGGAGTTGTAACGCGTGAATACGTTAATTGAGTTAAACTTCCACCTTCTAAATTATTCTCTTTATAAATTTCAACTTGTTTTATTTTAATTGGCATTACTTGCAGGTGTGAGCGATGATGATGGTACAGTATCGTTGTGTTGGCCGGTACTGAGTTCACACCTGACTTTAAGTTATATTTTAATTCATTTTTGTATTAATCTAAATCTGTACCGTAACAAAATTTCATTTTAAAGAACCCTGGACAGACCCAGCACGCCAGACTTGAGCGAATCCGCTGGCTAGGTCTGAGACGGCTTTCTCCTGGCTTAAAGAAAGACAAATTTTGTTTCTTTTTCGAGAAAGTCATCACAGTAAAATGGCGCCCGAACAATTGGACAGTGTTTATTGATTTTTTTTTATATTAAACGATCAAATTTGAGAAATTTGGTTGTGATATTGCAACCACTTTATACACAAGTGTTCTGAGCCTTGTTGAGTCGTGAAACTTGGTAAATTGTTTTATTTTTATCAAAGTTTGATTATTTTATAAACCGACCCTCAGCCAAGGGTGGTGTTGTTTGAATTTTTGTGACTGTTTACAGTGAATTGTTTTGCCTCAGGATAAATTCTAATTTTAAATTTTAATAATGCCTGATACATTGGACATCATGACGACGGGTGATCAAACCCAGGTCACCGCGCCCACTGTTGTGACAACGAGTGCTGCGACGTTCGTAGTCACGTCCAGACCGACTGATCTCGTCCAGAGTCAGACGTTTACAATGGCAGGAGCAATTCCCAGGACAAACCTGCCTACTCCCGGGGGTGAAACCTTACGATCCCCCTATGAGGACCCCAGAGTAGGGTGGATCCATGAGTTAAGAAAGGAGGACCTGGTCCAGGAGATGGCAAGATTTGGGCTTGATACTCAAGGAAAAGTTGAGGACTTAAGGAAAAGGTTTTGCCAGTTCTGGAAAGACCCGAGAAGTCAATGGCCTTTTTTAACTAACACCGATGTGATGATGACAACCCAACAGCCCCTGTGGGTGACGTCTGGCGGCCAGCAAGCTCCTAGCTTTTCTCACGGGGCTTTTAGTGGCAGCCATTGTGAGCCTGTCACTGGTGCCGCAGCTGAGCGAGAGAGGAAGGCTCCATCCTTAGCGGATGAGTTGGTCGGAGTTCGCGAGTTGTTGGGACTCTCGCCTGATGCTGATGCAGGGATGGTTCGGAGAACTTTAGCTGAGGTGTTAAAGAACGCTCGCAGTCAGGCTGAGACCATGGTTGAAAAACAGCAACGAACGGCTCCCTGGGATCTCTCCAGCACACGAGTGACATTCACTGAGAGATTTGGCAAGCCAGTACCCAATGACGGTCAGGTGAACCCCTTCCCAACGGCCCCTCGCACAAACCCTCCAAGTGTTGAGTGGGGACCAATGGACCGGGGTGACCAGTCTTCATTGGGGAACATCCGTCTCGCTCAATCACGCTATCTGGATCATGAAAACCTGCGACAAGGCAAGCGGGTGACCGCTGAGACTTTGCCCCAATCAACGTTTGACGCTAGGTGTCAACAACCGGCGACCCGGATGCCCCATGTGGTCAGCACGTCTAGCTGGAACCCACCGGGTGGGGTCTTGGACCCGATGTGGCCACTTGGACCTAGACAGGTGTCAAACCTACGACCTGGAGAGTGGGTGCCTCGCATGGAGGATTTTCAAAACCCGATGTCTCGAGAGCGTTACCCTGGAAATGCGACTTCGGTTTTTGACCAAGTGCCACTTTCCAGCCGGCTCTATAACAGCGGGTCGGGCCATGAAGTTGCATCAGTATGCAACTTAGTTAGGAAATGGAATTTAAGATTCGATGGGAGAAGAGATCCCGTCTCATTCCTCGAACGGTTCGAGGAGCTCATAGAGACATACTCTTTAACGGCTGAGGATGTCTTGAGAGCGTTGCCGGAACTCCTGCAAGGGGAGGCTCTTCTGTGGTACCGTAACTTGAAAGGTAATTGGGCAAGTTTCGAGGATTTTAGAGTTGATTTTGAAACTCAGTTCTTCCCACCAGGTTACCGACGTAACCTTGACGAAGAGATTCGAAAGCGGACTCAGGGTGAAAATGAACCGTTCCGCAGTTACCTAACCGCTATCTCGACTCTAATCCGGCGTAGCGGTGACTTCTCGCCGCAGCAAAAATTGAATCTGGTTTTTACAAATATGAGACCAGATTATAAGCTCATGGTGCGCCGTAGTGATTTTGCTACGATTCCTGAACTGACACGTCAGGCCGAGGAGTACGAGGCTTACATTCGGGACCGAAATAGCTTCCGTCCCCCACCTCCTCTGGCACTGGCGTTGGTTCCTGAGACCGCTTATGTGCATAAGCGAAGACATGACCGAGTCTTGGACAATGCTGCTGTAGAACCCGTGTTGGGGAAAAACAGCTGGGTGACCAGTCAAGGAGAACCTGTTGCCTTCGTTTCTGCTCAGAGGGAGGGGAATATGGGCAGTAAGGTTTTGCCAGCTGTTCAGCGGGGTGTCCAACCCAGGTCCGATCGATCAGATCCTAGGCCACCTACTGGTCCAGCTCATCAACGGCAGCCAGTAAACCCGAGTAGGGGTGATTGGGTCTGTTGGAACTGTGACCGGCGCGGCCATCGTTTCAGGCACTGTCCCGAACCTAAGAGGTTACGGTGTTATCACTGCAAGAAGGAGGGTGTCGCTACATCCCGCTGTGGCTGTCGGGCGGGAAACGGCGGCCGGACTCAGAACCCGGGAGGTCGACTGAGTCTGGGACCGCAACACGACTTACGACCTCCAACGAGTGGATCCGCTGGCTCGACCAGGTAAAGAGTTTTACCGGGGCCGTAGGAGGAGTCCATGGGGGCGACGTAAGACCCTTTGTGGAGGTGGACCTGTTTGGCGAAACCTTCCGGGCTCTTGTCGACACCGGAGCCAGCGTGAACTTGATCGGTTCTCGAGTTGAGAAACTTCTGGCTGAGCAAGGTGTCAAACCTGAGCAAGTTCATGTTGTGATGAGGATGGCTGATGGCTCGAGCCGCGAGGCTGGATTGTTATATCGACTTTCTGGTGAAGTGGGTGGTACAACTCACTCTTGGGAGGCTTATTACATACCAAATCTGTCATATGACTTGATTCTGGGTATGCGGTGCCTAGAGGAGCTGGACCTTGTCCGTATTGATCGAAAGGCGATTTTACCTCTCGCTCAAACTGATCAGGGGGACACCGCAGTCAGTGCCTTGGATTCTCTGTCACCTGAGGAAGATCGTGAGCTAGCGAAGTTCTTAGATGAAGAACTGCCAAAATTTGATGCTGTTGAAGGCAAGACTACCCTGATTGAGCACCGGATAAGGCTCAAGGAGAATGTTGTGCTCGTAAAACAGCGATATTATCCTCGTAACCCGGCGATGCAAGCTGTCATAAACCAGGAAGTTGATGATATGCTGCAACAAGGGGTGATCGAACCCTCCACGAGTCCTTGGAGCTCACCGGTGGTGTTAATTAAGAAAACCACGGGGAAGTTCCGGTTTTGCATTGACATGAGATCTGTCAATGATTCGTCAATCAAAGACGCTTATCCCTTGCCGCGAATTAACGGTATACTGGAAAAACTCAGACAGGCAAAATACATCAGCACGTTGGACTTGAAAAGTGGTTACTGGCAGGTGCCGTTGGAAACTGAGAGCAGGGCCATAACTGCGTTTACAGTTCCTGGCCGAGGGCTCTATCAGTTTACGGTCATGCCTTTTGGACTCCACTCAGCTGGCGCGACGTTCCAGAGGCTGCTCGACATGGTGATCGGTGTTGAACTCGAGCCAAAAGTTTTCGCCTATTTAGACGACTTGGTTGTGGTGTCAACGACCTTTGACGAGCATTTGAAGCTTCTGGAATTGGTCTTTGATCGCCTACGAGAAGCGGGCTTGAAACTTAACCCCGATAAGTGCCACTTCTGTAAAAGGCAACTGAAGTACCTTGGGCATGTGGTGAATTATGAGGGCATAACCACTGACCCCGAGAAGGTACAATCGATCAGGGACTTTCCCACGCCAACGACAGTGAAGAAGCTGCGTAGCTTCTTAGGGTTAGCGTCGTGGTACCGGAGGTTCATTGAACAGTTTGCAACTGTGTCCGCACCACTGCGGCACTTGTTGAAGAAAAATGTCAAGTGGCACTGGGGTGAAGACCAAGAGGTAGCTTTCCAGAAGTTGAAGGTTCTGTTAAGTTCCTCACCGGTTCTGGCTTGCCCTGACTTTACGAAAACCTTCACATTGCAGGTCGATGCCTCAAACATCGGTGTCGGAGCCGCGCTCACTCAAGCGTCGGATGGCAAGGAGGTGGTGATTGCGTATGCAAGCCGCTTATTGACGGACCAGGAGTGCAAATACTCCACCACTGAAAAGGAGTGTCTGGCTCTGGTGTGGGCGGTCCGCAAGTTCAAACCCTACCTTGAGGGATACCACTTTGTGGCGATTACGGATCATATTGCGTTGAGCTGGCTCATGAAGTTACGTGAACCGAGCGGGAGATTAGCTCGGTGGGTCATGGAGCTTCAGCAACACGATTTTGAAATCAAGTACCGCAAAGGAACCTTAAACCGGGTAGCTGATGCTTTATCTCGATATCCGGTGGGAGTAAACCCGAACGAGACGGGTGACAAGGTCAGCGGAGAGCCCGCTGAGATAGCCGCCTTGGACGAGAAAGCCCTCGATGGCCAAGGGTGGCCAGGAGAACCCGCGACTGATGTGTCTGTGAAGGTGATCCCTGATGGCGACGGTCCAGCCCAAACGGGCACAAATATCGTTAGGGAGGACCGCTTAGCTGCGGTAAAAGGGTGGTATGACCGGATGTTCAGTTTGGTGATGAACCATCCTCAGCGGTATGGCAACTACTGTGTCCGAGCTAACCAGTTGTACCGATCGTTTGGCAAGTCAGTTGATGAGAACCCGGAGTGGAAGATGTGTGTTCCCTCAGATAAAGTGCGAGCGGTGCTAAGCGAGAACCACGACTCGCCCACTGCTGGACATCTGGGTGTAAAGAAAATGACTAGCCGTATCGCTGTTCGTTACTTTTGGCCTGGTTGGAGAAGGGATGTGAAACTCTATGTCAGGAGTTGCCCTCATTACCAGTCCTATAAGGTGGCTCAAGTCAAACCAGCGGGAAAAATGTACTTCCGGAGACCTAAAGGTCCATGGTCTACCATATCGGTCGACCTAATTGGTCCATTGCCTCGGTCTCGATTTAACCATCGGTTTCTGGTGGTGGTGCAAGACACCTTCAGCAAATGGACAGAGCTGGCTCCCATTGGGGCTGCTACTGCTCAGAACGTCTCGAACAAGCTGAAGACTGTCCTGATGCGATACGGTGCCCCAGAGATGATGATCTGTGACAATGGCACACAGTTTGTCTCCAAGATTGTCAAGGCGCTGGCAGATGAGTGGTGCATACTATTACAAACCACTGCTCCGTACAGTCCTCAAGGAAATCCCGTTGAACGTCCGAATCGGGTTGTCAAAACCATGATTGCACAGTATGTGCGGAACAATCACAAGGCGTGGGATCGGTACTTGGAGGAGCTGCAGTTTGCCATGAACACGGCGAAGCATGATTCCACTGGATACTCACCAGCCATGCTGTGCCTAGGGCGGGAGTTGAAACCCCCTAGGGCCATTTGTGGGCCCGTTTTCGAAACCTCGGCGGACGTAGTAGAACCGACCGTGGGTGAGGTTCAGCGAAGTCGCGCAGAACAGTTCAAAGAACTATACGATCAAACTCAAGGTAACCTCAAGGCTGCCTATCTTCGCCAGTCTAAGTATTACAACTTACGGCGACGAGAGGTGTTTTACGAGGTGGGGGATCTGATTCTTCGACGGATACATGTCTTGTCCTCTGCAGCCAATGCTATCGTCGGGAAATTGGCACCAAAATTCCAAGGCCCGTGTACTGTGGTTGGAAAGAAAGGTGTGAACCTCTACGAATTGGAGGATTGCGCAACAAAAGCCAAACATGTATCCCACGTCAAGGATTTAAAACCTTTTGTGGAAAGGGTTGTTTTTGATGACTGAATGTGCCGATGAACCCTGGTCTGTAGCAGATTTTGCTAGGATTAGGGTGTTCTGGCAATCGCGGGTTCTGATGCTCGCTTTTGTTTGTGTTTTCTCTCGCTTAACGAGCCAGTTGAGATTGCTTTTGTTGGTTTTGTTTTGGCTCTGTATTTTGCTTTTGCATTTAATTTAATTTTAATAAATTCTAAGCATGTTCAGTAGTTGATGCCAATATATAAAACTGCTGGGAAAATGTTTTGGCATATTTGATTTCAACCCCGAAGTGTTGCGTTTTTTTTTTGTTGGTTTTTTTTGTTCCCCGAAGTAGGAAGGGGGTGTAACGAGCCAAAATTTGAGGGGGGTATAAATTCGCTACACAGTGAATATAAGCTATCTAACTAGGCCTAGAATTAACTGTTAAGATTACCTGGCATAGCCTTGTAGGTCCTTACCAGTAGGCCTAGGTCTAGCATAGCCGCAATCCTGTTACTAACATAGCCTAGGCTTCAAAACTCACTTTGGCTATCACTTCACATTTAGTATTGGAGCACCAAAGGGGGTGAAAAAATTAACTAGTGGTTCGGCAATAGGGCACTAGTGGACTAAATAACCCCTTGGCTAGGTTAACCTTGGGCATTCACCGGCGACCTGAGGAACACTAGTGTTGAATAGGTTGACAACTTTACTAAACACTAGTGTAAACTCCAATCAGCGAATTTATCACCCCTAACACGGTTACATCATACGTAGCACGGTTTCAAGAGTTTTGTGAACATTGAAAACGTATGTTTGTAAACAGCGAACATAACCCCCAATCGCAGTTGCAGACAGCCACCTGTGGCGTTGTGTTTTAAACGCCACCCAGACAGCTGATCAGCGGTGTCGTTGTTTCCTCCAAACGAACCCAAACCGCTGGAAATTATGATCAGCTGTTTACCCCTTCCCCTGGGAGGGGGAGGAATAGAGGGGGTGAGTGATAAGGTAACGGCGAGGAGGGCATTCGTTCTCTACGTTTTGTGGGGACAAGTCGATTATTCTCGTGCTCTACGTTTTGTCCGGACTTGTGATTTGAGTAGCGTTTCCTCGGGTAGTGAGTGGGTACTACCACACACTGTGATTACAGGTACGACCTGCGTTTCTTATATTTAATTAAGTTCAATAGCAGGACATTCTTTTATTCGTAAATATTTTGTTTTAGCCAAATTATCAGTGCCGTATCGCACTTGGCATTTATCAGTAGTTTAACTTTGTGCCGTATTGCACGTTTTGAATAACGTTAACTCCCGATACAGAACACGAGTCTGTACGGGGTGTTTAAAGCATAGAATTGGATCAGGTTACTCTCGATACTTTTAGCTTTTTGAACGATTTGGATTGGTGTTGTTAAAACCGCCAGTTGTGAGCCGACGAGGTGACCTTTCTGCTTGGGTGTCACAGGCACGTCACCACAGGTCTGAACAAACCCATTCCTGCAGAATTAGTCGGTTGAACTAGGGTTGACAATTAAAAACCTGAGTGGGGATTGGGAGTTGTAACGCGTGAATACGTTAATTGAGTTAAACTTCCACCTTCTAAATTATTCTCTTTATAAATTTCAACTTGTTTTATTTTAATTGGCATTACTTGCAGGTGTGAGCGATGATGATGGTACAGTATCGTTGTGTTGGCCGGTACTGAGTTCACACCTGACTTTAAGTTATATTTTAATTCATTTTTGTATTAATCTAAATCTGTACCGTAACAAAATTTCATTTTAAAGAACCCTGGACAGACCCAGCACGCCAGACTTGAGCGAATCCGCTGGCTAGGTCTGAGACGGCTTTCTCCTGGCTTAAAGAAAGACAAATTTTGTTTCTTTTTCGAGAAAGTCATCACAGATGCATTCCAAAATTAGCGTTTAAAGTAGATACTGTAATTGTGTTTACAATATGTTTATACATTTTATGAATATGCAATTAAATATAAATTGTTAAATCCTTAAAATACTTTCTTGGCAAGACCGTTGTGCAGTCAGAAAAACACGGTTTTATAAATAACGAAGGTATTGTTTTATAATAGTAATAATGTAATCTCTATTTCTTCACTCTAGATAAATTCAGAAAGACATACCCACAGAAAGACAAAGTGACATAGCCACAATAGCACAGTTACAAACTTGCCTCTCTGCTCCACAAATCTCTCTACCAACTTGGGTAAAGTTAACTTAACAGCTGATAACATATTATCAAACTGTAGAAAAGTTTTGAAACGGTTGCTTGCGGAACTGCTTTCACCTTTGTTCGTCTGTTACCTTTCCCTAAGTGTGTTAGTTGCGGTTTAAAGTTGGAATTTGCTTAATATAGTTTTCCTAAAACCGTTGGTTCGTTTAGTTGTCCTCACTAATCCTACACTCTAATACTAGAATTTTTTGTTTTAAACTCATTGTTGTTGATGGTGAGTTTAAGATATTTATGGAATTATTGCGGAAATATTCCATTACTAATTGAGAAAAAACAGGTTCCACGACGTTTCGGAATCTGTAATCTGATCCCATCTTCAGGTTAGAATGACTAGAACATGTTCGGAAGCAAAATTAATCTCGTAGTTCCGAGGAAAAATTTTGCTTAAACTTTTAAAGTAGAGGTTTTGGGTTCTCAGAAATCTATTGACAAAATCCCTAACCCTGGGAAAACTCAAATTTTGTTGAAAAACTCAATTTAAAAATTTAAAATATTAATTTTGGGTTTATTAAGTTTAAAAATAATACAAACATAGTTATAACCGCTGAAAAAAAAAACAATCAGTGAGTTATCAAAGTTTCAATAACACTCTCGTGGTAGAGTATAAACACATTACTTTTCTCTGAGCAAAGCTCGCCCTCCAGGTACTGTTATTTAAGATATTATTTCCTGAAGATTTTTTGAGAGGTTATTATATTTTCCAGTGAATGTACGTGTGAGAGTTTTCTCCTTTATAAGCATTATAACATCGTCCCATTTGAATATTATTTTTAACAAATTTGATGGATTTGATTTAAACTTTATCAGCATTGAGTACCTCACCAGCCTAACGGTTAGCGTCTTGAATTTCAGTGCCAAAGGCCACGGGTTCGATTCCCACATGACTTTGAAAGGTTCGGTCTGTTGACCTCCAACAACCTACAAAATTCCACTCGTCTAAACAAGCAAAAAAAGCACAATTTATTTTTGGCTCATATGAAATAGTCTCAGTTGGGTAAATAAATACACTCAAGTTTCAAGTTTATTTCAATTTTACGTTTTGATTTCGAGTGCCTGGAGGGCCGATCTTTGTTCGTGGAAGATCAGTTAATTTTTTATATGATTCGGAGTAATCTTTCACCAAGTCCCCATACTAACGAGCACATTTGCTTACCTCATTTGCTTCTTTTCTGCCTTTTTAAAGTCACTCCAGATGTTATTATAGCTTAAAACCCTTTGATTCATTTTGGATATGACATGACCATAATAATGTAATCTTAATTCAATGATCTTAGTCTTTGCTCTCACGTCACCAAATGTTAATACTTAAATTACACTTTGTGATTAATCCTTTGATCTTCCTTTGAGATTAATCCTTTGACCTTCCTTTGAGATTAATCCTTTGACCTTCCTTTGTGATTAATCCTTTGACCTTCCTTTGAGATTGAGTTCGCTGATTGATTACATATAACTGTTATGATTCTTTTGTTTTGATTTAAAACTACAAAAGCCCTATGATAATTTTTAACTTAAAAATTTGTTTTTACATAATTAAAGTATTCCTAAAATGAGATCTGTCTAGAAATTATTTGCCTCCCAGAAATTAGTTATTTCCAACAATTGAAGGAAATCGTTGGAACCGTTTTTGAGATCAGAGTTGCAAACAAGCAAACCTTACTCATATTAGAGTATAGGATTTACTTAAGAAATACTCTTTTCAAACTGTTTTGCATAATTGAGCTGTCAACGTCTTAGCTGTCAAGTGTAAACAGCAGCACCGTTTTCGGGGCCGGACAACAGGGGAAGGGATAATGACAAGGCGTCGATAGTTACCGTTCGGGGGTGGTTATTAGCAACAAAAGCTTTGAAACCGAACTCCCTTACTTACACCACCTGAACCCTACTGCGTTTACAAATACTGGACATATATTCATGTCACTTTTGTTCTCTTTAGACAATTCTTGGTTTTAAATCTACTTTTGGGGATTTTTACTTTGTTTAGTTATTTTTATAAGTCAAAACAAACTTGTTTGCCGTTTCTGGGCTGAAAAATCATGTTTTAACTTATAAAAATCACAACAACTCGGTAAGTTATCATACGATTATTAACATATTTATACCATTATTTTTGCGATTAAAAGACAAAAATTATTGGATTCTTACGGATTTTACTAATTATTAAGGTTTTTAAGTTAGTTAGCTTTGAAAAATCAAAAATGACCACCATTTAAAACGGTAAAATATAGAAACTTGAAATCATTATCATAGGCATGAAGTATGTCAAGTTTCAAAACAGTACATTTAACTGTTCAAAAGATATACTAAATTTAGTAAAAAAAAACAGACCGACTGACGCTAAACGGAGCGGAATTTCAAAAAGATCTCATTTTAAATGTTTTGCTTATTATAGCGTGTAGACTCCGAAAATATATAGCCAGTGCACCTTTTTGTAACGCCCTGTAAATATCAGATATTTGAAGTATCATACTGACATATTGTAAAGTCTTATGTTGTGTTGATTTAGTAATACAGCACTGACTAAAAAACTACCGGGGTGTAAGAAGTTCCTAGAAAAATTTTCTTTATACTCCCCTAGGTAATAAATTATAAATTTGATATTCACTATTACCACAAGTTCGTCGCTGGTAGTACAGTTTTTATCAGTTTTTTTGGGAACCGTCTCGCACCTTGTCTTTAAATCCAGTTCAGTTCATGAATTCGAGTACATTTTAATTAGGAACAAACTTTTAAGTTTGTTCTAGCCCTGCAATTTTAAAAATATGAATTTAATAATATTACCGATCGTATACTTGTTACACTTTATATTTAAACTTAGGTTTGAAATCCTAAAAAATAAACTATAATACTATTTCAGTCGTACGCACAGTTCAGATTAGGACTAGTGTTATAATTGTTGTTGTTAATCACTTGTAAGGGTCCTGTCAAGTGTAGGTTTATAATTTGTCAACACTTTTTCTAGTATTTTACGAATTATAAAAAGTACTGTATTGTTAAGAATCAATAGGTACGAATAAAAAAAATAATAAAATAATAATAAATAATAGTAAAATAATACGATACATGAAGTTTCTCCTACTTGATACATCAGTGACAGATTGTTGACACTAAACTACATTCTGGAATTTGAGATATGTTTATTTAGGTTGAGGTTAGGTGAAAATAAAAAAGTCCTAGAATGCTCCGTCATTTGTGTTCCTTTTTTATTGTAATAAAATAGTACCTGAGGGACCAAGCTTTGCTCCATGAAGGTTGGGTAGTTTGTTTAATAGGCTTGGATAATTGTTATCCATCCCCCCTCCCCTCATGACGACCAAATATTTTTACTGAATGTTTAAGATCACTCCAGTTCTTTTTAGAGCTCAGTTTCCCTTCAGGCACACATGCAGTATTTAAAAAAGGCTCGGAGAGTAAATTAAAATATTTAATTGTTCTTTTACTTCCATTTCGAAAATTTAGATTTCTTAGAATTTCGGCGGAATCACTCTTATCGACCTTAAAAAAATCTTACAATTTGAACGAGTTAACAAATATTTTGTTACTCAAGCTTTCAGTTTCTCAGATAATTCAACTATGAAAAAGGTGGCCACCATTTTCCAACAGCAACATCAATGAACCTAATACGTCATCCAAATACCAAATAGGACTATGTATGAGAAATAGTATATAAGTTAATAGTGTCACAATATAAGTTAATAGTGGTTTCTGACATTGTATTCAGTAGTATGAGCGAGTGGGTTGTTGTGGTAGTAGTAGTGTTGAATAAGCGAGTGGGTTCTGAATGAGCGAGTGGGTTGTTGTGGTAGTAGTAGTGTTGAATAAGCGAGTGGGTTCTAAATGAGCGAGTGGGTTGTTGTGGTAGTAGTAGTGTTGAATAAGCGAGTGGGTTCTGAATGAGCGAGTGGGTTGTTGTGGTAGTAGTAGTGTTGAATAAGCGAGTGGGTTCTGAATGAGCGAGTGGGTTGTTGTGGTAGTAGTAGTGTTGAATAAGCGAGTGGGTTCTGAATGAGCGAGTGGGTTGTTGTGGTAGTAGTAGTGTTGAATAAGCGAGTGGGTTCTGAATGAGCGAGTGGGTTGTTGTGGTAGTAGTAGTGTTGAATAAGCGAGTGGGTTCTGAATGAGCGAGTGGGTTCTTGTGGTAGTAGTAGTGTTGAATAAGCGAGTGGGTTCTGAATGAGCGAGTGGGTTGTTGTGGTAGTAGTAGTGTTGAATAAGCGAGTGGGTTCTGAATGAGCGAGTGGGTTGTTGTGGTAGTAGTAGTGTTGAATAAGCGAGTGGGTTCTGAATGAGCGAGTGGGTTGTTGTGGTAGTAGTAGTGTTGAATAAGCGAGTGGGTTCTGAATGAGCGAGTGGGTTGTTGTGGTAGTAGTAGTGTTGAATAAGCGAGTGGGTTCTGAATGAGCGAGTGGGTTGTTGTGGTAGTAGTAGTGTTGAATAAGCGAGTGGGTTCTGAATGAGCGAGTGGGTTGTTGTGGTAGTAGTAGTGTTGAATAAGCGAGTGGGTTCTGAATGAGCGAGTGGGTTGTTGTGGTAGTAGTAGTGTTGAATAAGCGAGTGGGTTCTGAATAAGCGAGTGGGTTGTTGTGGTAGTAGTAGTGTTGAATAAGCGAGTGGGGTCTGAATGAGCGAGTGGGTTGTTGTGGTAGTAGTAGTGTTTAAGTTAGTGATCATTTAGTACAACTTAAGGTATTCACTTAAATAATCAATTGTATTAGTAACACAAGCCATCGTATCCGATTTTACCTATGAATATAACATTGTGAGTGCTGCATACTGTAGTCAACATTTTGAACTATTTCAAATATGATACCTGTTTATGCTACCATCTTGTCAAATAACTGAATGTCTGAGAGAATAACATTGGACTTTTGACAACCCACGGGGCGAAGCCCTAAGAACAAATCAAACGAATTCTTTCTCAGTGCTTCCCTACGTAATATAAGTAACTCCTGTGCAAAATTTCATCCTTCTAGACCAACCGGTTTAGGCTCTGAGTTGTCTGTTATTCAGTGTATAGAATTTTATCAAGCTAATTTGTAGTTATCTAACACTGTTTCTTATTATATTTCCTCAACAGAGTAAGTTTTATTTTTTGTCATCAAGTCCTACGTTGTAACCAAGGCCGAAATCCTATACTCTAATTAGAGTAAGGTTTGCTTGCTTGCGACGCTGATCTTAAAAACGGCTCCAACGATTTCCTTCAGATGTTCGAAATAACTAGTTTCTGGGATAAAAATAAGTTCTAGACAGGCCTCATCCCCAGGAAAATTCAAATAATGTAAAAAAACTAAAATGAAAAGTTAAAAAAATTAACATTGGGCTTATGGAGTTTCAATTCAAAACAAAAGAATTGTAACAGCTGTTCATAATCAACCAGGGAACTGTCAAAGTAATACTCATGTTGTTTATGTTTATTAACATGTGGTTTCCTGAGAGCAAAGATTAAAAGATTTGAGTGAAGATTACATATATAGAGTATTAAAATAAATCAAAGGGACATTGAGCTCTAAATAACAACTGGAGGGACCTTAAAAATGTATAAAAAGGGCAAATGAGTTATACAAATCTGATTATCAGTAGGGGGAAGTGGTGAAACATTATTCCGAGTCATCTAAACAAACTGACTGGCCTTCCCCCGAGCAAAGCTCGGCCCCTCAGGTACTTGAATATAAACAGTTTAAAAAGTCAGGTTAAAGGCACATACAGTTGCCTAATGCGGTCTCAAACGATTCCCTGACCCTGCTTGGTCTGCTCCATAAGCTTTGTCATTGAAAGCTCGACTGCTTTAGCCTCTGTTCATGTCAGAGTGGTCGTCAAAGAGATTCTGTTACCTGGAAACACATCGCGTGGCCTTAAGCTAAAGCTATTAAATCAACTTCAAATGACACATCTGACACTGGGGTTGGTTAGTGGTCAGAAATCCTACTAATATTAAGTTTCAAAGTTTGGATATATGTATGGATTTTGTAGTTTCCTCACACATAAATTACTGGACCTAAAGCTAAAATGTTGCATGAACATCGCATACATATCACATTAATATAAAGACCTGATAATGTTTACATCCACCCCAAGGGTCCTGTAAGTTCCAATGCAAATCTTATGGGAGGATATCATTTATAGAATTACTTCTACAGTTGTTTGTTCAGTTAGGGTAAAGGAATTCATGTGGTAAAAGTAAACAAAGATTTGATAGTGCTGGTCAGGTTAATATCTTTAATGTGTTTTAACTTATCGCTAGCGAAGCCGCGGGTAACAGATGGTAACAAATGTGTAACAGAGCTCGTTAAGGTCATAATTACTTGGTTTGTGCTCTGGCAACTTCATCACCCTGTGAATAAACAATTATATAGAAGTTGAAATTGAATCATATTTCGGGCAGAAGCTTTATATCTCGTCAGTATAAAGTATAATACATTTTTATAGATGTTTAATAACTAACGTTTATGTGACAAAACATATAACGAGTTCGCACGCAGCACGCTGACGTGAGGGAAGTGAATTTCCACATAAAAAACTACAAAAACTCAAAATCAGTTTAAAACATACATTTATTCAAACTTTTATTCAAATCTGAAAACATTGATTTTTTGGCTGTTCTGATGCTCCTGGTTCTATTTACCTGCAATGCTGGGAATACAATTTTGTGCATTATAAGGTTAGGAGAAGGTCCAGTCAGGCTTTAAAGTAGGCGTGAAGTGGTAGGGGATGATAAAAGTACACCAAAAAATGAATAACAGGCTCTTCTAATGTAAAATCCCCATAAGACAACGTACTGTGTTTGATCGATACACATTTTCTTTAATAACTCGGTAAATATTTATGCTAGAAGGACGAGAGAGGGCTTAAAACTTTCGCCTCTCCAATTCCCATCTTTTTACATGCATGTATTTTACATACGGGGCTTTTCTGACCCTTTTTGGGCCCAAAAACTCAAAATTTGAAAGATTAATCCCAAAAAAAGGTGTTTAGAGTTTTCCGATTGTTTTGCCCAAAGAACTTGTCCAACTGATTACAGAAAGGAACGTCCCTACCAAATTTGAAGTAAATCGGACAAAAAATGCGACCGCTAGAGTGCAAACACATATATATATATGTCTATATATATATATATATATATATATATATATATATATATACATATATATATATATATATATATATATAAAATTTTGAACGACCCCCCAAAACGTGTTCAGGGGGTCACGTTAGGAACTTCTATGGTGGTCCCGGGCTTAAGTTTCACCGTGCGGGTCATGCTAATAGTTCACTTTCCAAAGGAAATTCACTAATAAGGGTTTCACATTTAACCATTTTACGATATTATGGATCTAGGAGAGTTATTCTGTTCACAAACCAAGGGAGCGGCTTGATGTATTGGTAGAGCGCGAGAAAGTGTCGTTTTACTTTTTACTTTTTTAAATATTTATAAATTAAACTATTTCAAAGTGATTTTAAAAAGTTCTATGCGAAACTATTCTCACGATTGACTTCTTTTATGAATTTGTTCAGTAATTTACTTCATTACAAATTTTAAGTTTACGATAATCTTTTACAGTACCACAATTGAGTGTATCTCTAATATCAACTATGGTAAAATTATAACCTTTTTATTCTATAATCGTCTAATATAATTGGTTTAATTCTTGATTAGTATGTTAATTAGGCAACAAATATCAGTTATGAATAATACACTAGCTCAGTTTGTCACAAAATTAAGCGTTATTTATTCATGGAGTTGAATCGAGTAAATTATTAATCTTGATTTAAATGTTCTAGCCCAAGTAGCGTTTGCTTGATGATTCTCTCTAAACTTATTTCATATCTCTGCTATTATGTATTGAACCCAACGAGGATAATACGTAGTTAGTGCTTATCTGGGGTGAAAAAGTGAAGCATACATGGTGACTGTCATTGTCCCTCTGGTCACAAATAAATCATTTGTTCAAAGAAAGGTTTAGAAGTTGTTACCATGGAGGGTTTTTTGTATGAGTTTGCTGATGTATAAAGGGAAAATGACGGCCATGTAGGCTTTGTAGTGTACGTATTTGCAAACACTAGAAGTGCATTAACCTTTTTGATTTTCTGTTGTATCAATATAACATACTTGACTTATTTGTCAGTGACATTGGTCAACGAGGTTAATATATCTAGAGGTCTTGTCCGGGGTAAAAAGGTGAAGCCTACATGCTGGCCGCCATTTCCTCAAGTAACCAATCAAATTCTCCCTTCACAAATTATATGTCAGTCAGCTGACAAACATTGTTGAGAAGAGAGGATTTGGTTGGTTACCATGTTGGTTGCCACGAGAGCAGAGTTGACAGAGGGGGATGTAGTGGTTGGCCATGTGTGCTACACTTGTTTTGCACGAGAGACCTTGTATTTTAGCCTAGAGAATTGTTTGAGTTAGCTCTTTGGCTAGTGTTGCTCAATTCATTTATTTAGTTTTAGACGAGTCGTATTGTACTGTATTGTTTATAAATGATTCATCAGGTTTTAAAAATTTTTATTGACCTTAATACTGAACAAATATTGATAAAAACTACATCAATAGAAATAAAAGTTCTTAAAATTTTCTTAGGTACCCCTACAAGTTCTCAATGTGCCGTCCATTAGCCTTGGAACAAGTTTTCAATCGATGCTGTAAATTGTCCCTGGCTAGCACCAGGAAGTTGACTGAATCTACGGCGATGAAAATGCGGACACGTAGCTCATGAAGCATTTGAGGCATTGGCGGTATATAAACTTTGTCCTTTACAGAGCCCTAGAGAAAAAATCGAACACCGTAAGGTCAGGAGATTGAGGAGGCCATTTGAGAAGGGCCAAGTCATTTTCCGTACGTCTGCCAATCCACCTCTAACCCCAGCCACTGTTTCAAGTGGTACCTTCGGGCGACCACTACTTTTACGTTTCAACACACTTCCGTGTTTTTGAACTGACGATACCACCGTAAGATGCTTTGGTGTGTCGGAGGATTCTTCCTAAAATGCCTGCGAAACTCACGCTGAACAGTTATCAAAGATAAACTTGAGTCATAATTAAAAAGACAAAATGTTTTTTCTTGAACTGTAATCATTTAGTAAAAAAGCCTACACAACCTGTGAAATGACAACAATGAGTATTGAACAGCTGATTAGAAAACTTCAAAATATGCTCTTTAATCACATGTTTAAATCATTAGCGTGGGATAAGAAATAAGTTAGATACATGCCATTAAAACCTGATGAATTATTTATAAACACCCTGTATTTTTTGTAAATATTTAATGGCAAATAAATCTTGATTCTTGAAATCTTGAAACTTGAACTTCTAGATATATTTAACCACGTTAGGGCACACTATATGTATTATTGTGGTTGACTGACCTAATAATCAATATAACATATTTATTTGTAACTGACGTTGGCTTTGAACAAATGATCAAAAAGAACCAGGGAGCTGTCAAAGTGTCAAAGCAACCCCACGTGGTAAATTATCAATATATTTTCCTCCGAGCAAAGCTCGGCCTCCGGTAACAACTAGACATCCATATGGCGTTTCCTGTTGCAGAAGCACGGGGGGCGGATGAAGTGTTCGGCCTGCAAGATCGTGGCGCACTCGGGCTGCATCGGCGTGCTGATGGAGAGGGTCAAGTTCACGTGCAAGCCGACCTTCAGAGACGTGGGGGTGCGGCAGTACCGCGAGCAGACCTGCATCCACCACCACTGGGTCCACCGGCGCTCGCAGAAGGGCAAGTGCCGGCAGTGTGGCAAGGTGAGTCACTAAGCTAGCAGTGGGTCACCACGGTAGAAAGAATTTTGCTATACCTAAAAATTGAAGGTATGATGTCAGTTTCGAGAGAGAACTTATTGAACTTCATATCTTCAAAAGCTCGGAAAAGTTTGAGTTTGGTCTTCCTGTATCTGTAGACTACGTTTTGTGTATCTACACCGGTGGCATTTGTTTAAGTTTTGTTAGGGAACGGTCCAAACACTGGTCTTGTTACTATCTAAGGTCGACCTTTTTTTAGAAATGTTAGCATTACAATTCATCTTAGTCTCTGGATTGCTTACATTTATATAATCAAATACTCTTATATGAGTAAGGTTTGCTTGTATGTTTGCTTGCTTGCTTGCGACACTGATCTCAAAAACGGTTCCAACGATTTCCTTCAAATGTTCTAAATAACTAATTTCTGGGATAAAAATAAGTTCTAGACAGGCCTCATCCCCAGGAAAAATCAAATAATGTAAAAAAACTAAAATGAAAAGTTAAAAAAATTAACATAGGGCTTATGGAGTTTCAAATCAAAACAAAAGAATTGTAACAGCTGTTCATAATCAACCAGGGAACTGTGAAAGTAATACTCATGTTGTTTATGATTATTAACATGTGGTTTCCTGAGAGCAGAGATTAAAAGATTTGAGTGAAGTTTACATAAATAGAGTAGTATAATGAAACAAAGGGACATTGAGCTATAATTAACAACTGGAGTGACCTTAAAAATTTAGAAAAGAGGCAAATAAGTTGTACAAATCTGATTATCAGTAGGGGGAAGTGGTGAAATATGCTCCAAATCATCTAAAAAAACTGACTGGCCTTCTCCCGAGCAAAGCTCGGCCCCCAGTTACTACTAGCTTACCTTAGCAGTCTTAGTTTTCTATTTTTGATTCTATAAAGTATCGAATATCTTCATCAACATTCGAAAGTCAACATTTGACAGTATAATTTAATCAGCCTTTAAGAACATTCAACACGATTAATATAAGCACTCTACTTTTTAATACTGATTTTTTCTTCATTTACAAAATTATGTATTGAGTCCTAACTCAAAAGTCAGAAAGCTTTCCGCCTGTTAAGATTTTTTCGCTGAATTCGACTTTCCACCACTATGATGTATATTTTTCACGATTTACTTGCATACAAATTTGCAAATAAAAATACAAAAATATTTTTAACTCAATCCAAACTTAATTTAACGCTACTATTTGAAGAGGAAAATAATATTGCAGAACTAATAGTCAAGAGGAGTGCAGAACATTCTGTCTGTTCCGTTGTACGCCATACACGTCTGTACTGATTATTCAGAACAAAGCCTCACCACATTCAATATTTGATCAGCCGTGCGCCTCTGTCTGATAAACTGTTCCCTGTCAAATCCTCGCTGTTTGACACTCCAGACATGTCAACACTAGGGCGATGATGGGTATACGTACATTTATTGTATGAAGGAACTACATTTATTTATTATTGATGGGAAAGATAATTTAGGAAATGGTTAATGTGAATTGTGTGGAGAAATAGAGATCGGGTAGCATGTATTCATTGATTTTAGGGTCAACGGAGAAGGTTAAATGTTTATGGAGAGTGTATTAACTGAAGACAATATGGTTGCTTTAAATTAAATGAAAAATGGGATGAGAATATATGTTTTTTATTTTCCTAAAAAATAACGGAAAATGAGGTCAGCAGGGGACATACAACTGCCCCCTTTATCACCCCTTTAACTCGCGTCCGATCTGTGTTGTTTCCCATTTTTTGCATGTTTAAATGTTTTCAATAATTATGTATTATTGTTGAGGTTAACAAATATAGAGATATATGAAATAAAACAGAGCTCGAATATACTGACATAATTAATATAAATTTGTATAATCAGACGACTTTTTATTAGCGAATTTCCTCTACAGGAAAGAAGCTATTACCGTGGGTTGCATAGTGGAAGAGTAAAACTAGAGCATAGAATTCCGTTGGCAAACATATAATTTTTGGATTTTACCCGATATATTTTTATATGTAGATTCCAGGCATAAAATATTTTCTAACGAAACTCATACGTGAATTCACTAAACACTATTTTTTTAATCTTGTCCATGTATTTATATGGGAAACCGAAATTTCCGCTTTTTTAATTTGGTACGTACATGTAAAGTAGCATTTCTTTGAATGAGTTCAAAAACCAGATGGATCACGTTATCCGAAGGTTCTTTTAGCGAATTTCCCCTATAGGGAAGAAGCTATTACCGTAGGTCTCATGGTAAGACTTAAGCCCGAGACCATGATAACTTTTCATTTCAAGGTCCCCAGATGCCAAAAACACCATTCGTTCAAATTTTTATATATGTATATATATATATTTATATATATATATTTATATATATATATATAAGTGTCCGTAAGCACGATAACTCTCGTAAAAAAGCTCCGATCTTAATGAAATTTGGTACAAATGTGTAAAGTACCATTTATTTGAACGAGTTCGAAAACCAGACGAATCGCATCATCCAAAGGGGGTTTTTTGGGGGGTTTTGTACCCCAAAAATGGGTTATTTGGGGTTTTCACATGTAATTTTTATTTTAATCAAATTGCAATTTTCACCATTAAAATCAACTAAAAAAAAGAAACAATTTGGTATTTTGATCATTGCTCTACGTCAATTGGTTACTGAGATATTGAAAGTGCTAAACACAGTACGTTGTCTAATGTTATTCTTATGGAGAAAAAGAAAAATTGTATATCTCGCTTATTTATGAACATAAACTGACAAAATTTGGTATATGACTTCACCTGGTTGTAGTTTATTATTGTTTGCTCAAAAAACAATTTTTCGCCTATGATTCCCGTTTCAGCAAACCTAGGTACTCGGCCCCCATGTTATTCTTATGGAAAATATTTAAAATATTATATATCGCTTATTTATGAATGTATATGGATGAAACTTGGTATGTGACTTCACTTAGATGAGTTCTATTGATATTTGCATAAAAACCCATTATTTTGTATTCCTTGTTGCAGCAAACCTGCGTACTCATCACCAATGTTGTTCTTATGGAGAATAATTAATATTTTAAATATCGCTTGTTTGTGATTATATTTCTTATGAATTCTGTTAAGTGGCTTAATGTGTTATGTTATATATTCATTGGAAATTCGCTGAGTATGCAGGTTTGCTGCGACGGGGGTATTTTAATAAGCGATATTTAGTAAATACATTGTACAGTATTTTTGATGTATGTAGGAAAAATGCTATGGAATACAGATTTTTCGGGAAAATTTGGATGTCATAGTAAAATTGTCGCCCTAAGTAATAAGAATTAGAGGTAAAATAAAGTTAGGTTAGGTTTTTTCTTATTTTTACTTAATATTATATGTGGGTGAACCAATTATTTTTCATCTAAATGCAACGTCTAACCATTTATTTCATATCTACACCTCCAATATACTTTCCATTGTGAATACCCGAAATAAAATTAGCATGCAAGGTTTTTGATGAGTAGTTCGTCCATCATTCTATATACTAAAAAAGCATAAAAACAAGTCAATCTAGCTGCTATATTTTTGCCAATTTTGTTTTAAAAAATTATAAAGTATATGACCAGGTTTTTCATTACCAATTTCTACTTCAATATTTATTATTACTTTAAATATTACTAATTATTAAGAATATTCATTTACTTTGGAACTTTTCCATATTAAACTATAGTTAAAAACACCAATACCAGGAATTTTTGTGTAAATAATAAATGTAACTTATTAACTATGTACTTTAAATAAAGGTTATAAGAAGAAAATCTGAGAGAGAATATTAATTTATCTAGATAAATTGTAACCAGTTATAAAATACAAGCATTATTTTAATCTTTGGCGTTGCAGAGTTGTCGCCAAAGATTGCAACGTTTAACCGAATTAAATCTCTTCGGGGGCTCCAGGAAATTACTAATATATCACTTTGCCTTCTAACCGGAGCAATTAATTACAATTACACGATAAGAAATTCTCCGTTCGACATTATTCATAATTGGTATTTTGTAAGGTAACACCTAATTTGTATTTGAATGTTTAAAAACTGAATAAACTCAGGATACACTAAAGGTATTAAATTTAAGAACAATTAAACCTTTCTCTTGTAGTGTGCCCTTTCTTTTTTCTATTTCTATTATTAAAGAATAATTAATTACTAGACGTTAAGGTGTTTGTCTCACAAACAATATTTATTTCAAAATTACATAAAAACAGATGATACAAGTTTTGGGGGCTAACAATGAAGTACAGGCAGGTGGGAAATTTAAAATGTTAAAAATGAATATAATTAAAATGGCGGCTATGAGCTTCTCTTAAATCTCAGGGGTGGTTGATCGAGCTGGCTCAAAGATTATCGAACATTTGATAAAATAAAATACATGAAAATGAATACCAATTATTTAAGATTTGTGCTGAATAAAACTTTACCAATATGGATCTCTGAAAGAAGTTAATTTAGGTTAAAAGTCCACTTGATTCATTGTCTAGTAATCTAGGCCAGACACAGAAATTGTTCTTTGGAAATTACTCTTGACTTACTATGATAAATAGCTTGCTTCTATTGAAATTGATTTTTATAATGATATTAAAATTTGATCTTGATGAAATTGTTTTAAAAAAAGTTGTCCAATAAATTTAGTTCTTCTTTGAAATTCTTAATTATAAGGCCGAAAGTTTATGGAAAGTTCTTACCAACTGGATACTATTATATTATTCTTCACTCAGTAATAAATTTTAGCTTGAGGTGGCAAAAAGGGATGAATAATCTACTGAGCACTAGTGGCCTATTAAAAATTAGGTTTTTGGTACCTAATATACTGATTTTTATTGGGAAGGGGAGAAAATAATGAGCAATGCTCTTACTGGGGTGCTTTCACTGCCATGGTTGGATTCAGAAGAAGGAGGAAGAGGTCTCTGGGCTTGGTGATGGATCTTCAACAATGCTGACCACATGTTCTTGAAGCTTTTCACTGGTGTACACTGCACTTTGGTTTTTGGAATAAAATTTTAATAGAGATCAATTTTGAAAATTATTATATATAAAATTATTTATCTGAGACAACCTTTTACATTAGTGTTATATCTAGGTATTTGATTAAATGACTAAATCTAATAAATTATGTTTGAGTAGGTGATTAAAATTTATAAATTGTATTATTTGAGATAGTGGCAGATTTGAGGGGTGGTGATATGGGCCTATTAAAAATTAAATAGTCCTTTGAGGAAAAGTAAGTATTCGGGTATAGCCTATTTTACACAATTAACATTTAAGGAACAAATTATAGAAGGATTATTAAGAAGTTATAAAACTAAATGAAAATGAATGTATAGTCATGTTTATGTGACATTTCACTCTTGGTGCACATCCTAAATACCCTAACTTTAATTGCAATCTCCACGACCATCAAAGCCATCTCAACCCTCGTTACAATCTTATAGGAGAAAAAAATATGTGAACTTTCCTTGCCATAAGACGTCCTTTAAAAAATTCATACTTGACGCAAGGGCGTACTTGGCAAATAAACTCCTTTGTAACAGTATAAACCTTTTTCCCTCTTCCAGCTATACAACTAACCATATGAACTAACTTTACCACGTTATTCATCATGTCAAAAGAAACAAAAAATGTAATATAACATGTGTCCTATCTCATTCAGTTTTCGGTATATCTGTCAGTGTGTGTTTTTTCCCAAAACCCTAATATCTTTGAAACTGTTTGAGAGAAAATCTTGATACTTGGTATGATTGTTACTGTAGGTATTTTATTAATGCCATTAAAATTTCGTTTTCATACAACTTTCCGTTTCAAGATGGCGGCAGTTCAAAATATTCAAAGTTAAATCATTAATAAACTACAAATTTTATCAAAAAATGTTAAGACACAAAAACGTTAGACAACTTTAAGACAAATAACATGATGTATAGTTTATTCTTATTGACTGAAGAATAGATAACTAAGAAAATTACATTTTTGTTAACATGGGTTACCATGGTTATTGAAACGTCCATTAGAAAACAACAAACAACAAAACAGCTGATTAAACACATACAGACAGATAGACCGAAAACGGAATGAGATAGGACACATGATATATTACATGTTTGTTTCTTTTGAAATGCTGAATAACGTGATAAAGTTTTTTCATATGGTTGCAAGACACCCTGTATAAGGCGTCCTTTAAAAACTTCATATTTTATATGTAAAACGCTATAAAACATTTTAATTCGCTATAAGATACTCTTAAGACTAGAGTTAAAGACAGAAAAAGCTTTGGAAAGATGGTGAAACAAGTCCTAATTGAGAAATGTTTTTATATAGTTAAGGATTTGTTGATGATTTAAGAAGTTACACTTGTGTTAATTTGATGGCAATATTATACAGTGTATGAACTGTCACAATAACGATTGTTGATTCTGATTCTATTTATGATTGTAACGCTTTAAAGCTTGTACAAAGAATAGTACTTGCTAAGCTTCATAATTATAAATACCCCCGTAGCAGCAAACCTGCGTACTCAGCGAATTTCCAATGCATATAAATGTATCTTAATACCACATAAAGCCACATACCAAGTTTCATCAATATACATTCATAAATAAACGATTTGTGACATTTTAATTATTCTCCATAAGAATAACATGGCGGCTGAGTATGCAGGTTTGCCGAAGGAAGGAAAACAAAAAATGGGGTTTTATACAAATATCAATATTACTCATTTAGGTAAAGCCACATACCAAATTTCATTAATTTATTTTCATAATTAAGGGAGATAACACGTTACTTATTCTCCATAAGAATAACATGGGGCTGAGTACGCAGGTTTGCTGCTATGGGAGCCTTTGGCAAAAAATTGTTTTTTTGAGCAAATATCAATGGTCCACAACCAGATGAAGCCGTATACCAAGTTTTGTCAGTATACTTTCATAAATAAGCGAGATATAAAATTTTTCTTTTCCTCCATAAGAATAACATTAGACAACGTACTGTGTTTAGCACTTTCAATATCTCGGTAACCAATTGACGTAGAGAAATGATCAAAATACCAAATTGTGTGTTTTTTTAAGCTGAATCCAATGGTAAAAACTAAAATTTGACCATTTCTAAAATTATATATAAAAAATTCAAAAAACCCATTTTTGGGGTACAAAACCCCCCCAAAATACCCCTTTGGATAAAGCGATCTGGCTGGTTTTCGAACTTAAAGTCATAAATGTTGCTTTACACGTTTATACCAAATTTCATCAAAATCGGATAATTTTTACGAGAGTTATCGTGCTCACGGACACATATATATATATATATATATATATATATATATATATATATATATATATATAGATATATATATAGATATATATATATATATATATACAGTTTCGAACGAATGGTGTTTTTGGGGTCTGGGGACCTCAAAACGAAAAGTTATCATGGTCCCGGGCCTAGGTCTTACCATGCCGACTACGGTAATAGCTTCTTCCCTATAGGGGAAATTCGCTAATTCCCTATAGGGGAAATTCGCTAAAACGTCAAATTCAATTTCGAATTAATTTTTAACTAGAAGAAGACATATGTCGAGTTTCAAGTTAAAATCTCGAGTTGTTTCTAAAATGTCATGTATTTATCAAATCCACATTCAGACCGAATACGAGGCATTTTAGGAGATATTGTTAAAGGAATATTTTGACTTATTTTCCTTTAAAACCTGTCAAATCTTTGGTATGGACTTTATAGGTATATAAATATTGAATTCATGTTTATTTAAATAATATTACATGTTATACATACTCTTAAATCGTTTATAAAATTATGTTATCATAGTTAACAAATTCACTGATGTTAAATTAAATTTTAAATTATGTTATAAATTTTACTAATCAAGAAAATCTCTTTCCCACACGGGGTTCTGTTTCATACGCTTTTCACGTTGTGATTAAAAGCTATACAAACGTATTTGATGGAACATCATTAAAATTTGAACGATTGACAACATCATACGGCTCATCATCGGTGAAGGACATCATTAAAGCCATCATTAGAACTCTTGTACTACAGCTTTGTAATTTACTCAATATTCTGCTTTGTGTCTGTGCTGTTGATACTCTGATATTCATCCTTAGTTCTTTATGGATTTTTACCGCATTTGTAAATTCTAATTTACATGTGATAGTTTGTTACTCTTAGAGAGTTTGTGATGAGAGAACGAAGTGAGGGAATTTAGAATTAAAAGAGGCAAAGGTTCGATGTCCGTCAGTGTGTGTATGTTATTGTGTTGTAACGTTATTATTGAATTTCCTTTAGAAAGTGAACTACTAGCATGATCCGCACGGTGAAACTTAAGCCCGGGACCACCATAGAAGTTCCTAACGTGAGCTACTGAACACGTTTTGGGGGGTCATTCAAAATGTTATATATATATATATAGACATATGTATATATATATATATATATATATATATATATATACATATGTATGTATATATATATGTGTGTGTGTGTGTTTGCACTCTAGCGGTCGCATTTTTTGTCCGATTTACTTCAAATTTGGTAGGGACATTCCTTTCTGTAATCAGTTGGACAAGTTCGTTGGGCATACAATCGGAACACTTTAAACCCATTTTTTGGGGGATTTATCTTTCAAATTTCGAGTTTTTGGACCCATTTTGGTCAGAAAAGTCCCAGATGTAAAGTCAAAGCATGGAAAAAGATGGGAATTAGAGAGGCGAAAGTTTTAAGCCCTCTCTCGTCATTCTAGCATAAATATTTACCGAGTTATTAAAGAAAATGTGTATCGACCAAACACAGTACGTTGTCTTATGGGGGTTTTACACTAGAAAAGCCTGTTATTCCTTTGTTAGAGTACTTTTACCATCCCCAACAACCTCACGTCTACTTTTAAGCCTGTCTGGACCTTCTCCTAACCTTATAATGCGCAAAATTGTATTCCTAGCTTTGCAAGTAAATGAAACCAGGAGTATCAGAACAGCCAAAAAATCAGTGTTTTCAGATTTCAATAAAAATTGGACAAATGTATGTTTTTACATTGATTTTGAGTTTTAAAAGTTGTTATGTGGAAATTCACTTCCCTCACGTCAGCGTGCTGCGTGCGAACTCGTTTTATGGTTATTTTAATTTCTGGTTCGTAAACATACACAAACACACGCCACACCCACTCTGCTAATACTAGGTTATATCGGAGTGAAATGAGCATTCATTTCGACAGTAGGCAAAGTCCAAAAACATATGCAAATACATATCCTTCATAAAAAAACCTGCAAGGTTGTCTCGCATAATATTTTATTGCGAATTTCCTATGGTATAGTCAGATATTAGCATGAACCACACGATGAGACCCAAGCCCGGGACCACGATGGAAGTTTCTACCGTGAACCCCGGAAAATGTTTTGGGGTCGTTTTAAGTTGTATATGTGTTTTTGCACTCTAGAGGTCGCATTTATCCGATTTACTAAAGGGAGGAACGTTCCCACCAAATTTGAAGTAAATTTAAGTTAATTTTTATAACTGATTAAAATCAGTGGACAAGTTCGTGGGAACAGCTATCGGAAAACTCGAACCCCCAATGGGTTTTGAAAATTCTAATTTTAAGTTTATTGACCCAGAAAGGGTCAAAAACCCCCTGGGGTAAAATTATCACATGTAAAACAATGGAACGTAAAACTTATAACAAATATACCCTATCTCGTCATTCTAGCTCATATACATACCGATTTGTACAGTAAAATGTAAATTGGCTAAAGTACGTTGTCTTTTGGGGATTATCCATTTGAAAAGACAGTTTTTCAAATGTTGGTGTAGTTTTATAATCACAACTTCCTCGTACCTACTTTTACTTCCGACTGAACTTTAAACGTTTTACTGTCATCCCAACATTGCAGATAGGGAGAACCAGGAGTATCAGAACAACCAACAAATTAAATGTTCACCAATTTCCATAATAATTCCCATAAGTGATTTTTAACGCCTTTTTTAGCGAATTTCCCCTATAGGGAAGAAGCTATTACCGTAGGTCTCATGGTAAGACTTAAGCCCGAGACCATGACAATTTTTTTTTAAGGTCCCAAGATGACTAAAACACTATTCGTTCAAATTTATATATATATATATATATATATATACTATATATGTGTCCGTGAATGCGATAACTTGAGTAAAAAACGTCCGATTTTGATGAAATTTGGCTCAAATGTGTAAAGTGACATTTATGACTTTAAGTTCGAAAACCAAAAAAATCGGACTATGGGAAGGGTGGTTTATGGGGGTTTTAAATTTTCCAAAAATCAGTTTTTTGCATTTTTCACCCTAAAATTTTTGAAACACTTAATTTTGGTTTTGACCATGTTATAGAGCTTAAAAAACAAATAATATGGTATTTTGAATTATTAACCTAGGTTAAGTGGTTGCGGAAAAAAGCCAAAAAAACATGCTCATAAAATCTCCCATGTTAATCTTATGGGAAAAAGGTTTTTGGCTTTTCCTCAGTTAATTTTACTTTAAACTTCACATTTGCTTTTACCAATCACTTCAGCTCCACAAAACAATCATTTTGGTGTTTAAATTGTGATTCTACGTCCAACCGTTGCAGAGATATTCAAAGTACTAAACACAGTACGTTGTCCAATGTTATCCTTATGGAGAATAAATAAAATTTGATATCTCGATTATTTATGAATGTATATTGATGAAACTTGGTATGTGGCTTCATGTTGTACTGGTATATTGATATTTGAACAAAAAACAAATATTTTGTTGGTTGTCCCCATAGCAGCTAACCTGCATACTCAGCCCGAATGTTATTCTTATGGAGAATAAGTAAAGTTTTATATCTCCCTTAATTATTAACATAAATTAATAAAACTTAGTATGTAGCTTCACCTGGTTGAGTTAAATTGATAATTGTATAAAAACACATATTTTGTGCTCCTTGTTGCAGCAAACCTGCATACTCAGTCCTATGTTATTCTTATGAAGAATAAATAAAATGCTATAGATCATTTATTTATTAATTTATTTTTATAAAACTTGGTAAGTGCCTTTATGTGGTAGTGAGAAACATATACATTCATTGGAAATTCACTGAGTACGCAGGTTTGCTGCGACGGGGGGTATTATGTGTTTAGTCTTTATTACGGAAATTGTCTCCCCTCGCATTAGCGTTGTTGATATTCCACTGCGAGATGGTATTCCTTTCTCTCTCAGACCAAACGCTGGAAGCAGGAAATGGTCAAGTTTCCTGGAGTTGTCGACAGTTAAGCTTCATGTTAATTATGAAAAGTTTATGAACTCATCAAAACTAACGCAATTTGGGAACTTCAGTTGACTGAGGGTCGCCATTCACACTGTTTAAGTTGTAGATTTAGTAAAATGAAAGTTAGAAACAGCATTACTCTATTAAAAAGTAAGTTAACTTTTATTATGTTACATTATAGATAATATATAAGTACAAATTTAACTTTGTTGAGACAGATAATTTTTTTATTTATACACCATAAGGTATGATTTTAATTTTATAAACTATTAACAAATCATCCTAAATTAATCTGCTGCAAATGATATTTTAAAATTAAACACATTCAAAATTGTATTTTTAATAAAGCAAACTAGTGAATCCAGTTGCTCGAATTCGAGCAAATATCCCCTCACCCCTGTCAGAATATTCCATATCCGGGCGATTCTATTAGTTGTGATGGCATTCCAGATTTTAGCTTGAAACAGTAGTTTTTGATTCTTTACTGTGTTTTGTGACTACAAACAGCGGTTGTTAAATGTTTTTTAGTTAAATCTATTTTTATTCTCCCAAAAGATTGACATTGGAACTTTGAAAGCCCAGGGGTTGGATATCTGAAACTGAATATTTTCACACCCTCCAAAAGGCACATGTTTCAAAGACGCCAAGGGCTTTCAAATAACACATCAACCATGATTTTAAACATACTAGTTTCACCAGTCCCTTTTACAAGTTTACAGTCCCTTTTTTTTGTTGTTTCTCCCCTTATGGAGAAAGTATTGTTTTCGTAAACATTTTCGAATTTGAGTTGTTAGTGGAAATATTTGTTTTGGTGCTCCCTGAATCCAAAAAAGTGATTTTTACGTGATGTCTGTGTGTCTGACTGTCTGTATGGATGTGTACAGAGCTAGAGCCCTAACCAATGGTCCGATTTTTATGAAATTTGGTATGTAGGTACTAATCCACAATATCTCCAGGTTTTTTCTTTTTTTGGAATTTTTGATTTTTAAGGGTAATTATCCCCCCAAAACCGCCAAAAAACATGAAAAACCGAGATTTCTCGAAAACGGCACTAACGATTTTAATTACACTATAGTCGTTTGTAGAACTTTATTTTTTAAACAAAACGACACCACCCGCATTTCTGTAAAAAATCGGGTTCAAAAATTATAGGACTTAAAACATCAAAAATTCAGTTTGATTTTTGATTTTTGATTAAAAAAAACATAAATATAAAAATATTACTATTCACCATCAAAAAGAGCTCAAAAAACTAAATAATTTAGTATTTTTAATTACTATCCTACGATTGCTGATTGCGGATGAAATTTAAATTTTCATTTCTCGGTAAACACAGTACCGTTGTCCAATGTTATTCTTACGGGGAATACACAAATTACTATTTCTCTCTTATTTACTGGTCAATTTCATTCAAACTTTATATGCTTGTCAAGTTAGCATTGACCAACAGAGGAAATTCGAAATATTTTGCCCCTTAATAACCCTGAGGGGGGGAAAGGGGGCATTTCCCCTCTTAAAACCACGTGTGTAGCGATAGATTCTGTAGTGCCTCCTAAACAGGGATTTGGGTGGATATTTTTGAAAACAACTTGTTTACAAGATTTTCTGTACATTCGACCGAGCTTTGTATTCTATATTTAGTAAATAAAAAGTAATTTATTCATTGAATTTGGGCTAAAAGGTAGAAAGTATGTGTCAGTTTCCTGATACCGTTTATTTTAATAAGATGATTATTGGATAAGTATTAAAATTTTTAATTTCTAATAATCGTCTACAAGAGAGTTTATTATGCTATGTTGTTAACACCAAGGGGCATGAACTGTGTACTAGTACATTTCGGTCATTAATACGTTTACTGAAAACACCAGTTTATTATCTCAATAAGATTTTGTAGTAACAAAACTACCTTTCTTTCGTAGTAAAATTTAGGGCAAGGTCAAATATGTCGAATGCGCAACAAACAACACCATAGTTATAGAGACAACACCATGACGTAGTGGTTAGTAAGCTCGCTTCCCAATCTGAAGTTTGAAGATCTTGCACAAAATTGGACAAATTTTTTGTAGATTTGATACCGGGCCTAACTGTCGTTTCTTAATGGGCAAGTATAGTAATTAACGAGTGCGCACGCATCACGCTGATGTGAGGGAAGTGAATTTCCACATACAAAACTTTTTAAACTCAAAGCCAGTGTAAAAACATCCTTTTATTCCAATGTTATTGAAATCTGAAAACATTGACTTTTTGGCTGTTCTGATGCTCCTGGTTTCATTTACCTGCAATGCTATGAATACAATTTTGCGCATTATAAGGTTAGGAGAAGGTCCAGTCAGGCTTGAGAGTAGGCGCGAGGTTGCTGGGGATGATACAAATACACCAACAAATGAATAACATGCTTTTCTAATGTAAAAACCCCATAAGACAACGTGCTGTGTTTAGCCGATATACATTTTCTTTAATAACTCGGTATATATTTATGATAGAATGTTGAGAGAGGGCTTAAAACTTTCGTTTCACTAATTACAATCTTAATACATGCATTAGTTTTACGTCCGGGACTTTTCTGGCCCTTTTTGGCCCCAAAAACTCTAAATTTTAAATAATAATCCCCAAAAAAGAGGTTTAGGGTTTTCCGATTGTTTTGCCCAACAAACTTGTCCAACTGATTATAGAAAAGAACGTCCCTACCAAATTTAAAATAAATCGGACAAAAAATGCGACCGCTAGAGTGCATACATATATATATATAATTTTGAACGACCCTCCAAAACGTGTTCAGGGGGTCACGTCCCGGGCTTAAGTCTCACCGTGCAGGTCATGCTACCAGTTCACTTTTCTATAGGGAAGTCACCAATGATGATTTCTAAGAATATGTCGACTTCAGATCTTGACAAGACCAGGGGTTCTACGAAACGTAAAAAATATGCTAATGGCAAATATTCACGCACACCAAAACAGCCACCAGTGACGTCATGCTCCCCTCCGCTCGCATGCTGACTGAGAAGGGTCGTGGTTAGGAATAAACATTAGTTGATTTTATTTAGTATGTTTACATCTTTCCTAAATATCTGTTGTTTATATATTCTGTCTTAACTGTATGATAAGATACAGTTTTGGGGTCGCTGAGGTCCCCAGACCCCAAAAACACCATTCTTTCGAAACTATATACATATATATATATATATATATATATATATATATATATATATTAGTGTGTGTGTGTGTGTGTGTGTGTGTGTGTGTGTGTGTGTGTGTGTGTGTGTGTGTGTGTGTGTGTGTGTGTGTGTGTGTGTGTGTGTGTCTGTTAGCACGATAACTCTCGTAAAAATGATCCGATTTTGATAAAACTTAGTGTAAACGTGTAAAGCAACATATACGACTTTAAGTTCGAAAACCAGCCAGGTCGCTCTATCCAAAGGGGTATTTTGGGGGAATTTTTTACCACAAAATTTTTTTTTAACTTTTTACTTATAATTTTTGAAATAGTCAAATTTTTGTTTTCACCATTGGATTCAGCTTAAAGAAAACACACAATTTGGTATTTTGATCATTCCTCTACGTCAATTGATTACCGAGGTATTGAAAGTGCTAAACACAGTACGTTGTCTAATGTTATTCTTATGGAGGAAAAGTCAATTTTTATATCTTGTTTATTTATGAACGTATGCTGACGAAACTTGGTATGCAGCTTCATTTCGTTGTGGTCTATTGATATTTGCTGAAAACAACTTTTTTGCCAAAGGCTCCTGTAGCAGCAAACCTGCGTACTTAGCTCCCATGTTATTCTTATGGAGGATAATTAAATGCTCTATCTCCCTTAATTACGAACATAAGTGAATAATACCGCCGTCGCAGCAAACCTGCATACTCAGCGAATTTCCAATAGCGATATAAATGTCCTAATAATACATTAAGCCACTTACCAAGTTTCATAAAAATATATTCACAACTAAGCGATATATGCAATTTTAATTATTCTCAATAAGAATAACATTGGGGCTGAGTACGCAGGTTTGCTGCAACAAGGAACACAATAAATGGGCTTTTACGCTAATATCAATAGAACTTAACTAGGTGAAGTCGTATACCAGTTTTTATTAATTTATGTTCATAATTAAGAGAGACATAGCATTTAATTATTATCCATAAGAATAACATGGGGCTGAGTACACAGGTTTGCTGCTACGGGAACTATAAGCAAAAAAATGTTTTTAGTGCAAATATCAATAGACCACAACGATATAATGCAATATACCAAGTTTCATCAAGATAAGTTGATAAATAAGCGAGATATACAATTGTTCTTATGGAGAATAAGAAAAATTGTTGTGGTCTATTGATATTTGCACAAAAAAAACATTTTTGGCCGATAGTTTCCGTAGCAGCAAACCTGCATACTCAGCCGCCATGTTATTCTTATGGAGAATAATTAAAATGTCATAAATCGTTAATTTATGAATGTATATTGATGAAACTTAGCATGTGGCTTTATGTGGCATTAAGATATATAATTACGCATTGGAAATTCGCTAATTACGCAGGTTTGCTGCAACGGGGGAATTTAAAATGTTCCTGTAACTGGTAAATTACTATATCACGTCTCGTAGCTCATGAGTTGCATTCCCTCTTAGCTGTTTTTGGTCTGAAAGGATCTAAAATATAAACCATTCTACATTCATCATTCATAAGTAAATGGGGGGCTGAGCTTTGCTCGGGGAAGTTCAGTCAGTTTGTTTAGATGACTTGGAGTAATATTTCACCACTTCCCCCAACTGATTATCAGATTAGTGTAACTCATTTGCCTATTTTATGCATTTTTAAGGTCATTCCAGTTGTTATTTATAGCTCAATGTCCCTTTGCTTTATTTCGGTATATACAATATTCACTCAACAGTTTTAGTCACTACTCTCAGGAAACCACTGACTAGTTAACAATTGTAAACAACACGAGTATTACTTTGACAGTTCCCTGGTTGATTATGAACAGCTGTTACAATTATTTTGATTTTAAACTCCATAAGGCCAATGTTAATTCTTATAACTTTTCGTTTTCGTTTTTTTTTACATTATTTGGTTTTCCTGGGGATAAGACCAGTCTAGAACTTATTTTTATCCCAGAAATTAGTTATTTATAACATTTGAAGTAAATCGTTGGAGCTGTTTTAGAGATCAGAGTTGGAAGCAAGCAAACAAATCATCCTCATATTAGAGCATAGTATACTCGCCTTACAATACGCCCAGTTGCGTTGGCGTCTTCCACAGAGACTAATGTGTTGATGGTAAAACAATTACAGGACCTATTTCGATATCACTAGCTTTTATAAGGGAACAGAGCGTTGTGACCAGTCTCAAAGACGACTCATGCAGATTACCGCAAACTCACTAATTTCAAAATTATTTATTCGAAAAGTTTTAAATAAATACTTAATCAATTATGGTTTTTGCAACATAACATACCAAAACTAAATTCCTACATGAATTACCCCAAATAAATTATGTCGGAACAGTTGTTTGTTACTGAACTTTGTCAATATTCTTGGCATTGTCACTGACAGCCAGAATAATGATAAGACTCCAATGTGAATTCCGGAACAACGCGGAAACAAATTTCAAAGGAGCTCTGATACTGTGTTATAATACCGTTGTGACGTCTCACGTCCGGGTGGGTGACAGTCGTATTGAATTCGGCAAACAAGTCACGTGATTCTTCCAGAAGTCTAATTTTGACTTTGAAATAACGGGTCGACCTGCACATCCCCCTGCATATGAGCACAACAGAGCTGAGATTTGTTGTACAAACAAAGCGACATTCAGTGGTAGATTGTTAAAACGAGATCGCACGCAGCACGCTGACGTGAGGGAAGTGAATTTCCGCATTAAAGCCTTAAAAAGATCAAATAAAGGGTTTAAAGGGATTGAAAAATGTTATTTGTTGGCTGTTTTGATGCTTCTGGTCACATTTAAATTCACTAATAGGATGCCAATGTTGTTCATTATAAGGTTATAAGGAGGTATTGTCGGGATAACAAGTTTGTATAGGGGTAATAAAACGATATTAAAATATGGAAATCAGCCTTTTCCAGTGTAAAATTCCCATAATACAACGTACTGTATTTTGACAATTAACATTTTCTTTGATAACTGGGTAAGTACTTGTGCTAGAATGATGGGGGAGGGCTTAAAATCGTTGGATTTTTACTTAAAATAATTGAATGTACAATAAGTGTACATTTGGGGCTTTTCTGACCATTTTTGGGCCCAAAACTCAAAATTTTAAAACTTAAAATCCCCAAAAAAGGCGGTTAGAGTTTTCCGATTGTTTTGCCAAACGAACTTGTCCAACTGATTATAAAAAGGAATGTCTCTACTAAATTTGAAGTAAATCGGACAAAAATTTCGACTGCTATAGTGCGAACTCTCACACACATATTATATATATATATATATATATATATATAAAGTTTATAGAGACCCCTCAAAACGTGTTCAGGGGGTCACGTTAGGAACTTGTATGGTGGTCCCGGGCATAAGTCTCGCCGTGCGGGTCATGCTAATAGTTCACTTTTCCATAGGAAATTCACTAACAAGTGAGACTATTAGGCTTCTGTGGCGTTGCTTAAACGTGGCCTAAGGTTATCGAGGAGGTGGGTAATCCAGAAGATGAAGATAAAAGTTATTTACTCAAGGTTCCATTGCATCAATCAATGAGTTTTTAAGATAACTAATACAGACTAATATCAAATATTTATTATCATCTGTGAGTATTTATTTAGCGAGGAATATTAGTATGCTTATTCATCCTATCCTATCCTATACTCTTATATGAGCAAAGTTTGTTTGATTGGTGGTTGGTTGCACAATTATCTCGAAAATGGCTTCGAGGATTTCCTTCAAATTTTGGAAATAACTGAGTTCTGGTATAAAAATATGTTCTAGACAGGTCTAATCCCCAATAAAAATCAAATAATGTTAAAAAACGAAATTTAAAACTTAAAAAAATTAATATTGGGCTTATTGAGTTAAAAATCAAAACAAAAAGAATTGTGCCAGTTATTCATAATCAATCAGGGAACTGTCAAAGTAATACCTTTTTGTTTATAATTGATGACATGTGGGTTCCTAAGAGCAGTGACTAAAGCTGTTGAGTGAAGATTACATGTATTGAGTAGTAAAATAAATCAAATTGGCATTGAGCTATAAATAACAACTGGAGTGACCTTAAAAATGTATAAAAGAGGCAAATGAGTTATACAAATTTGATTATCAGTAGGGGGAAGTGGTGAAATATTACTCCAATTAATCTAAACAAACTAACTGGCCTTCCCCTGACCAAAGCTCGGCCGCCCAGGTACTATTCATTAACGTATAAGCCATTTGTAAGGAGTACAAAATGATATAGAAGGTAAAAGTACATTTTTCAATACACTGTATATCATGATCTTCAAGTAGGGTTGTTAAAATGTAGGTAGTTTTAAAGAATGGTCAAGTTTACGAAGTGAGATAAAATAGAAACTGGTATACGACAATAGGTGGTATCCGCGAATTCGTTCGCGTAATCTTTCTTGATTCCGGTTTCTCTTCGCGTTGATTCCCGTTTCTTTTCCCGGTGTTTAAAATATTGTTACCATAGAAACTAAAATAAAATCACTCTAAGATTAACACTAATAACATTAAACATAATATTTTTTAATGCCAGCTAGGGCGGGGCCCTAAAGAATATTTTCATCGAGAATAGACCTACGTCTGCTTTGAGTGTACAAGTCTTCGTTTTGATCTTCAGCGCCATCAGTCCTGTAGTACGTAGGTTCCAGATGGTAAACATAAACTTAAATCCCAGTGGGATGGAGCCCCAGAGATTTTTGAATTGGGGTAACGTCTATATTTGATTTATCAAAAAATCTGGTGTTGCCTTTTCAGTAGTTTAACTACTTCTGATTATAACATATTCTAATGCTGTAAAACTTGGTTGTATTGCATAAACAACTGTTTTTGAATGCAGTTGAATTGAGATGGATCTCTATGGTATTCCTGTAGGTAAAAACTTATATTTAGGATGGCTAGTGCCATTCTGAATGAAATTATTAAAAATTGAAAACCACTTTACACAACTGCAGGTTGAAACCATTTCTTGACACCTCAGTTATCGAAATCGGTATAGAGAGGCGTTCTGTTTAACAAAATCACCTTAGCTTATTATAGATGTAGAAGAAGATGTTTGAATATTCAACAAACAATGAGGATTTATTTGTTGATCTTAATCGCCCTTCTTTGTGATTTTATATCGTCAAGAGATAATTTCCCTCATCGTGTATGTTAGATTGGTGGATTCAGAAACCCCGGCAGAACCACTAGGCAAGTCATCCACGTGGGAATGTTGCCAGGAAGGGAAGAATTTAGCAGGGATGGAAAAGTCTGATGAGTGAGGTGTCCTTGCAGCTAGGAACCTTTATCTTGGAGAAGACGTTCCACCCCTGCTGCCTACAAACACGGAGGGACCAAGGTGAAAGGGAAGCTTGTCATTCTGGATGCTCAAAGGACTACCCACATGCATGGTATCTTCATTTGCTGTACCCAATGTTAACCTCACAACTGGTATAGACCATAGCCCAGAACCTTTATCTTGGAGAAGACGTTCCACCCCTGCTGCCTACAAACACGGAGGGACCAAGATGAAAGGGAAGCTTGTCATTCTGGATGCTCAAAGGACTACCCACATGCATGGTATCTTCGTTTGCTGTACCCAATGTTAACCTCACAACTGGTATAGACCATAGCCCAGAACCTTTATATTGGAGAAGACGTTCCACCCCTGCTGCCTACAAACACGGAGGGACCAAGGTGAAAGGGAAGCTTGTCATTCTGGATGCTCAAAGGACTACCCACATGCATGGTATCTTCGTTTGCTGTACCCAATGTTAACCTCACAACTGGTATAGACCATAGCCCAGAACCTTTATCTTGGAGAAGACGTTCCACCCCTGCTGCCTACAAACACGGAGGGACCAAGGTGAAAGGGAAGCTTGTCATTCTGGATGCTCAAAGGACTACCCACATGCATGATATCTTCATTTGCTGTACCCAATGTTAACCTCACAACTGGTATAGACCATAGCCCAGAACCTTTATATTGGAGAAGACGTTCCACCCCTGCTGCCTACAAACACGGAGGGACCAAGGTGAAAGGGAAGCTTGTCATTCTGGATGCTCAAAGGACTACCCACATGCATGATATCTTCATTTGCTGTACCCAATGTTAACCTCACAACTGGTGCAGACCATAGCCCAGTCTAAGTCCTCACCGAAAGAAGTTGTGGTTTTGTTATGTTCAGGATAATATGACAAGTTACTAGGGAACCAAAGTTTTAACATAGTCTTTCAAATTACATCCGTCATTATTTTCTCATTTTGTTTTTAAATTATTTTGGTAATCATTTTATCATTTCAAGATGCTGCATGAATTCTCACCATCAACAATTCTCGGTTTACCACCTGAAATCATCGTGAAGATTTTCATGAAATTGCCTTATACTGATATCGTATCTATTCGCTTGACATGCCGGGCTTTCAACGATGCGGGGATGTATGTTCAAATGACGGCCTTGCGTAAGATGAGGAACAGGGCTGACTCTGCTCTTAGTAGGTGTCACTCTGGGTTCCAGAATGCCAACGAGACTCGCGCGTCTAGAACACTGAAGGGCACGGCTTCCGAAAAATTTCTCTGGGGCTTCATCAGAGTCGTTGATGCTACTACATTCCATTTCATCCTGGACGGGATGCTGCTGCCCGCGCCAGCTGCGTTACTGGCGGATGTGGAGAAGACCCTCGACTTAGCAGTGAACAGGAACCCGGTGATGGGTAGGGACTGCCTTAAACGGATCTTCTCGGGGTTAAACCATTACCTGGCGATGGCAATGGCCAGTCTTGATTCCTCGCTCGAGGCTATCTCAGTATATCGCTCCGCCACAGATCTGTTAGCCTCCCTCCCAATGATTCATCACAACATCGCACAAACATCTTATGGCCTTCACTGTCTCGTTTTCTTTCCTCCCCTAATGGTCGACAGCTGGCCAAATGGTGGACCCGACATAACAGCTCCACTCCTGATCCAGTTCCTTGCAAAACTATGTGTCAAGGGCATACAGGAGTTCATGGGTATATACATGATCAATACATTTTCAGATAAAATTCAAGCTGGGGTCCCTAAAATCGACCTGATCGAGTTGATGATAGTTTGTAGACCAGAGGAGAGAGTCGGTGTGAACTCTCTGGGACACATTTGCCGACTGGAGCCAACAGACTTTCAAATTATACTGCATGATGATGCCTTCGCTCCATTGCACTATCCAAGGGGTTTGGACTTAACTGGATTGTCTGTCCTCGATGGACCACTTCAGAGGGAAAGGACCTACACATACTGTACACCCTCTTCGATTTTCCTACCAGGGCTACAAAAAAAACCTGTTTCCAATTTAGAATAAACTAAATTTAGCGCAATCTTATATATTAATTCGCTAAGGAATTTCGTTATCGGCCTACTACGTTCTTATGTCTCAACCGATTTGGATAATCGTTTGGTCATTTGAATGTTTTTACACTGCAGATTAACAGAAAAATGTAAAACTCAAAAATACCTCTTTAGTTACTAAAATATTGACATTTAAAAAATTGCTCAATGTTATTTAAACGGTAGAATATTTTAAAGGAACTCGGCCTTAATTTAATAAAACCAGGTAACCATGATTGTGGTCATGGACTTTGTGCCAATTTGAAGCTTGAACATTCCGATCCCCAAAATTATCATAAATCATTTTCTCCCTTTACATGATGTACAGTTTACAGTCCTCAAATTTTTTCATGTTATTCAATGGGAGAATTTGTTAAGGAACTCGGCCTTAGTTTCAGAAAACCAGGTAACGTGTCGTCATGGAATTTGTACCAATTTGAAACTTAAAAACTCCGATACTCCACGAAATTGTCAGATTTATCATTTTATCCATTTAAGTTTAAATTATACAAAATTAAAATGCGTACAAGCCGTTTTGGTTCATAGTCTATTGTTTTTATAACAAACAGCTGATTATAATCCTGATTCTGTGATTTTCGTTAGACAGCTGATCAACTCATCAAGCTTTTGATTTATTTTCGTCTGTAGTAATCATCAAATGTAACCTTGCAAAGTTACTTATTTTTTAAGTGTTAGTTTTAATTTTGTAATTTTAGGACTTTTTAACTGTACCGTTCCACATATAAAGGTGTATTTTCATAATGTGTAATATTTTCATTAAGTATATATTAAAAACTGCATGTATTCTTTTCTTGGTGATTGTTCCTACAGGGTACCGTGAGATAACTCAACCATCATATTGTAGCCTTCTAAATTCGACGGGCACCCACTAGTTATATGTTCCTACAGGGTACCGAGAGATCACTCAACCATCATATTGCACCCACTAGTTATATGTTCCTACAGGGTACCGAGAGATCACTCAACCATCATATTGCACCCACTAGTTATATGTTCCTACAGGGTACCGAGAGATCACTCAACCATCATATTGCACCCACTAGTTATATGTTCCTACAGGGTACCGAGAGATCACTCAACCATCATATTGCACCCACTAGTTATATGTTCCTACAGGGTACCGAGAGATCACTCAACCATCATATTGCACCCACTAGTTATATGTTCCTACAGGGTACCGAGAGATCACTCAACCATCATATTGCACCCACTAGTTATATGTTCCTACAGGGTACCGAGAGATCACTCAACCATCATATTGCACCCACTAGTTACATGTTCCTACAGGGTACCGAGAGATCACTCAACCATCATATTGCACCCACTAGTTATATGTTCCTACAGGGTACCGTGAGATCACTCAACCATCATATTGCACCCACTAGTTATATGTTCCTACAGGGTACCGTGAGATCACTCAACCATCATATTGCACCCACTAGTTATATGTTCCTACAGGGTACCGAGAGATCACTCAACCATCATATTGCACCCACTAGTTATATGTTCCTACAGGGTACCGTGAGATCACTCAACCATCATATTGCACCCACTAGTTATATGTTCCTACAGGGTACCGTGAGATCACTCAACCATCATATTGCACCCACTAGTTATATGTTCCTACAGGGTACCGTGAGATCACTCAACCATCATATTGCACCCACTAGTTATATGTTCCTACAGGGTACCGTGAGATCACTCAACCATCATATTGCACCCACTAGTTATATGTTCCTACAGGGTACCGAGAGATCACTCAACCATCATATTGCACCCACTAGTTATATGTTCCTACAGGGTACCGAGAGATCACTCAACCATCATATTGCACCCACTAGTTATATGTTCCTACAGGGTACCGAGAGATCACTCAACCATCATATTGCACCCACTAGTTATATGTTCCTACAGGGTACCGTGAGATTACTCAACCATCATATTGCACCCACTAGTTATATGTTCCTACAGGGTACCGTGAGATCACTCAACCATCATATTGCACCCACTAGTTATATGTTCCTACAGGGTACCGTGAGATCACTCAACCATCATATTGCACCCACTAGTTATATGTTCCTACAGGGTACCGAGAGATCACTCAACCATCATATTGCACCCACTAGTTATATATAAACAAGTAAAAAGACTTCCCTGATTAATATTTGACGAACATAAACTATCAAAGCTAAAGGCTTTAAATGTTCAGGGTTCGCTCTTTTTGAACTCTAGAGGATTTTGCATTCACACCGACTACTGGACTGATGGAGCTAAAGTCCGGTAAGAAGATAGCTAATACTCTCAAAGCAGATAGGTCTGCTCCTAATATAGTTTAGGGCTCCGCCCTGCTGGTCTTTCCATCCCAATATCAACCATCACACACAGCGGAACCATTGAACAATTAGTAGGAAGATAGATAATTCACCATAGAATTAACCATACATCTTCCACATTCCGAAAATCCTTTAGCACTCTAAATCATTAGTATTCAGACTTATATTTTCCATCAGTGCATAATACTGAAATGATGAAGCTGAAAATTCGTTAAGAAGATTGGTACATGAGAATTAAATATAGACCATTCCCGTACCGAAAATCTATCAGACACCCAACTTATGGTATTCAAAGTACTTTCCATGCACTTTTTACCGGACCTTTAAAGCTTAAATTTTGTAAGAAGAGAGTTATAACACCAAATTTAAACAGAGATATACACTCGTACCGAAAATATTTTGGAGCACCGCCCTACTGGCATTCAAAATTATATGTTTGCCAACTTGGATCAACTACTGAACCAACTTGGTTTAGTCAAAACTTTGTGAAAGAAATAGCTAATTATATCTTATATCCTCAATGCATGCAGAGCCCCACACCCGATCAGATCCCTCGGGAATTTGCCTTTAAAAAGGCATAAATTAATCCTGTTATCAATTTAGGTATTTAATAGATTTATATTTAACTAGTAACCTGTCGTGGCTTCAATCGCGATCACAACGTAATATTATACTGACATTCCCGTATAAATATTGTGTTACCGTTCGAAAGCCAACATGGCCTGCTGATTAACTGTGTTTACTCTATCCAGCTGATTGCTTAAAACTTAAAGTTATTTCCCAATGTTAAGATTATGGGAAAGAATTCAACTTTAAGGGGCCCCAGAGCCTCACTCACAAATTGTTTCTCTGTATAAAGAAACAACTTTCTTTTTTTCCTGCACAACTTCACGTTAGGCCCTTTCCAATGGCACCAAAAACATGAAAATCGGTTCAGTAGTTTAGGAGGAGTGATTGTCACAAAAAACCTGCTCGCCTATTAAATAAGTATAGATAACCCACGACCGAACTTGAGCGTATTCCCGTTCAAAAAATCCTATGAGTTTTCTTTAAAGTCATTATACCATCTTTTTGCTTAAAATCCTGCATTATTTTACACTTCATAAATACTTAAAGATGGCCAATTATTAAAATAAATTTACTAAACAAATTTAAATAGTAACCATTTTGAAAGCTGGAAACATCAAATTCAGTAGCAAATTAGCTTCAATCAATTACAAATCAAGTTTCAAGTCAGTAATCCAAGTGGTTTCTAATACATACTGTATCAGTTATAATAAAAACATGTACAGAGCAAGATATTTTATAAACGAACTAGCAGTTACCCGGCGCGCGTTGCTGCGCCCAAAACTTTGATTTTTTTTTAATTACAGCTGTTAATTTTGTAAACATTAAATTTCTAAAACCTGACACTGCACCCTTGTATGCCCTCTGGGTCGGAGCCCTTTGGACAGATTTGCACCAAACGTCACACAAACCATCCTTGAATAATGCTTAATAATGCCTGAAAGTTTCATTACAATCTGTCGAGCGGTTTTGGAGTCCATAGGCTACATACATATATACATACATACTTCCTCTTTTATAGATATAGATAGGCCCTATGTTTATAAAACATTTTAATTGTTTACCCATGGAACAGAATTATTTGTTTAAAGGAAGTTAATAACATCCTATTATGCGAACGTTGGCTAACAATAATCTTCTTCATTTTATATTTTTGTATTTCGACGAACTTTAACAAACAACAGCCAACAAACGGTGTCATTAGCGAGGAAATGTCCCATTATTGGAAATCCACCCAAGACCTTTAAACTGAGAGAATTGCAATGCATCGTGGGATTCGTTCTAAATTGCTCCATACATTACGGGTTGAATAAAATAGATGATCTGTGTGTTACATGTTATTGAAAATGTTCCATTATATTAACGAACGAGTTTTTATAAAATATTTGAAATTACATTAATTTCTTATGAGTATTAAAATAATGATTTAATTACATGTTTTAACCAAGCGCCCTTTTTTACGAATATTTTTAATTTGACGACATGTTTTGGGACCTTAGCCCATCTTCATGGTCTTTTACGAAAGAAAATGGATTAACGATGGGATCATCTACATCAGCACTATTTATAGGCGTATGTATACATCATTTAGATACCAATGAAATTATGTAAGAATCAAACCCAAACAATAGCAATATATCCTTTGTTTGTGGTATTCAAGAAATGATTGCGAACATTTTCCACCACGTATTAGTAAAAACAAATATTTGTTTTATGTTTATGTGTTGTTGAAGGGATGGATTCAGAGATCCAAAGATTCAAAGATCCTCACACGTCAACCGAAGCTTATTGTGTGTCCCTAGTTTGGCAAACCAATGCCCGTACCCTTTACGAGATCCAGGAGTTTTTTACCAATACTAGCGTCCCTTTCATCACCTGGTTGCTTACAACTAAACAGAGCCCTTCTCCTTGCCCCGAGTCTCTCGCAGTCCAGTATGATGTGCTTGGCAGTCTCTTCAGACTGATTGCAAAGCCTACACTCCTGACTTTCATTTCTAAGTCCGAGAGTGTGGGAGATGTTTCCTGAAATGGCCGTGTCCAGTTTTTATTTGTTTTACTATTAAATGATGGAAATGGCTCAATAATTTCTTAAATGACAACAAGATCTTACTGGAGGAGCGACAAGACTACCAGGATTAATTTAGAAATTTCAGTGACCTTTCGTTCGTGTATTGATGTTCAAAATCCTCATTAACGATAGACACAATTTGTAATGCAATTTCCTAGGATTTTTTTAACTCTAAATGATTTTTTGAAATAACATTTATATTATGTTTTAGATTTTTAGATCAGTCAGGTGGAAGGTGCATGATGACAAAAACTTTGAATTAAGTAATTTGGAAAATTACACAAACATAATTTCAGAAATTAATGTAATACTAAATTATTTTTTGAAATGTACAAATTTATAATACATGTATTTTCTGAAGTCATGACAACTTTTATAATATATTTTGATCTTACCTTTTATTGGTAGCAGTAGCCTACAGATGTCAAAGTGTAATCATGTGAAACCAGTTTTGGATGATTTATAACCCAAAACAATTACCCAAAGCAGTAACCCAAAGCAGTTTTGGATGTTAGGTTAGGAGGGTTTTGATTGAACATAAGTTGTAAATAATCCGAAACCAGTTCACATATACGATCAAAATTTGACACTTATAGGCTACTTCTAGGGTAAGTTTCTAATTTGGTAAATGTATGAAGCACAGACTTATCTTTTACGTAATCAGTTTCTTGTTTCCTCTACTCAGAACATTATTCCACGCTTTTTCAATCCATTTTGCTAAGTTCTGACAAGTTCTCAAGTAAACTGCTGCAGTTTGAAATTAATTGTGAACAATGTTTTCAAGGAGGAAAGTAAAATAATTTAAGATAACAATTGTTTCTAAACACTTTCCTCAGATTACAAGTTCAACCCTGAGCTCAAACAACACAGTGAAACTTTTCAAGACGTTCAAGTATTTGAGAACCGCTTCGTTCCCGTGTTTAAAATGTTGTTATCCTCATTTTTAAAGCTGATTTATTACAGATTGAAATAATATGCAGCACTTCAATAAAAATCAAAGAAATATTGAATTTTCCACAAATATTTTTACTAGAAATGCCTATGCGTACTAATTAAAGGATCAGTTTTGAATAATTTAAACTTGTAATTTGGGGCTACCATTAAGTTTACAATTACATCACTGAGAATCATTAAATCATTAAGACTAGCCTCGCTAGCCTAACGGTTAGTGTCTTGGACATCGGTTCAAGGGGTGACGGGTTCAAATCCCGGGATGTCCACAATAATTTGAGGGGTTTGTATCGCTTTCCCTAAACGCTTTTGTGTACTCTATTAACAAAAATTCCGATGGCGTTGGAATAAAAAAACTGAATTACTCAAACAATACAAAAGTTGTTTGAGTACAAATAAACAAAATATTGTTTAAGTGTTTAAAAATGTGTGAGTGTGTCAAATATTCCAAATATTTGTACTATTGATAAAAAACTGCTGAAATAAATCAGCTTATGAAGACTTTATGAACTACTTATTAAAGAATAAAATGTAAAAAATGCAGTCTAAAAATAAAAAAAAATAAAAAAACTCACTTGAGTAACTGGCAAGTGAATGAAATTGCACCTCACCCTCGGGAGGCCTCGGGTTTCATCCCAGGCTGACCATTCTGAGATGAGTTTGTACAGTTTCTCACTTCACTTAGGCAAATGCCGAAATGGTTCCCAAAAAAGGGCCGTACCCTGTCACGACAGAGATGATAGGACCATAAATATACTTCTTAGGAGTATGTTTAATCTATGATAGGACTCAGGATCACCTTACAAAATTAAAAGGACCTTCTTAACCCATGAAATGATTTTCTTTGTAAATTCCAATTCTTTTTTTGTAATACACATTATTCTGTACTCTAATATGAGTAAGGTTTGCTTGCTTGCTTGCTTGCTTGCGTGCTTGCTTGATTGCATGCTTGCGACACTGATCTCAAAAACGGCTCCAACGATTTCCTTCAAATGTTCGAAATAACTAATTTTTGGGATAAAAATACGTTCTAGACAGGCCTCATCCCCAGGAAAAATCAAATAATGTAAAAAAAAAAACTAAAATGAAAAGTTACAAAATTAACATCGGGCTTACGGAGTTTCAAATTACAACAAAATAATTGTAACAGCTGTTCATAATCAACCAGGGAACTGTCAAAGTAGTACTCATGTTGTTTATGATTATTAACATGTGGTTTCCTGAGAGCAGAGATTAAAATATTTGAGTTAAAATTACAAATAGAGTAGTAAAATATATCAAAGGGACATTGAGCTATAAATAACAACTGGAGGGACCTTAAAAATGTAGAAAAGAGGCAAATGAGTTATACAAATCTGATTATCAGTAGAGGGAAGTGGTGAAGTATTACTCCAAGTCATCTAAACAGACTGGCCTTCCCCCGAGTAAAGCTTGGCCCCCCAGGTACTTATTACAAACTGTGTAAATTACATTATCTAACAAATGTATCAATGATAGTTTTTAATTTATTTTCACTTAAATGATTGTTATTCTCATAACCACTTAATATTTCTATTGCATCTACTGTGCGATCTGACAACGGTTTACTTCTACTAAACGAATCAAACGGGTGAATCTTGTGAATCAAACCAGCGTTGATTACAGCCTCAGACTCGAAATTCAACATTTGCTTTGTCCTTCCCACCAATCAGCTCCCGTTGTCTTCATGTTTGTGTTCCAGGGCGCACTTGTTTGTGTACGTATTTGAAACGTACTCAAACGTACGTATTCAAAATAAAATAAAAAACAGTAGGTTATATTTAATTTAAATTGATGTTGCATATTATCGATGTAATTATTTTTTATCGTGTTGTTTACTGTTTGTTTGGTGGTTTCAAAAGGTATACTGTATTTTAAATAAAGAGGGAAACAATAATTAAGGGTGTTTAGCCAAAAAATAAAGGTTGATTGTTAAATACACAAAAATAAAAACAATTTCATAAATAAATACTCAGGATTTTGTAACCAACTTGACACAACTAGTAGGTTTAGAATTAATTACATGAAATAAAAGTACCTGGGGGCCGAGCTTTACTCGGGGAAGGCCAGTCAGTTTGTTAAGATGACTTGGAGTAAAATTTCACCACTTCTCCCTACTGATAATCAGATTTGTATAACTCATTTATTTGCCACTTTCCTACATTTTTAAGGTCACTCCAGTTGTTATTTATAGCTCAATGTCCCTTTAATTTATTTTACTACTCTATATCTTCACTCAAATCTTTTAATCTCTGCTTTCAGGAAATCACTTGTTAATAATCATAAACAACATGAGTATTACTTTGACAGTTCCCTGGTTGATTATGAACAGCTGTTACAATTCTTTTGTTTTGATTTTAAACTCCATAAGCCCAATGTTAATTATTTTAACTTTCATTTTCGTTTTTTTTTATTATTTGATTTTCCTGGGGATGAGGCCTATCTAGAACTTATTTTTTCCTAGAAATGAGTTATTTCCAATATTTGAAGGAAATCGTTGGAGCCGTTTTTGAGATCAGTGTCGCAAGCAAGCAAACCTTACTCATATTAGAATACAGGATTACATATTTTTTACTTTCTCCCCCTTATACATAGTATATGGAGAAAGTATTGTTTTCGTCAAAATTTTCGAATTTGAGTTGTTAGTGGAAATATTCGTTTTGGTTCCTGAACCCAAAAAAAGTGATTTTTACATGATGTCTGTCTGTCTGTATGGATTTGTACAGAGCTAGAGCCCTAAGCAATGGTCCGATTTTTATGAAATTTGGTATGTATGTACCAGAGGTTTTTTTTCATTTTTTGAATTTTTTATTTTTAAGGGTAATTATCCCCCATAAACCGCTAAAAAACATTAAAAATCAAAATTTCTCAAAATCAGCTCTAACGATTTTAATTATAGTGGTTTAGTGGTTTAGTGGTCTTTATTGGTTTGTAGAGCTTTAGTTTTCCAACAAAATGACACCACCCGCATTTCTTTATAAAATCGGGTTCAGAAATTACAAGACTTAAAACATCAAAAATTAAGTTTTTTTTATTTTTCGTAAAAAAATAAATGTAAAAAATTACTATTCACCAATAAAAAGAGCTCAAAAAACGAAATAATTTAGTATTTTGAATTAGTATTATACGATTGCTGGTTGCGTAGAAAATTTAAATTTTCAATTTGCGGTAAACGCAGTACGTTGTTCAATGTTATTCTTATGGGGAATACAAAAATTACTATTTCTCTCTTATTTACAGATCAATTTCGTTCAAAGTTGATATGCTTGTCAAGTTAGCATTGACCAACAGAGGAAATTCGAAATATGTTGCCCTTTAATAACCCTGGGGGGGAACAGGGGGCATTTCCCCTCTTAAAACCACGTGGTGTAGTAATGGTTTCTGTAGTGCCTCCAAAACAGGGATTTGGGTGGATGTTTTTGAAAAAAACTTGCTTACAATATTTTCTGTACATTCGACCGTGCTTTGTATTCTATATTTAGTAAATAAAAAGTAATTTATTCATTAAAGTTGGGCTAAAAGGGAGAAAGTATGAGTCAGTTTCCTGATACCGTTTATTTACTGCAGCTGCCGATTCCTGTGATAAAAACCTTATCAACTGTCATTAAAATGTCAACAAATTGATGCTTATACGACAAACTTTATTTATAACTACTTTTATAAAGGCTACTCTTATATGTTGCTTGTAGGCAGATCTTCCAGCCCACGTAAAATATTTACTCCATAGAACCATCTCTAAAAATATGTTTTAGAAAGATTTCGTAAAGGAAACGTGCTTAACTTCTTATTTTAAAACTAAAATATTCTGATTATGAAGTACAGTTCGTAAGGTCTTCACAGATAACTTAGCAAGTTTAATTCCTCCCTCTACAAGAAATAGGTTTTTAGAACAAACTTTAAAAACATCTCAAAACAGCTTTCTTTGATGTCCCGACCTCTCGGCTGACTCGTATTACTCTTGTAACGTGAGACGTTTATTTTAAGAAAAAACAAATAACAAGTTTCTCCTCAGTCGAAAATGGTGTAATATGACAATATGAAACGGTTTAGCACTCTGAACCTAACTGTACAAATCTCATGTAATATGACCTCACTAAATTAATCTGAATTAATTTTAAAGTTTCATTTGTGCAGTTAAGTAATTTAATTTTTTATCTATACTTATTTAATTAATAGGTGAGCAGGTTTTTTGTGACAATCACTCCTCCTAAACTACTAAACCCACTTTCATGTTTTTGGTGTCATTGGAAAGCGGCTAACGTGAAGTTGTGCAGGAAACTTTTTTTATAGAGAAATAATTTGTGAGTGAGGCCCTGGGGCCCTTTAAAGTTGAGTTTTTCCCATAAGCATTGGGAAATAACTATAAGTTTTAAGCAATCAGCTGTATAGAGTAAACACAGTTAATCAGCAGGCCATGTTGGCTTTGGAACGGTAACACAAAATTCATTGCTCGGATTCGAGCAACAGGACAACTAGTAAGTCTAAATCCGATAAAAATATGTTATGTCTCAAACTAAATGGATCTAAAGGTTCATGTCTCAGTAATTTATACAGTCACAGTAATGACTGTAATGAGTGTACTATCATTACTGTGTGCTTTCATTACTGCGTTATCAGTTCTCCGTACTTAAAATAACATTAAAAGCCTATGCGGTAGGTTCCTAAATAACTACCAAACTGCAATAGACATGTATTTGGTTTATAAAATGTCTTATTTCTAGCCAATTTCAGATACATTAATCCAGTTTGTATGCAGCAACAAATAGACATGTGGACTTATTTATTAGTATGCCAAAAGCCGTCTAAATTAGACGGTCATTCCACTATAAGTGCGGTTGGGCAAACGCATGGGTACTGAAACTGTTAAATTATTAGGCCCTCATGTTTTATTTAATTGCTTTAAAAACTTGAAAACAAATTATAAGGGTTTATTTACTGAACATTTTATTGTACAAATTGATGATTCAAGAACCATTTCTTTAACCATCAATACACATTCCAGATTTTAACTGTCAATGTTTTTTCTTTCAAAAAGAGGTTTTAAATCTGAAAGTTAGTCAATATCAATTTGGTTGCAGTCATATCAGAGGATATAGTTTAGTTATTGAAACATAACTCTGCTTTGAAGTAAATTCAGTTATCGAACACAATCAGTTATATGTAATTAACTTATAACATTTCAACGCTCAAATCCATGTTTCTGTAATTCAATATAACTGGTTTGACAGAGTGGTTGATCAAAATATTATGAAATGTATCTATACAACATAAATATTCTGCAACAAGTTTTAAACATTAATGTTTGTTAATTTACATGTTAATATATCTGTTAACGTTTCCATTCCTACGTTAAAAAAGCAAACATAATTTGTTTGTCGATTTTTAATTACATAGGCAGTCATTTTATTTTCGTAATGAGTTTCAAAAAGTGTCCTGGGGTGAACTGGCTTAGCCAGTTTATTTTGTTGTCATTTCGTCTTAATTCGGCATGTTAATTGTTCTGTAAATTAGTTTTATTTTGTAGCAACAACGCAAATTCCTTTATTCCTAACTTCAGGGCTTTACTTTTTAACCAACTAATAAAAGCCTAGTATTTTCCCTCTGGTGTTTCTTTAAAATGGCCTCTAATAAGGGATGAACATTATTTCGCAAAATAAAAAATCGTTTTTCTCGTCAATAACAAAACTCACACCCACCTAAAAAAGTTTATTTACAATGGGCACCGATACCTTATACACATATATGTTTCTAAGGTGTATGATTTTTTGTGATATATTTTGCAGTTGTCAAAGGAAAAAAAACTAATAAGACGAGTCACGCTTAAGGAAAAACGATTTCTAGTTAAAACGCCGCCCCCCAAACACAGATAGCCGCAATCGTGTATTTGGCTCATTTCGGTCCGGATTTAAGTGTTTACAGATGAAGTTAATTGTTAAAATTCTAACAGCTAGCTGGCTGAAATATATTGAGAGCGTCTGTCATTTGTTAATTTTTTAACAAATAAACATACTCGTTTTGACGATTTATACGGACAAATTTTGTACATCAATTTCAGATTAAATACTTTTGTATTCTGTGGTTGGTTGGGTTGCCATTTAAGAGAAGGGTTTTGGGAATGAAGGGTGTAAAGGGAAAATAACGGCTCCCCTGTAGGCTTCACTTTCTCTTGGAAATTAACATGTGCATGTGCACTCTATAGTAGCAGACAAATCAATTGACAGTTGAGGGCGTGGTTTGCTGGGCTATCAACCAACATCAGCCAATAGTAGTCGTGCTGCATTGCCAAAACTCCACACCAGCTGATTGGAATAACATTCGAGTGATATTTTTCCATTGGAAAATGACAATAGTGACACCGTACAACCATGCTATTGGCTACAGCCTAACTGTTAATTTAATTGTCCGATATTATACATGCAACTAGCTGCTCCCCCGCAAAATTTTGCAGTTAAAAAACGCATGGTAAATAATACAGTAGAAAAACTGTAAACAAAACAATGACAGTCTGTTAGAAATAATCCTTAAAACAGCGGTTTATTTTAATGAATTTAACTATGAAAAAACCCGACATGTGACAAACCAAATACAACTCTCCTCCATATGAATAATATGGGAACTTGGAAGTCCCGTGGGTGGACCCCTGAGGCCTAAATCTAAATTCTGGCTCCGTTATGACTTTTAACGCAAAATTACCTTCATGTTCTTATTGATTTTCTAATTAGTGTCTTACTTAATTATAATTCTAAATCGTTAACTTTTAACTAACAGTTTGCTCGGATGTCCTCAGTAAAAGTGGATATAAACAGTGATGCTATCGGGATCTGAGGGCAATGGCTGCCACGTGCTAAGCCTAGCTTCTCTTTGCAAAAATCAGTGTTATTACTTACAAAATTCCCTAGGCTATTTAAATATAGCTCACAAATGATCTTCTTGGACTTGATAATAAATATACTTATACTTGTGGTCTCCTTTACTTTATTGTAGTGAGTAGAATGTGTTTTGGTATTTATTCTGGATGTCAACAAAAGGTAGGTGTACAAATTCTAAGATTTCTTTACTATTTGAATAAAATACAAAGTTACAGAGGAACAATACAATATTTATTTATTTATTCGTACAATTATGTTTCAAAAGGTTCTCAATTAAAGGGATTTACAATAATATACAACTCAGGGGGAACAGTTACAATGTGTGGCCTAGCCTAGAAGGTAAATGACAAATAAACTGGTAGGCCTAAAACTAAATGTTCATATTTTGGGTTCTAAATGGGGTTTCTTTACAAATGAGGGCTCCTTTTCTCAGGGGGGAAGTATCGTGCTGACTTGAATAAGGTTTGGATGATATTTGAAAGAATATTAAGTCCAATTAAGCTGATGTGTTGAAAAATTACAACAATGGAAATTTTGGTTGTTGTCCAAAAGGAGAGTCCAATGGTTTCACTGACTTTATGAATGGTTAAAATACTCAAAATTAAATTTGGAAAGATAGTTCAATATAAAAAAATACTCTCTTGAGGTTACTTTAACTTTAGAACATTAGGCTTGTTCTATTTAAATGTCTGTATTCTTTCCAGTCCCTAAATAGAATACAATGGAAGGAGTTTACCAATCTGCTTACAAATGTTCTTCGCTCAAATACCAGTTTTTGGGGGAAATCAAATAAAAAGGAGTGAATTTAAAGATGGTATTAATTGAGCAGTAAGTCCCTAATAAAATGAGCTCTAAGCGATGCAAAACTTAGGCCATACTGGGAAATTTAAAATAGGAACTGTGTCCTTCACAGATTCTAGGTCTTAACACTAGGGCATCTGGAGCAAGAAGAAAGATCTGGTAGAGATGTGGTCTGGAAGCATGGTCCATTGTTGAGAAGCACATGTTCACACAATTGTTGACACTGGTCACTGTAATTTAGATTCCTTAAGGACTATTTTTGAAAAGTATATTATATTAAATTTTAATTTTATTGCAATCCTCTCACATAAATTATATCTAAAATATTATTATTAACAAACATATTAAATTAAGTGAGTAGGCTATTATATGAGGATAGGCTATGAATAATTATTGGTGATTAAATTAATGAAATACATATTATTATACAATTGCACAGATAAATAAACATTAAATATATAGAGGGGAATGTTTTCTGAGGAGTGATGATAAATGGTGATTATTATTAGGCATGGACATAGGACAATTAACACAAATAACACATTTAGGGGAAATTAATTAATTAGTACATTTATATGGAAACTTAAATATAAAATAACACATAATAGGAAAATTATTACTAAATGATGAATGAATGACATGTAATACTATAATTATCTCCTCAGAAATCTGTATGATATGGAATTACAGACAGATTTCGATCAAGTATGAAATGGAATACATGAATTATTTAGTATGAAATATATTTACAGCTAGTTATGAGGTACATTAAATGATTGATGTTGGTTGGTGATAATACACTTCTTATTCTAAATTTACATAAACATAGGAACAATACATAAATGGGGAAATATGGGATGAGGGATTAAGATAGTTCATGACCGCACAGGGGGAATTGGGATTAAGGGAACATTTAATATAACAATTGTTTATTGGCATGGGGATGAAGTTCTTCACTCGCATAAAAACACTTTGGTTTATACACTGTTTGTTACAAGGGCAAAATTCACTGTTTATAATCATCGCATTTATAAATAAATTGTTATTCAACACTGTTTTGGGGAATAATCACACTGTTCACACTTGGGGGATAGGGGAAGGGGTACGCACTCGCGGTTAAGGTTCATGACGATCTCCTCATTTAAAATGATTACACTTGATGGATGATGATGATGATGGACTATTTACACTGTTTTAAGAGTTTATGTTGTCAGGGTCTTCTTCATTATTTACATTATCCTCTTCTATTATCGGTTCTATGTATCTTTTTAATGCAGATATGTGATATGGTCCAAATAATATGTCTTCGTTTTCTCTGGTTACATGAAAAGTAGATTTTCCTAATATTTGCTTGATGACGAATGGTCCTTCGTAAACCTCGAAAAGCTTTGCAGTTTCTCCATAAATAGCTCGGGAGAGGGGATGTGATTTTATTAGCACTTTATCGTTTATCTTTAATGTTTGTGGTTTTCGATTCTGATTTAACTTTGCTGATCCTTTAATTCGTTTGGCATCTAACCTGCGTTTAGCGATGAGTAATTTCTGTTCTATTGGAGTATCAATTCTGAATGGATTTTCAGACAAGTATTTTTCCCAAAAGCGGTGGTCTCGAACGCCGAATTGTAGTTCGTTGGGAGTGAATCCGGTTGATTCATGATATAATTCATTGAGGCATGCATTAACATCAGGAATATATTTCGCCCACTTCTTGTGTTGACGGGAGCAATATGTGCGTAGACATCTCTTAACTTCTCGAATAGGTCTCTCGGCAAGGTTGTAGCATGGGTGGTACACTGGATTGAAGATTAGTTCGATATTATTCTGCTCCATCTTCTGGATGTATTCTCCGCTCTTGAATTGTGTTCCATTATCAGACTGGATTCTTTTAGGGTATCCATAATTTGGGAAATGTTGAGTGAATAATTTATTTAATATTGTTTTAGTGGTGGCTTTTTGCATAGGGTATAACTTGATGAATTTGGTGAAGATATCGATGACAATAAGTATATATTTAACGTTTGACACACTGGTAGGAAGAGGTCCGATGATATCAACGGCTAGCTGTTCATTCTTTCCTGTACATAGCACTCCTTTCGCTGCGGCCACTAGCGGTCGGTTGCTGATCTTACATTTCTGGCAGGTATCGCACGTAGATAAATATTTCCTTATGGTTCGATTCATGTTTCGAAATATGAAGGTTTCTTGTAATAATTGAAAGCATTTCTTGGCTCCGCAATGTAGGTAGAATAGGTGACATTCCCAAATGAGGTCTTGAATCATGCAGTGAGGTACAGCAATTAACCATTTATTTTTCAATTTTTGATAAAGGGTATTGTTATGAATGCGGAAATTATATGATAATTTTTGTGCGACTTCTGAATCTGGTTGTTCTTCTAATGTTTCAATGATGGGTTGGAGTTTGGTGTCTTCTCGCTGGAGTTGGGGTAAGTTTCTTAATGCGCTCTTCAGATTTTGATCGGGGATATTCTCAATGTAATGGATAGTTAATTCTCTTGGATTGTTGTATGAAATAGCGGATTGATCGATGGAGATGCGACTTAGCGTGTCTGCAGTGATGTTGTCTGTACCTTTACAGTGGATAATTTTGAAGTTATATTCCTGTATGGTGAGTATCCATCTCGCCAAGCGATTATTCAATAATCGGCACGTTTTTAAGAAAGTAAGTGCGTGGTTATCTGTTATTATAGTTAATTTCGTTCCCAGGACAATGTATCGAGACTTTTGTAAACAATAAATGATGGCAAGGAGTTCCTTTTCAGTGGTGGTATACCTTTGTTCGACTGGTTGTAACGTTCTCGACATAAACATTATGGCAGCTTTCTCACCATTTTCTCGTAATTGATACAAATGTCCGCCTATGGCATAGTCAGAAGCGTCAGTTTGTAAGAAGAATTCTTTAGATGGGTCTGGGTGTTTTAAGACGTTGGTTTCCAGAAATAGTTGTTTAATCTTCATAAAGGTGACATCATCTTCTTTAGTCCAGATAAATTTGTTCTTCTTTGAAGTTAATCGCATTAATGGTTGCGTGGTTGCAGAGAATTTATCTATGAATTTATTATAATAATTTATGCTGCCAAGGAAAGCTTTAAGTTGAGTTCTGTTTTTTGGTGTAGGGAAATTTAGTATCGGTTCTACTTTGCTCTGGTCCATGTGGAGTCCATCGTTAGTTAAGGTGTATCCCAGAAATGGTACAGAATTTTGGCAAAACTTTGATTTATTAAATCGAATGGTCATGTTGGCTTCTTCTAATTTGCTGAATATGTACTCTAGATGTTTCATGTGAGACTCGAAATCGGGTGAAATTATACAGATGTCGTCAACGTAGATTGCAGTAAAATTCTCAGCTTCAGAATCGAATACATTGTCTAGCGCTCGAACTAAAGCAGCTTGTGATGTAGAGATACCAAATGGTGTCACAGTGTACTGGTATATTTTGCCTCTGAATTGGAATGCGGTATATTGTTTGGAATTTTCTGTTAATGGTATTTGCCAATATGATGCTGTCAGGTCGATACTACTTATAAATTTTGCATTTTTGCATTTTCCAAGGATTTCATTTACACTTCTGTTACATTCAAAATCAGGTATTATAATTTCGTTTGCTTTTCGGGCGTCAAGGCATAGTCGTATTTCTCCCGTCTTCTTAATGACTGGAATTATCGGGTTGATAAAAGTGCTTTTACTCCTCTCAATTACACCTAAGGATTCCATTCTGTCGATCTCTTGTTGTACAGCATCTTGATATTGTTGTGGTACAGGATAAGTGGTGCTTTTAAAATGTTGCGGATTATCTACTCGTAACTCATGAGAATATTTGTTGCATATGCCTGGTTGTTCGGAGAAAACATGTTCATACTTATTTAATAACTGACTTAAAATTGTTTGTTCTTCTTTCTTGATATAATCATTTGATGCTAAAGATGTATTAATTTCTTCTTGTGTCAATGTGCTGTCGTTTGTTGGATTTGTTTGTAATTCGTTGAAGTTGTGTGCTGTGATATCATATTTATCATATATTAAATCATCATTGTACTCATCGTACATCATATTATCAAAATTATTATTCATATTATTATTTGGCCTATGGCTATTATTAATTATTATTTGACATAACTGTCCTTCATGATGACACATATTAAACTTCATAGTAACATTATCATTATTGATTTTCATATTTATTTCGTTTGTGTTGAAATTTAAATCCATTTTGAGGGCAGATAGAACATCGACTCCGAGAATTATGGGTTTTATTAAATGTGGCACTATCAAATATTCAATTAGCATCGTATGTTTATCAATGGTGGTGGGAACATATATTGTGCGGGAAACACGTTTAGACTTTTCTCCAACAGCTGTTTTGATAACGGTGTTATTCACTGGTAATTCTTCAAATGGTTGTAGCTTGATTTTATTTTCGTTGAACCAAGCTTCAGCTATACAAGTTACAGAAGAACCGGAATCAATTAAGGCATTAGTGCTGATATTGTTTAATATTATATTGATTTCTGGACAGTTAATTTGTGTATAATTTAAATTGACATCATTTTCGTACTCATCTTCTAACAGGAAATTTTTATCACATATTATGTTGTTGGACTGCATAAGATTTATAGAGTGATTGATAGTTTGACCGAGGATAGTGTAAGTAGGCGCTGTATTTAATGGGTAATCGCATGACAACATAACCCTTTCTCGGCCGTGGTCTACAGCGCCGAGTCGTTTCCCTGTCTCGTTTGAGACGGTGAGGAACGTGGACTAGCAGTATTGTTGTTACTTGAATGAGGGCTCATTGGAGATACAGTTGTAGCATTAGGTGGATTGGGATTCTGTCTAAATATGGCGCAGAGTTGATTCTGTTCGTTGGTAGGGTGTTGACGATCATTTTTGTAGTTTTGTTCATAGTTTCTGGGATGATATTGCTCACGTTGATACGGCTTGTTGTCATGATGACTTCGATGGTATTGCTGGTTGTTGTTCCCATTATTCCTGTAATTTTGTTGATTTCGATACGAAGAGTTGTTTGGAGGGTATTTATTCTGTTGATAATTGTGGTAGTTGTTCATTTTCGGTTGATAGGCCCGTTGGTTAGCATATCGATCGTTGTAATTCTGTTGGTTTGAAGTGGTTGGACTGGCTGGTCGGTTGCTTTGCTGGTTGTTGTGGTTCCTGGCTTTCTTAGGTCCATCTTTTATGTCTTCTTTCTGTAGTAGTCTTTCCATCGCTCGGATCGTAGTGATGTTCTGTACGCTTATGCTGTCTTGGATTATTGCGTCAAATCGTTCCGCCATAAGAGTCACTATCTCCTCTTCACTTAGGCTGGGTGTCATCGATTGTAGTAACAATACTCTTTCTGTCAAGTACTCCGTTCGGCTTAACGTTCCGTTGGCTCTATACTTCTCCGACTCAATTTTTGCTTTAATTCCTCGTTGGACTGCCTGGCTCCAGTATTTGAGTTCGAATTCTCTGGCAAAATGTTCCCAATCAATAATTTCACTTTTTATTAGCTGTAGCCATCGTGATGCTGGTCCCTCGAAGGATGTCTCAAGCAGGTCTTTCAGGTACTCAGTTGAGTCGCAACATTGATTCCTTTCGATTCCTCGTTCGTAATACCTTCTCAATTTATATAAATATTCATTTGGATTGCCGCTCCGTCCGTTAAATTTCGGCATTAGGCGATCATTGGCTTCGTTTCCACTGCATATTACTTTGATTTGTCCGGCCATTCCGTTTAATTGATTTGCTTGCTTCAGATTGGTTACTTCGGTTTCACATTTGTTTAAATTTTGATTCAAGGTTTGGATTTCAATTTGTTGTGCCTCAATTAGTTTTGTTTGCAAGTTAATTTTGGGGATAACTTCATTTTTCAGTGCCGTTAGGTTTGCTTTTGAATTACGTTCATTATCCAATTGAGTTTTGACAGTTAATTCTTCTATTTTTAGATCAAAATTTTGTTTATGCTCTTCCAGATGGGTTTTGACAGTAGATATAATGTTTTCTTGATATTGTTTATTTTCAAATTCGGCAGCGGTTTGTTGTTGTGAGATACTGTCCAACACGAATTGCCTCATTTGAGTTTGTGAATTTTCAATTCTAAGTATCAATTTGTCAGTTAATTTTGCAGTTTCTTCAGATTGGGCATTTTGGGTCATTTTGATGGCATTAATTTCTGATCGAATTTCGATTTGGTTTTCTCTTGTTTCTTGTATCTGGGATTCGAAGGCATTTCGACAGGCTTGGATTTCCTGTTGAGTTTCATTGGTATTTTCGTTCATGATTTTGGTTAATTCGGCTTTTGTCTGATGAATTTGTTGATGGAAGTCTGCATGGATTGTCTGGATTTCGGATTTTAATTCGGCATTATTTAGTTCAATTTTGGCGCTGGTCTGTTCAATTTTCGTATTGGTTTGTTCAAATTTGTTATTTAAATCAAGACTAGTTTGCTCAATTTTCGTATTGGTTTGCTCAATTTTGTTTCCCAAATTAGTCATAAGGGTAATTAGTATATTCATATCGATTGCAGGTGTCGGTGTAGTCGGGTTTGTAACGTTTAATCTGCTAGTTGCATCGTCTGTGTGTGCATCAGTCAGCGGGCGCGATGAATGAATGAGCGTCGACTTGTTCAATGAGCTAGCGATACGTCCTCGTTCATTCTGATCAATGAATCCAGTTCGGGAACCTTCGGGTGTGTCCGTCAGCGTTCGGGTCGGTCGGCTGGCGATATTTCGGTTTGGTGTTGAGAAAGCAGAGTTAGCGTCTACGGGCAGGCTGAGAGAGAAATCTCGCGTAGAGGTTGCGAAATCGACGTTCTCTGATTGGCTGATGGGGTCAGTGTAAGCTTGGTGGTCTTTGCTTTTGACAGTTTCTTCTTCGTTCTGCGCAACATGGCGGCTGCTGGTTTCGGTTTCATCGTCGCTCGAATCGGCGTCTGCTGCGGGGTAGTTTCGTGTTTTCCGTAGATTGTACTTGTTTTCTGCCATCGTGTGTTCGTTTTATTATAATATGCGAGATAGTTAAATATGCGGTATCTTTATACACTGTTATTATTGGTGGGGAGGGGAAACAATTACGGGAACTTAATATTAAATATGGTCTTATTCTAGGCTTACTCTAGTTGAGGATTGCAATGTTTATCAACTGTTATTCAAGCCAGTACGTTGGGTCGCCAATTCTTATTGATTTTCTAATTAGTGTCTTACTTAATTATAATTCTAAATCGTTAACTTTTAACTAACAGTTTGCTCGGATGTCCTCAGTAAAAGTGGATATAAACAGTGATGCTATCGGGATCTGAGGGCAATGGCTGCCACGTGCTAAGCCTAGCTTCTCTTTGCAAAAATCAGTGTTATTACTTACAAAATTCCCTAGGCTATTTAAATATAGCTCACAAATGATCTTCTTGGACTTGATAATAAATATACTTATACTTGTGGTCTCCTTTACTTTATTGTAGTGAGTAGAATGTGTTTTGGTATTTATTCTGGATGTCAACAAAAGGTAGGTGTACAAATTCTAAGATTTCTTTACTATTTGAATAAAATACAAAGTTACAGAGGAACAATACAATATTTATTTATTTATTCGTACAATTATGTTTCAAAAGGTTCTCAATTAAAGGGATTTACAATAATATACAACTCAGGGGGAACAGTTACAATGTGTGGCCTAGCCTAGAAGGTAAATGACAAATAAACTGGTAGGCCTAAAACTAAATGTTCATATTTTGGGTTCTAAATGGGGTTTCTTTACAAATGAGGGCTCCTTTTCTCAGGGGGGAAGTATCGTGCTGACTTGAATAAGGTTTGGATGATATTTGAAAGAATATTAAGTCCAATTAAGCTGATGTGTTGAAAAATTACAACAATGGAAATTTTGGTTGTTGTCCAAAAGGAGAGTCCAATGGTTTCACTGACTTTATGAATGGTTAAAATACTCAAAATTAAATTTGGAAAGATAGTTCAATATAAAAAAATACTCTCTTGAGGTTACTTTAACTTTAGAACATTAGGCTTGTTCTATTTAAATGTCTGTATTCTTTCCAGTCCCTAAATAGAATACAATGGAAGGAGTTTACCAATCTGCTTACAAATGTTCTTCGCTCAAATACCAGTTTTTGGGGGAAATCAAATAAAAAGGAGTGAATTTAAAGATGGTATTAATTGAGCAGTAAGTCCCTAATAAAATGAGCTCTAAGCGATGCAAAACTTAGGCCATACTGGGAAATTTAAAATAGGAACTGTGTCCTTCACAGATTCTAGGTCTTAACACTAGGGCATCTGGAGCAAGAAGAAAGATCTGGTAGAGATGTGGTCTGGAAGCATGGTCCATTGTTGAGAAGCACATGTTCACACAATTGTTGACACTGGTCACTGTAATTTAGATTCCTTAAGGACTATTTTTGAAAAGTATATTATATTAAATTTTAATTTTATTGCAATCCTCTCACATAAATTATATCTAAAATATTATTATTAACAAACATATTAAATTAAGTGAGTAGGCTATTATATGAGGATAGGCTATGAATAATTATTGGTGATTAAATTAATGAAATACATATTATTATACAATTGCACAGATAAATAAACATTAAATATATAGAGGGGAATGTTTTCTGAGGAGTGATGATAAATGGTGATTATTATTAGGCATGGACATAGGACAATTAACACAAATAACACATTTAGGGGAAATTAATTAATTAGTACATTTATATGGAAACTTAAATATAAAATAACACATAATAGGAAAATTATTACTAAATGATGAATGAATGACATGTAATACTATAATGTAAAAAAAGGATTCATCGAAATCCGTCAAGTGTTTGTCTCACAATCTGCGTGAAATAAATGGCTTGATTATTTTCATGTATAGGATAAACTCGTTGTAAAACCAACGAGCCCGTTGTAAACAGCAGCGCAGGTGACGGGACCACGATAAAATAGCAGGGAAATTCAGCGCTATTTTCTCCCATGAACTTGGGGGAAGACTGAACTGAAGTAACATAGCACCCCTTCTTATTCGGTTTTGTATACACAATTGGCTGTAATGGAAATTGTGAAAAAACGTCGTAGGATTAAAAATACCTCCGTCGCAGCAAACCTGCATACTCAGCGAATTTCCAATGAATTATAACATAACACATTAAGCCACTTAACAAGATTCGTAAGAAATATATTCACAAACAAGCGATATTAAAATATTAATTATTCTACATAAAAATAACATCGGGGATGAGTACACAGGTTTGCTGCAACAAGGAACACAAAATAATGGGGTTTTATGCAAAATATCAAAGGAACTCAGCTAAGTGAGGTCACATACCAAGTTTCATCCATATACATTCATAAATAAGCGATATATAACACTTTAATTATTTTCCATAAGAGTAACATGGGGACCGAGTACCTAGGTTTGCTGCTACGGGAACCATAGGTGAAAAATTTTTTTTTGTGCAAACAACAGTAAACCACAACCAGATGAAGCTATATACCAAATTTCGTCAGTTTATGTTCATAAGCGAGATATACAATTTTTCTTTTTCTCCATAAGGATAACATTAGACAACGTACTGTGTTTAGCACTTTCAATATCTCAGTAACCAATTGACGTAGAGCAATGATCAAAATACCAAATTGTTTGTTTTTTTAAGCTGAATTCAATGGTATAAATTAAAATTTGATTTAAATTAAAATTAAATGTTAAAACCCCAAAAACCCCCCTTCGGATGGTGCGATTCATCTGGTTTTCGAACTCGTTCAAATAAATGGTTCTTTGCACATTTGTACCAAATTTCATTAAGATCGGACCTTTTTTACGAGAGTTATCGTGCTTACGGACATATATATATATATATATAAATTTGAACGAATGGTGTTTTTGGCATCTGGGGACCTCAAAATGAAAAGTTACCATGGTCTCGGGCTTAAGTCTTACCATGAGACCTACGGTAATAGCTTCTTCCCTATAGGGGAAATTCGCTAAAAGATTGACATTAACGATTTACGTTAATTGCAAATTTTAAAACCAAATTTATCGAGATATCTCTGGTGCCAATTTATCAACTTGAGGCAGGCGGCATTCCTACAGCGAGCTCATGGAATGCCAGTATAGCCAATGAAAGGTCAACACTATACAATAGGCACACAAGTCGGCCTTATGAAATTCCCCTGTGTAATATTACAAATAACTACAAAGAATTATGACTCCATATTGCCTCGTCAAAAACATTCTGTACAAATTAAATATTCAGGAGCAATCCTTATTTTGTTATATTTAGTTTGGAAAACGAAGGGAAACGAAATGTAACAATCAAAGGATACTGAAGGCCAGACCATATTGAGTGCTTTCCTCATTGTTTGGGCTTGGTTAAAAGTAACTAAATAATAGACGTTTGGCTATTATATACAGGGTGTTTCCAAATTAATGTTGCTGTCTGTCTGTATGTGATCTTTACTAGAAAATTTATATTTAAAAAACAGCCAGACCAAATTCAACCAAATTTTGGTTATATACTCTTCTTGATAGTTTCTTTTTTAGAAAATATTATTGTTTCATAAAAACTTACCGTTTAAAAATGGCGGCCATTGAAAAGTTTTAATATCAAATATCTAAAAAACTAGAAATTTTACAAAAAACTTTTCAGAATATCAAAAGATAGAAAATGTAATTATAAATCCATATCTGCTTTAATATTGAAAATCGGTTAAAAATTAACTGAGCTATGACTGAAAAACGGAACATATGGCTAAACTTTGCTATCATTTTAGCGAATTTCCCTTATAGGAAGAAGCTATTACCGTAGGTCTCATGGTAAGACTTAAGCCCGAGACCATGATAACTTTTCGTTTTGAGGTCCCCAGATGCCAAAAACACAATTCGTTCAAATTTTTATATATGTCCGTAAGCACGATAACTCTCGTAAAAAAAGTCCGATCTTAATGAAATTTGGTACATATATGTAAAGGACCATTTATTTGAACGAGTTCGAAAACCAGACATATCGCACCATCCTAAGGGGGGTTTTGGGGGGGTTTTTTACCCCAAAAATGGTTTTTTTGAGGTTTTCACATGTAATTGTTATTTAAATCAAATTTTAATTTATACCATTGAATTCTTCTTAAAAAACAAACAATTTGGTATTTTGATCATTGCTCTACGTCAATTGGTTACTGAGATATTGAAAGTGCTAAACACAGTACGTTGTCCAATGTTATTCTTATGGAGAAAAAGAACAATTTTATATCTTGGTTATTTATGAGCATAAACTGACGAAACTTGGTATATCGCTTCATCTGGTTGTGGTTTGTTGTTGTTTGTACAAACAATTAATTTTTCACCTTTGGTTCCCGTAGCAGCAAACCTAGGTACTCGGTCTCCATGTTATTCTTATGGAGAGTAATAAAAATGTTATATATAGCTTATTTATGGATGTATATGGATGAAACTTCGTATGTGACTTCACTTAGATGAGTTCTATTGATATTTGCATGAAAACCCATTATTTTGTGTTCCTTGTTCTAGCAAACCTGCGTACTCATCCCTAATGTTATTCTTATGGAGAATAATGCATATTTTAAATATCACTTATTTATGAATATATTTCTTATGAATCCTGGTAAGAGGTTTAATGTGTTATTAAGACACATATATTCATTGGAAATTCGCTGAGTATGGAGGTTTGCTGCGACGGGGGATTAGTTATGATAGTAAAATTTAGCCATGTGTTCCGTTTTTCAGTCATTGTTCAATGTTAAAGCAGATATGGACTTATAATTAAATTTTCTATTTTTTATATTCTAAAACCTTTTTGTAAAATTTCTAGTTTTTTTTAGATATTTGAGGTTAAAACTTTTCAATGACCGCCATTTTTAAACGGAAAGGTTTTATCAAACAAATTTTTTTTCTCGAAAAAAGAAGCTACCAAGAAGAGTATTTAACCAAAATTTTGTTAAATTTGGTTTGGCCGTTTTTAAAATATAAATTTTCTAGTAAAAATCACATACAGACAGACAGATAATAAACGAAAAGAAATAGACCTCCGGTTATGTGATGATTTACGTTCCTTTTGACATAAAGAACAATATCCCGAAGTTAGCAACATTAATTTGGAAACACCCTGTATTAAAAATTAGTACATTTTGGATAGAAGGATATGTAAACCCATAAAAAATAGAAGACGCAGTGAGCATACTTACAAAAACCATACTCGTCAATAGGAAATCTAAATTTTATTATTGCTTGGATATGTGTAAAATACAATAAATCTTTTTTTTCAATTTAAATTCAAATTTTTTAATTGTAGAATTAAATAATACAACGTTTAAAATCGAATATTGTTCAGTTTCTTATTTATTACAGTTTGAAACGCCACCATTATAATTTAAAACACATTGTTATTATAATTTGCATCCTCTTTAAACCTTATAACAGCTTCTGATCCAGACTATGGTGTAATCAGGCATATATTGAGCTCTGGCCCAAACATTGTCATTTATAGTGCTTCCGTGCAAACCGTGATTCTGATAACCTCATTGAAATGATAATGTTTCTTTATTTGGTTTTAAATGTTTTCATGCTAGTGTCTTCAAATTTGATTATTCTTTGAAACGCCTAAAAAATATGTCTTGTTTGAAATAACAGCATTACAAAATATGTTTCACTTTTTTACCTTATTAAAGTTATTTTTATTTGTTAAATTATTTTTGTTTTTACTTTATGCTGGCCACCAAAAATAAAATTAATATTATTATTTAATTATTATTTAAATCGAATAGGTTTTTATTATTTTTGTATTTTTCACATATTGATTTTATGAGGAAAACGAAATACTTTAAATTTACGTTACATTTAAATTGTTATGTCTAAAAATATTTCAAGACTACAAAAATTAAGAACTGCATTTTATATTTTATATTAACTTTAAACACATAATTATGTTGGGATTTTTTGCAAAAAAACTTTTAATCCTATTTGCTTCGAGTTTTTTAATACCTCGTGATATAAAATATTTTAAAATTGTTTTCCCAATCAAGAAAAAATTCGTGTTTTCTTTATCACGGAACAACATTGTTTTAAGTAAAATATTAGTTTCAGTATAAATTTTGCGTAATAATAATTTTGAATAATAATTGTTGTTATAATTATTTTGAGAAAATTCATTAAATATATGTTTTAAGTTGAAATTTACACAAACTTGAGGTTGATAATTTAACTGTCGCAAACAATTAAAAATATAGTTTGTAAAAAGTTCAAACCATAATCACATTTTTACTTCAATTAAATATTAAAATATTTCAAGCAATTTATAATGTATTGTTTAACAAGGATGAAATCTTTGACCTTTGATGGAATGATTTACATTCCCGGTAATTATTACAATGTCAAATACCCCCGTAGCAGCAAACCTGCGTACTCAGCGAATTTCCAATGCATATATATGTATATTAATACCACATAAAGCCACATACCAAGTTTCATCAATATACATTCATAAATAAACGATTTGTGACATTTTAATTATTCTCCATAAGAATAACATGGCGGCTGAGTATGCAGGTTTGCTGGAGGAAGGAAAACAAAAAATGGGGTTTTATACAAATATCAATATAACTCATTTAGGTAAAGCCACATACCAAATTTCATTAATTTATTTTCATAATTAAGGGAGATAACACGTTACTTATTCTCCATAAGAATAACATGGGGCTGAGTACGCAGGTTTGCTGCTACGGGAGCCTTTGGAAAAAAATTGTTTTTTTGAGCAAATATCAATGGTCCACAACCAGATGAACCCGTATACCAAGTTTTGTCAGTATACGTTCATAAGTAAGCGAGATATAAAATTTTTCTTTTCCTCCATAAGAATAACATTAGACAACGTACTGTGTTTAGCACTTTCAATATCTCGGTAACCAATTGACGTAGAGAAATGATCAAAATACCAAATTGTGTGTATTTTTAAGCTGAATCCAATGGTCAAAACTAAAATTGGACTATTTCCAAAATTATATGTGAAAAATTCAAAAAACCCATTTTTGGGGTACAAAACCCCCCCAAAATACCCCTTCGGATAAAGCGATCTGGCTGGTTTTCGAACTTAAAGTCATAAATGTTGCTTTACACGTTTATACAAAATTTCATCAAAATCGGATAATTTTTACGAGAGTTATCGTGCTCACGGACACACATATATATATATACAGTTTCGAACGAATGGTGTTTTTGGGGTCTGGGGACCTCAAAACGAAAAGTTATCACGGTCCCGGGCCTAGGTCTTACCATGCCGACTACGGTAATAGCTTCTTCCCTATAGGGGAAATTCGCTAATATCTGATAAATGAGGCATAATCTACAATCCGTCATTACAATGACGACCAAAGGCTTATAAATGATGAACAGAAATTGCTATAGCACCTGTCACCATTACAAGAGATATTGTATTTTAATGGCTAGACGGAACGAATTGGCTGTCATTATCCCTGATGGTTTGTTCAACTAGTCACATTGTTCACATTAGAGTCATTCATGGTATATACCTGGCTTTCTAAATAATGATATCGTGTTTGCATATATTTATGTTTGCAATATACATAATATAAAATAAACCGGGAATATAAAATGTTTGCAAACACTTTAATATATGCAAACATTTATATTAAATAAATAAAACTACTTCTAGATATTATGAAAATATATATAGGGTGTTCCGGAACTCTGTATAAATATTCAATAAAAGTTGTTCCTTGGACCAAGATTATCACGTTTATAAACATAAACTTGGGTCTATGGTACCTACATTTTCGTCTGTCTCTGTCTACCCTATGCAAACATTATTAAAGAGTATTATTGAATACAACCAAAAATAGTATTACAAAATATTATTTACAGTATTATTCACTACCAATAATATTCAATGCGTAAATTTGACAATGATACTTGAAATTAGGAAGTATAATTAAAAGTATTATTAAAATTCTATAATACTCAATAATACAATAATTTAAATTTTAATAGTACTTAATGATACAAAATATAAAATCTATAATAATGAACTATAATTTTGTTTATTCAAATGGTTATTTTAGTTTTAAATAGTATGAATTTTCAATTAAATTGCTTAATAAACCAATAATATAAATTTAAAAAAAGAATTTTAGTTGTAAAAATGTCATGACCAGGACAGATTTCGAACCTACGATATTTGACTTACTGTCCACACGCCTTAACCCCGCGGCCGTTCCGCCCCTTGGGGACATACCCTGTATAATTCAAACTATAATTTAGTATTATAGCTTCAATGATGCATACTACACTTAATAATACTCTTTATAATACCAACTATCATATAATAACTGTACAGTAATACGTATTTCACTCAATAACACTGTATGATTCAGTTTACTGGTATTATAACAATTTCCTATAGTACTTTGCTTATAATACCCAATACTTTCAATGATACATATTTCATTTAATAATACTGTATAATACAGTTGACTGGTATTATATAATTCTCAATAATACTAAATCTTTTATTATAGCCAATATTACAGTACTATTAGCTCTCAAAGATATCACAGACCATATTATTGAATATTATAAAGTATAATTGATGTATTAATAATACTCAATAATCATGTTTACATAGGGCATGTCCTTTTTTACAAATTGCTTCATAGATCCAAAACTATTGAAGATAAAAAGTTGAAATTTTGTATGATCATGTAAATATAACTCATAAATGATTGTACAAAAGTGCAATATTTCAAGCCAAATGATAAAAAAAAGGCAAGTCTATAAAAACGTTAAACGTAAATATCTTAAAAATGGCTAATGTTTAAGAATAAGTTTGAGGATTATAGAATATGCATCTTTTAAAGACAAATCTAACGATACCTTATAGAAAAACTTAATTAAAAGTAACGAAAATATGACACACTTTACAAATCAATGTAATTTCAACGTTACAATAATACAATTTAAACATTAAATATGTGACAGTGTGCATTAATCAGATTTGTTCTGTCCACTTCATGTTATCATTCAATCAGCTGTTTGTAATAACATATTTTTTAAATAAGGAAAGTAGCCGCCGTAGACCCATGTTTATATTGTGAATATATTTGTCTTGGTCCAAAGAAAGATTTTTATAGGATATTTCCAGAGAGTTCTGGAACACCTTGTATATATTTATAAATAAATATAAATGAATACATATTATTTATCTTAAATAAATGTTGAGATTTCTCTGATTAACAGGTTCACACTGTTACAATACCAAGAAAGTGTTCATCTCTTAAATTCGGAATGTATTTGTTCCCACAAGAGCCGGGTTCAATTTCTGGTGATATCTCACTTTTGAAACTCAGTCTGCCATCGTGCTTCGGAAGGAACGTTAAACCGTTGGTCCCGGCTGCATAAGCAGTCGACAGGTGATGTCAGAGGCACTAGAGCGACCTGCAAACTCTGACAACAGATCTTGGCCAGAAGGTTACACGAACTTTATTTTAACTTGAAAAATCTGCAAATGACTGCAAATAACTTTGATCGTGGGAGCGGATATCCTACTGGATAACAAATTGGTAAGGATATGATAAATGCTCATCTTTAATAACAAATACTGTAACACTGAATCTAGCGGTTTCACGCAATTAATCACCTAATGTACTGACTAGTAAATGGCTAGGTAATTGCATACTGCATTTCCTGGTAAGTGCCTAAATGATCGACTAATGCATTGCCCAGTAAATGTATAGTTAATCGCCCAACGCATTGCCAAGTAAATGTATGGTTAATCACCCAATGCATTGCCTAGGAAATCGCCCAATGCATTGCCTAGTAAATCGTTCAATGCATTGTCTGATAATTACACAGTTAATCGCCTAATGCACTGCATAGTGAATGCCTAGTTAATCGGTTATGCATTGCCTTGTAAATCGCCCAATGCATTGCCTTATAACTCGCCCAATTCATTGCCTTATAAATCGCCCAATGCATTGCCTTATAAATTGCCCAATGCATTGCCTTATAAATTGCCCAATGCATTGCCTTGTAAATCGCCCAATGCATTTGCCTTGTAAATCGCCCAATGCATTTGCCCTGTAAATCGCCCAATGCATTGCCTTGTAAATCGCCCAATGCATTTGCCTAGTAAATCGTCCACTGCATTGCCTTATAAATCGCCCAATGCATTTGCCTTGTAAATCGCCCAATGCATTGCCTTGTAAATCGCCCAATGCATTGTCTTGTAAATCGCCCAATGCATTTGCCTAGTAAATCGTCCAATGCATTGCCTTGTAAATCGCCCAATGCATTGCCTTGTAAATCGCCCAATGCATTGCCTTATAAATCGCCCAATGCATTTGCCTAGTAAATCGTCCAATGCATTGCCTTGTAAATCGCCCAATTCATTTGCCTACTAAATCGTCCACTGCATTGCCTTATAAATTGCCCAATGCATTTGCCTTGTAAATCGCCCAATGCATTGCCTTGTAAATCGCCCAATGCATTGCCTTGTAAATCGCCCAATGCATTGCCTTGTAAATCGCCCAATGCATTTGCCTAGTAAATCGTCCACTACATTGCCTTGTAAATCGCCCAATATATTTGCCTAGTAAATCGTCCACTGCATTGCCTTGTAAATCGTCCAATGCATTTGCCTAGTAAATCGCCCAATGCAGTGCCTAGTAAATCGCCTAACGCATCGCCTAATCCATTACCGGTTCTGTTCCAGTCGTTCCAGTCCAAGCTGTCCTTCAGTTCCAAGGAGATCGTCGCCCTGAGCTGTTCCTGGTGCAAGACCGCCTACCACAACAAGGAGTCCTGCTTCAACCTGCAGAAGATAGGGGAGGAGTGTAATCTAGGTGCGTTGAGAGACAAAGTACACTATTATTGAGAAACTTTGTTATATTTTTTACTCGGTGGCTATTTTATCATGAAACAATTTTTTCCCTACAACTGCACCTCAAGTGTTTCTTTCCGATCTAAGGATCCATGGTATAACAACTGTTTTCTAATTAGTGAGCGTACAAGATTTTATCACTCGCCGAGTTAATTGAGTATTGCTGATCGATTATTGCTTTGGAACAAGCTAACTTGGTGTTTATAACATCAAGGTCGTAAATTCAGCTAAAATGGATGAAAGTGAATGCTTGTGGGTGGGTATCCAAAATTTAATTTGTAGGAAAATTGTGTGCGTAATTTGAGTGCAAAGTATCTTTATCGCCTTTGCAAGATTAAAGTTTTCTCTTAAGCAGTAAAGGCATACTTTACACTCTCATTACATGATTAACCATTACTTGTTAAATTACTATGCTATCATATATTATACATTTTATAAGGTTGACAGTTAAATTGTTTAATGTACGTTTCAAACTCCTTCACAACGAAATATATGTTTTAGCGAATTTTCCCTATAGGGAAGAAGGTATTACCGTGGTCGGCATGGTAAGACCTAGGCCCGGGACCATGATAACTTTTCGTTTTCAGGTCCCCAGATGCCAAAACCACCATTCGCTCAAAGCTGTATATATATTTGTATATATATATATATGCATATATATATATATATATGTATATATATACATATATATGTGAGTGTGTGTGTGTGTGTATGTGTGTCCGTGAGCACGATAACTCTCGTAAAATTAATCCGATTTTGACGAAATTTGGTATTAACGTGTAAAGCAGCATTTATGACTTTAAGTTCGAAAATCAGACTTATCGACCTATCCGAAGGGGTATTTTGGGGGGGGTTTGTACCCCAAAAATGGGTGTTTTGAGTTTTTTATATGTAATTTTTGAAAAACTCAAATATTATTTTTGTTTTCATTGGAATCAGCTTAAAAATACACACACTTTGGTGGTTTGATCATTGCTCTACGTCAAATGGTTACAGAGATATTGAAAGTCCTAACCACAGTACGTTGTCCAATGTTATTCTAATGGGGAATAAGAAAAATTGTATATCTCGCTTATTTATCAACTTATCCTGATGAAACTTGGTATATTGCTTCATACCGTTGTGGTCTATTGATATTTGCACAAAAAACCTTTTTTGCCCGATAGTTCCTGTAGCAGCAAACCTGCGTACTCAGCCCCCATGCTATTCTTATGGGGAATAAGTAATGTGTTATCTCCCTTAACTATCAACCTAAATTAATAAAACTTGGTATGTGGCTTTACCTATTTGAGTTATATTGTTATATGTGTAAAACCCATTTTTGTATTCCTTGCTTCAGCAATCCTGCATACTCAGCCACCATGTTATTCTTATGGGTAATAATTCAACCGTCATAAATAGTTTATTTATGAATGTATATTGATGAAACTTGGTATGTGGCTTTATGTGGTATTAAGATACATATATATGCATTGGAAATTTGCTGAGTATGTAGGTTTGCTGCTATAGGGGGTATTATCTCTCTTTATTCGATTTAAAGGGCAACTTTTAAAATTTTTAATAAAGTACAAATTAAAAAAAGACTAATTTTAGTAACATTTTAATTTGTTGTTAGTTAGTTTTCTCGTTAGATACTTAGTACAATTATTTAGGGGGTAGAATCTTAATAAGGATAAACAAATAAAATTCAACTTTATACAACGAAAATTAAGTAAACGAAATAGAGTCACCAATAGTTTATTTTAAACAGCAAACATACCTAACAAAATTAATTATAAATATTTGTTTGGTCCTGTACAAATAACGAAAATAATAAAATATTTGTATAATTTTAATTTTATATCTTAAGTAGTTCTTTATGCTTAGAGGCGAGAAAATAAAAACACAAGTTACACGAGTTGATGCAATCTTAATAACAAATCTGCAAACAGAATGATCAAAGTTTCTAGGACGCAAAAGTGCTTAGTTGTTCAACTTAGAACTAACACTTCTGCTTTTGTACAACTTGCAGATGCTATATCATTTCCATTATCCTTTGCTTGAGATAAGGTTAAGTCATATTGGCATTGTTCTTTAGTAAGATTACTGAAACTTTGTTTGTTTAAAGTTCGGAATTTGTTTAAAACTTGTTTTCCAAAAGATACGAGTTTGTACCCCAAAAATGTTTTTTTTGAGTTTTTTAGATATAATTTTTGAAAAAGTCAAATTTTAATTTTGTTTACATTGGAATCAGCTTAAAACAATTTTTGAGCTGACTGGATATCAAACAAAACTTAAATATTTTATCAACTGTTTTGGGTGTTAAATTAAGAGATTCGCTTTAGTTTTTATTTCACTGGTATTATTTTCAATATCATTGTGGATTAACCGCTCGATCACTTTGTATTATCTAAAAAAGGTTGAAATGATCTCCACTACCGTCAAATGATCCAATCTTCATCAAAGCTATGTAAACCAAATTGGACCACTAGATCCCTAATCGCTAAACCACTAAATCACTGTCTAAGACGCCGACGCAACTAGGGCGTATTTTAAGGCAAATATGAATGAATTATGAGTGTAGAATGGGTGAGATGCTTTGTGTAGCCTTGTTACTGACTAAGTCCGACTGATTCTTTAGCCAGGATCATTAATTAATACCCCCGTCGCAGCAAACCTGCGTAATCAACGAATTTCTAATGTATAATATATGTCTTAATATCACATGAAGCCGCATACCAATTTCATAAAAATATATTCACAAATAAGCGATATATACAATTTGAATTATTCTCCATAAGAATAACATTAGGAACGGGTACGCAGGTTTGCTGCAACAAGGAACAAAAATTAAGGGGTTTCATGTAAATATCAATATTAATCAACTAGGTGAAGCCACATACAAAGTTTCATCAGTATACATTCATAAATAAGCGATATATACCATTTTTATTTTTCTCCATAAGAAAAACATGGGGGATGAGTACGCAGGTTTGCTGCACAAAGGAACACACAAAAATGTTTTTTTTTCAAATATATATATATATATATATATATTTATATATACAGTTTGGAACGAATGGTGTTTTTGGGGCCTAGGTCTTACCATGCCGACTACGGTAGTAGCTTCTTCCCTATAGGGGAAATTCGCTAATACCCCATTGGCATTTGACATCAGTAGTGCAGGTAAATTCAACATTTTCAATATGTTTTTACAAGAATTATCATATTATTAATCAACAATCAAATAAAATAGGCCACTTTCTGTTATTACATATACATACATGTACATATGTAATCAAAAACACACCAGCCGGCATGCGAATGGGCTGGTACCTTTATCGTTAAGAATTTCCAAACTCCAAAATAAGAAGAAGAAAAACACTGTACTTAAACAAATTATCTCTATAAACATTTAAACGTACAGTTTTAAAGATTTCATTTCAAAATAAAACAAATGATCTCCACAACATAAATTATATTTTACTTAAGATGTTTTTCATTTGAATCTAATAGATTAAGTATAAAAGGTTACTCACAAAAATCCTTCGTCAATTCATTGATTCACATGATGGTCACTTGTATTTCGTCCCTTATCAAAGCCATTTTATCGAACTTCAATTTCGGTCCAGTGACGAGCTTGTTGTTTGTTTTTGGAGGGATTAGGAGGCCCCGGCATAGCCGGCTAGGCACGTCTCCCTTGGGATATTGTGCAGCCACCGCACCGGAAAGAGGGAAAAGAGGGATGGGAAAGGTGGTAGGACGGGGTCAGTCTGCCTCACTCCGGAAAGGGAGAGAGAAGCTTACCTAGCTGCCGGGCTCTGTGGGTGACATAACCCCAGGACGATTCGCCCTCTAACCCGACGTCCTCCTAAGTCCATCAGACAGGGATTGCCATCGCACAGAGCCTCCAACTTCTCAGGGGTCGGGTGGCCCCAGGACGGTTCGTCCCCAGCCCTTAAGTCGGGTAAGGGCCCTTCCTCCCAGGCACCTGTCCCATGCTGCAAGGAAGATCCACTACTCCCTCCAAGGACTTGGACTAGACTGGGTATCCAGGCTTAACTGGGAGTCAAGCACCCAGAAGAGACAAGGAGGAACCAAGGAAGGGAAATTGGTCACACTGGATAGCCAAAAGACTTACCAATACTGTGACAGCTTCATTTTGCTGTACCCAATGTCGACCTCTGTACTAGTACGGACCAGTCAGAGAGCCGTCGAGGGCTACCTGGGAGTGACGAGCTTCGTTATGGGGTGATATTGCAGTGTTATCGGGGTTTGATAATGCTATTTAAGATAAAAACTCATTAATTAATATTTTATTTTTGATCATTTTAATTTCAACATATATTTTATGGAAAATATGTGAGTCTTGTGAAATCGGCGATGGATTATTAGCATGTTACATTAAATTATATTACTTATTTTATATATTTTAGGGCTCAAAATTTTCATTATTCTTAAAAGAGTCTAAGACAATTTGATATTTCAGGTCATCATGTCAACATTATTGTTCCGCCATCTTGGATTGTGAAACTGCCAAGAAGAGGAAGTTTCAAATCCAGCCTTCGAAAGTCGCCTAAAAAGAAACCATCGAGTAAAAAGCGAAGTAAAGAAAAGGTATGTACCATTACTAGTAGCATACTTTGTTTATTGTGTTCTCGAATAAAGGTATGTACCATTACTAGTAGCATACTTTGTTTATTGTGTTCTTGAATAAAGGTATGTACCATTACTAGTAGCATACTTTGTTTATTGTGTTATCGAATAATGTATTTCTTTTTAAATCAACCTCTTATTTCTCTTTCAAAAAAACGGTAAATGAAAATTGAACACACCTTCATGAATAGGTTATTGTAGACTGATTGTGATTGTTATGGAACTCGGGTGGCGCTTTCATAACTGCAAGATTGAATCATGCGACGTCAAAGACATTTCTATCGACTATGATTAATGACTATGAAATTGAAACTGGCAGAAGAGAACGATCCGAGATAAGTAGGTTAGCTGTAAGAGGCACTCAGAGTATTTAATTAGCAAACGTTAGAGAGCTCGTGTTGATCCTGCGCTTCAGTTAAACCTTCTTGAGCTCAACAAGAATTAAAGCGCTTCATTATATGATTTGGGCTCACAATGGATTCTGCAATGTAAATAAGTTTGACGATCCATAAGTGAGGGAGTTCGTAGTGGAGAGAAGGGGATTGTTGTAATTCTCTTGGAATGTGATTCTACTTTGAATACAGTTCGCTTTGTTAGGTTTTGCTTGAGTAAACTTAAGTTAGTGTTAGTGATTTGGTTAGTAAGTCTAGGTAAGGGGCACATAAATTAAACGTTATCTACAGTTGATATTGTTTTTAGGAAAATTAACCAAACAATGGTTTCACGAAACATGTTTAAACCTAAAATGAACTGGGGACTTTGTGGAAGCAACCCCAATGGACAATCTATACTTATTTAATAGGCGAGCAGGTTTTTGTGACAATCACTCCTCCTAAACTACTGAGCCGATTTTCATGTTTTTGGTGTCATTGGAAAGAGCCTAACTTAAAGTTGTGCAGGAAACTTTTTTTAAAGAGAAATAGTTTGTGAGTAATTACTTGTTTTTTTTCCCTGGTGCCCCTTAAAGTTGAGTTTTTTTCCTATAAGCTTAACATTGGAAATTAACTGAAAGTTTTAAAGAATCAGCTGGATAGAGTAAACACAGTTAATCAGCAGGCCATGTTGGCTTTGGAACGGTAACAAAATATTTATACATTTATATAATGTCAGTATAATATTACGTTGTGATCGCGAGCAAAGCCGCGGCAGGCTACTAGTAGACAATTAATACACAAGTGAAGATTCAGCCTGTTATATTTTATATGGTTAAGTGATTTTGTAAATACTCCTATGTTGTTTCTGAACCGATTTTGACCTACAATGTCGCACAGAATGCCCACGATGTTAGATGTTCCCAGTGAGACATTCACAGGGTGCCCTCAAAGTTATTTTCCACCAAAAAGAATTACAAGGGGGTCTGTTTTAATACAATAGCATTCTACAATATGCAAACCCAACTCTACATGATAGATTTTAAGCTGAATGTAAATACTCAAACTAATGAAATAGCATCAATATCAGAATAGAGCTTCAAATAATATATATAAATATTTTAATAAAATACAAAATATATGATATATACAATATGACATAATATAATACAATATGATATATATTGTTGTTAAATTGTAATAATTTTTATGAAATACGATTTCCTGTCTTTCTGTTTGTATTTACAGTAGCCTGCTAGTTGTAGTGCATTCTGAATGCAGAATAATTACTTTTGGGCTCCTTGACACGTTTAAATTGCACACATCACCACAAAAAACAATCCTGTAACATAAATAATCAATCACTGTTCAATGGAATCTCTTTTTCTATTTTTAAGTTTTTTAGGTGAAATATTAATTAGTTTAACAATTTTTATTTATAAAATCCAAACAAATTTTAAAACATTACGAAAATGTTTTTTAGCTTTTTAAAGATTTGATTTTGAATGAAACAGGGCAATCAAATTAAACACCTCTTTCCTACAAGTGCCAGAACGAAAATAAGTCCAAATATTTTCTCAAAGCAGAGTAATGGAAAATTAAAATTAAACCCAACTTGGCTTAATTAAATGAATAATAAAGAAACAATTGATTACTTTGCCCAACGCTTGATGTGACTGTAGACTTCCTACTCAAAGGCCATTTAATTATCTCCATAAGGTCAGAGACAGGTCTGCGTACTGACATTTGCCAAAGCTTGATTAATTCATGAAGGAACACCCAAACCACAATTACACTAACTGGGTCTGCCGTGTCTATACTGTGATACTGTGGTTACTCAAGACATATCCTTGTCATTAAGTGTGTTGAAGTGTCAGGGTCTTGTTTTGAGGCTCCTCTTGGAAAACAAATTCCCTGAAATAACACCCACTACGCCACCAACCCACGAATGCATTAACGCAGTGAGGCAAATTTTGCAAACAGTGTTTGGTTTGGGATCTGATACGTTATTTTTTCAGCAAATTATATCCGTTATCAAACTAACGGCTATCATTACATTTATACACTTCTATTTAATTACCTAACATGTAATTAAATATGTGTTTCAATACATAACAATATGTTTGCAGTAATAGTGTTGTAAACATACTATACACATAATATTTTACAAGGCAATCGATTTCAAACGGTCACGCCAATCACCTGGTCCAATCAGAGAATGAGGGAAAATTCTTTCAAGAAGGAAAATTTTTTTGTGGGACAACATTATTTTCTATATTAATTTAATAAATTAAAAAATATATAATAAATATAAATATAATAAATTAAATTAATAATTTAATTAAATTAATATTTTATATTAAATTATAAATATAAAAATAAGTATAATTATTGAATTTTAATAGTAAAATTGTTAAAATAAATGGAAATAATTTTTTTTTTTTCATAAAAATGGACCAGGTGATTGAAATCGATTGCCTTGTACAATCTCATATGTACATTTATTGTCATGTATGTAAGTACACTGTAATTGTAAATATATGATAGTATTGTTATACGTATTTAATTATTGTTATTGAGTCTTATTGGTAAAATTGTTATTGGATAATAATTTTATTTCACAAAAATATTTTCAGACTTGAAAGAATTTTCCTTTATTTTCTGATTGGACTGTATTATATATAAAATTTTTGGAAACTGCACTGTGATTTATGATATTAGTTCTTGGAATTAAAATTAACAAATATGGGCGTAAATATGTAAGAGAAGCCCCTAGCTCGAACCTCACTTTATCAGCAAGTTTAGCCTAAAAATAGATATTGCTGTGTACGCAGAACGAAAAGAAGTTTGATATTTTAACTACATTAAACGAAGTATAAATAACAAATGTCAGTCTGTAGGACAATCATCAGTGAACACTAAATATTAACTCTGTATTGTTATAAAGAAGATTATCGTCACTTATAAGTGAAGAGACTTTTCTGTGTACCGAGTGAGAGCTCAAAGGTTGTTGACTCTTCCAATCACTTGTTCAAAATCAATGTAACAGCCCTTTGTTGAATCATATATTATAAGTCACACTTGTTTTGGAAAGTAAAGATTCTAAAATTACTATGTGTTTATCTTTTCCAATTACAAGTATAAGCAATTATAATATAAGTGGTGAGATATAATGTAATTACTCTCTGCATATATGTAAAAGGTTCTTCGGTGTTATATTAATTTTACAAAATCAATGTTATCTTAAATATATCTAAAATAAACGTTATCAGGAAACTGATAAATACTTTCTCCCTTTTAGCCAAACTTTAATGAATAAATTGCTTTTTATTTACTAAATATAGACTACAAAGCACGGTCGAATATACAGAAAATCTTGCAAACAAGTGGTTTTCGAAAACGTCCACCCAAATCCCTGTTTTGGAGGCACTACAGAATCCATTGCTACACTCGTGGTTTTAACCCTTTCAGTGCTATGGCCCGATATATCGTCTTTTGAATCTGTTATCAATAAACACTGTTACTGCTTCATAAGCGATTGTACCGTTAGGCGCTCAGTCTGCAGTCTGAGTCTGACATGTGGTGAAACCTGGTAGACACGAATTGAACTACCTCGTCCAGCACCTAGTCTCTATATTACCAACTGATCCACTGCAGCTGCTAGCCTGACCAGTGGCTGTGCGGTCTAAAGCGTTACCTTCCCGGCCGGGGGTAACACTTGGATCGAGGGTTCGAAGCCCGTCACAGTCGGTGGTTTTTATGTGCAACTCATGGAGAGTTCACCTGTCTGTGGCAGAGTTGAAGGGGGGCATGGACCTTAAGCAAACGGTGGACGGCTCGGGTCCAAGCTGACGGGATGGGTGGATTCTTTGTGAGTTGCACATCTGATCAGGTGTTTTGCTACTTTTTACCTATCCTTTACTGTGTGTGTCCAGCGGAAGCACGTTTTTATTAATTTTAACTGTTCAGGCGTTCAATATATTAAAAAAATCAACAAAACATCACATATTCAACTACTCCTTTCAGTAGCTTAGCACTCAAAGGGTTAAGAGGGGAAATTCCCCCTATTCCCCCCGAGGGTTATTAAGGGGCAACATATTTCAAATTTACTTTGTTGGTCAATGCTAACTGGACAAGCATATCAAGTTTGAACGAAATTGATCAGTAAATAAGAGAGAAATAGTAATTTTTGTATCCCCATAAGAATAACATTGGACAACATACTGTGTTTACCGCAAAATGAAAATTTAAATTTTCTCCGCAACCAGTAATCGTAGAATATTAATTCAAAATACTGAATTATTTCGTTTTTTGAGGTCTATTTAATGGTGAGTAGTAATATTTTTTTATATCCATGTTTTTTTATAAAAAATCAAAAACTGAATTTTTGATATTTTAAGTCTTGTAATTTCTAAACCCGAATTTTTACAGAAGTGCGGGTGGTGTCATTTTGTTGGAAAACTAAAGTTATACAAACCACTAAAGTTTAATCAAAATTGTTAGAGCCGTTTTTGAGAAATCTTAATTTTTCATGTTTTTTAGCGGTTTTTGGGGGATAATTACCCTTAAAAATCAAAAATTACAAAAAATTACAAAAACACCTGGAGATATCATGGATTAGTACGGTACCTACATACCAAATTTCATAAAAATCGGACCATTGGTTAGGGCTCTAGCTCTGTACACATCCATACAGACAGACAGATAGACATCACGTAAAAATCACTTTTTTGGATTCAGGGAGCACCGATACGAATATTTCCACTAACAACTCAAATTCGAAAATTTTGACGAAAACAATACTTTCTCCATATACGATGTATAAGGGGGAGAAAGTAAGAATCAATGAATATAGCGTTGTATTATGTTCTCTATGGATTCCTCAACCGCTCAACCGAAGTTAATGGAATTTTACATAGTTATTCAGGTTAACCCTAGTAAGGTTTAGAGCCATAAATAAAGGTCTCGGACTAAAGCTTCACTCCACTGACCTTTAAAGGTAGCAATGTTATTCATGTGAATTCATCTGTTTGTACAAGTTATAGAGTTAGTCTCCGAATCTCTGATCAAGTCTTCTGGTTTCAATTACCTTATCGTCAAGTAATCCTATTTTCCTTGAAAGGCAACCGGTTTCAATCCACTATTGGGATCTTCATCAGGCCAAAGTCAAAGTTATCGTTCTTCTCGAACATTTCCGTATTTTAAAACCCACTGAGAAATTTGAGGAATTCCAAGAAGAACTAGAACTTTGATGTCCGCCTGATGAAGATCCCAATAGTGGATTGAAACCGGTTGCCTTTCGAGGGAAATAGGATCACTTGACGTTAAGACAATTTAATCCAGTAGACTTATATTGATCAGTGATTCCGAGGCTTATCTTCATAACTCGTACAAACAAATTAAATCATACAAATAACATTGCAACTTTAAAAGTCAGTGGGGTGAAGCCCTAAGGTCCTAGTATCTTCATTTATGGTTTTAAACCGTCCTAGAGTTAACCTGAATAACTATGCAAATTTGATTTGTTTTTATTTTATCAGATAAAATATTAGTTTTGCTTCAAATTGTTTTAAACAGTTGTTTATTTATTTATGTAGCAAGTTAAGTTATTGTAAATATTGTTTGTAGTAAAGATTTTTCAGTGATGTGTTTTACTCTCGGGCATTGTGTGACGGTGACCGCTATTTCAGTGTAAAACGATACAATTTTAAGAGTTGGTATCCCTTTCACAAACTCTTTGGTTATTTTACACAGGGAAATCACACATCAAAACAACTAAACTCGGATGCTTGCTTTTTAGAAGCAAAATAATTCAAAACGGTCCCGCTGTTACCAAAATAAGCAGAAATGAATCTATATAAAAGCTCGGGGAACAAAGGGGTATTTAATTAGTCCAAGATAGAACCGTCGTGTTTATCATCCACTTGTAGAAGTGTAATTGGTTCAAGAGGAGAGACGGAGCTTCGGGTGAACTGACTCGGCTAACCGTCGCGTCGAGCTTCGGGTGAACTGACTCGGCTAACCGTCGCGTCGAGCTTCGTGTGAACTGACTCGGCTAACCGTCGCGTCGAGCTTCGGGTGAACTGACTCGGCTAACCGTCGCGTCGCTCCACTACGGACTAACTCAGTTGGCATTCGAGATTGCTACTATCTCTTGTTGATATGGCCATGCGATAATCTGTTTATTTAATTTATACTAAATCTTTGTCACACAATGTTTTAATATTGTTGAGATTGTTTTTATACACACTATTTTTTTTATTTAACACGTAATATACCACAAGTTAGATCACAGGTTTTGAGAACTGCTTTTTTAGTTGAAAATTAATATGTATGTGCGACAATAAAATTTGCAACACCTTTAAATTTTGTGAAACTACACTCCTCACACATATGACAAATACTTGTAATAAGGGGTTTAAAATCTGTGGTTAATATATATATATATATATATATGTATGTTGAATAAACACTCTCCTGAAAGTTCATGATCATGTAAAGGGATCAACTTTTAACATTATCAAAATAATTATCCTGAAAATCATGGTTATTTATGAAGAATTCATGGAGAGCGAAAATATTTGTTGGTACTGCATTCTGGGATAACATTAATACAATTTTACAGCTGATAAACAAGTATATGACTTATATTGTTATTAACTTTTATAGTTACCATTATTGTTGGGTTTTTGAATTGTTGAAATTAACTTAATAACATCCATTGTATTTATGTACAGTTTATAACAATAAAATTGTAGATTAGTTTATGACTCTGTCAATTGCACAAATTTGTGTTTAAAGGCAATCAAAAGTTCTTAATTCTTGATGATTAAAATATTATCTGTTGAAATGTTTCAATCAACTTTTCTGAGATATCAGAGGCAAGAGAGGAATATGGTCAAACAATACTTGCATAGAGAAAAGATCGAAAATAAAAATATTACTTTAATTTATTTCTCATCTGAACGATGGAATTTGTTGCAGATAGACAAAGACCCCAAGACTTTTGTGATAAAGCCCATCCCGACGGCCAACGTTCGGCCTGTGATTGTGTTCATCAACCCCAAGTCTGGTGGCAACCAAGGTGTCAAACTGCTGCAGAAGTTCCAGTGGCTCCTCAACCCCCGGCAGGTGTTTGACCTCACCCAGGGTGGTCCCAAGATGGGGTGAGTAACATAATTGGGTGGTAGTAACAATAAGTCAACATGTATTACCACAGAGATATTCCTTATCCTGTACATGTCCAACCAATCGACCTGAAGATTTGCATGTAGATCGATAATTTATCTGGGCTACATATAGGCCTATTCCCATTTTGGAAATCCCTTAAGGCTCCGCCCATGTGGCCCTTGAAGTTGCTTATGCTATTCTTATGGGAAGAAGGTATAATGGATCAAATAATTACTTAAATAGATGTACTGTAGTTGCAGCAGGAATTTGAATCAGCTATGCTAAGCACAAGGCCTTTAGGAGGAAAATCAGTAGATGTTATGAAAAGACGAATGATTGCCACGAGCAATGGTCATTTGTTGAGAGTGGTCGTGAGCAAATAATTAATTATTTTTATATGGTGGCCGGCACTCCGGCAGTAAAATATAGTAGTGCATTTTTTCATGCTTGAGTATTATCCTTTTATTTAATCTAATCCCGCAAATTTACCTAGGACGGCAATCATTTCGTGATTAATTTACAGGTTCATATTAATCAACTCTTCTTAGCCCCTGGCAAAGATTTATTATACAAACTAGAAGACCCGTTGTGGTGTCGCCCGCATAAATTATGACAGTTGTAATTGCTGCATGCTGGTAGCCCATGAAACTCGTATGATTCAAGATCAGCTGTTTGAATGTTCATCAGCTCAAACCAAAGCAAATGTCCTTAAGGAATACATGGTAACTTTGAAGCCCCGTGGGACAAAGTCCTATAGCTGAATCGGTATGAAAACACTTTAACTTTGCTGTTTTAGACCTAAAGAATCAATGTACCAAATTTTACCACTCTAGCATGCAGGAAAGATGGAGAATTAGTGATGAGTGAGTGAGGGCTTTGCCTTTTATATGTTAAGATAAACATCCTACAACGTTTTGAGTTGAAAAACGATTGTGTAAATGATATAACCTCCCTGCATACCCAACCTTAGACACACGCTAAATCTGTTAGCGTGTTCTAATGAACACGCTAAGGTATTTACGATTGTGTAAATGATATAACCTCCCTGCATACCCAACTCTAATGAACACGCTAAGGTATTTACGATTGTGTAAATGATATAACCTCCCTGCATACCCAACTCTAATGAACACGCTAAGGTATTTACGATTGTGTAAATGATATAACCTCCCTGCATACCCAACTCTAATGAACACGCTAAGGTATTTACGATTGTGTAAATGATATAACCTCCCTGCATACCCAACTCTAATGAACACGCTAAGGTATTTACGATTGTGTAAATGATATAACCTCCCTGCATACCCAACTCTAATGAACACGCTAAGGTGTTTACGATTGTGTAAATGATATAACCTCCCTGCATACCCAACTCTAATGAACACGCTAAGGTATTTACGATTGTGTAAATGATATAACCTCCCTGCATACCCAACTCTAATGAACACGCTAAGGTATTTACGATTGTGTAAATGATATAACCTCCCTGCATACCCAACTCTAATGAACACGCTAAGGTATTTACGATTGTGTAAATGATATAACCTCCCTGCATACCCAACTCTAATGAACACGCTAAGGTATTTACGATTGTGTAAATGATATAACCTCCCTGCATACCCAACTCTAATGAACACGCTAAGGTATTTACGATTGTGTAAATGATATAACCTCCCTGCATACCCAACTCTAATGAACACGCTAAGGTATTTACGATTGTGTAATTGATATAACCTCCCTGCATACCCAACTCTAATGAACACGCTAAGGTATTTACGATTGTGTAATTGATATAACCTCCCTGCATACCCAACTCTAATGAACACGCTAAGGTATTTACGATTGTGTAAATGATATAACCTCCCTGCATACCCAACTCTAATGAACACGCTAAGGTATTTACTAAAACTATTATGAATCTTTAATTGGTAAATCTGTTTTCTTCTGTTTCAGAAAGTATTCTGACTTGACTCTAGAACTGTTTGTTGTTTCAGACTGGAGTTGTTCCGCAAAGTGCCTAACCTAAGAGTGCTCGCGTGCGGGGGTGACGGCACGGTGGGGTGGGTGCTCAGTATCCTGGACCAGTTAGCCTTCACTCCGCCCCCCGCTGTGGGGGTGTTGCCCCTCGGAACCGGCAACGACCTGGCCAGAGCCCTGGGCTGGGGTGGGGTACGTACTTTGATGCAATACAAGGTATAATCTTAAAAAGACGTAGCAGTCACAGGTGCTGCTGACTAGGGGTAAGGAGGACCACCATGAGGGGGTAACTGAGACACTTTGCCCCGGGCCCCCGATTCCAGGGCCGTAAGGGCCAGGGGGCCCCTAGCCAAAAAAATAGATGCAAATTCATACACAAATACCTGTTACTTTATAAATGTACCCACTATTATCATAATCAATCAATTTAAGTTTATGAGACTTTGTACAACTATTTCACCCCCTTTAACACAGGGGCATCATCATCATATTCTTGGTGGTTATAATAGTAATTAACAAACATTATGTTCTTGTAAAATAAATAAAAAATATAAAAACTTTTGAAAACACATACATTTTACTTTACGAGTAGGAACAAAACACCTTTTTTAATAGTGAGCTGACACATTTATGCTATCAGCAATTTCTGGCTCGCCAAACGTGCAATTAAACAAGCGTGACACAATTCGGTTGATTGATTGGCTAGATATTGTGTTTGTGAGATTCATTTATTTTATCTCTATTTTTTTAAATCAATGTCTATTTGCTCTTTTGTTTCCACGTCTTTTATGTGTTCCTTTACCATACATCCGATTGCGATGAAACGTACAGTAATCCGAGTAAACCCTTGGAAGGTTTATAGCCATTAATCAAAGTCCTAAACTTTATTACTCTACCCCACTGGACTCTTAGGGCATTAGGCGTTAGTATTTACGGGATCATTTGAGGTGGAATGATGTAGGAACTTAAAGCAAATTGAGGTGAAAGGGGAACAGGAGTGCAGAGCTTTATACACCTTAACAGCTATATAAAATCATAAATTCTTCATATTTACTGCGTAAAACAAACTAAGAACGTATATGGTGAAATTGTGGCTATTTCTTAGGAGTTTAATTCTTAAAATTATATCTAAAAATTCAATCCATTTACATTTCTAAGTTCTTTATTGAACTTTAGACCCTTGTAAAACAACCTATGCAAATAATAAATTTGAAAAATTTCCATTTGGTAAAAATAAACATCATTTTGCAATTATTGGACTTACCCAGCTCCTTTTCTTACATTTTTGATGTTGGTTTATATCCTGGTCACTTTTATCAAAAAACACAGTTTCGGTACAGTAACACACATAAAACACTAAACTGGACAAACACACAACTTAAACGAGTTCGCACGCAGCACGCTGACGTGAGGGAAGTGAATTTCCACATAAAAACTTTTAAAACTTAAAATTAGTGTAAAAACATACTTGTATTCCAATTTTTATTGAAATCTGAAAACATTGATTTTTTGGCTGTTCTGATGCTCCTGGTTTCATTTACCTGCAAAGCTGGGAATACAATTTTGTGCATTATAATGTGAGGAGAAGGTCCAGTCAGGCTTGAAAGTAGGCGTGAGGTTGCTGGGGATGATAAAAGTACTCTAACAAAGGAGTAGCAGGCTCTTCTAGTGTAAACCCCCGTAAGACAACGTACTGTGTTTAGCCGAAACACATTTTCTTTAATAACTCGGTAAATATTTATGCTAGAATGATGAGAGAGGGCTTAAAACTTTTGTCTTGCTAAGTCCCATCTTATTCCATCCATTAATTTTACATTTGGGGCGTTTTAGACCCTTTTTGGGCCCAAAAACTCAAAATTTGGAAGATTAATCCCCAAAAAAGGGGTTTGGAGTTTTACGATTCTTTTGCCCAACGAACTTATCCAACTGATTACAGAAAGGAACGTCCCTACCAAATTTGAAGTTAATCGGACAAAAAATGCGACCGCTAGAGTGCAAACACATATATATATATATATATATATATATATGTCTATATATATATATATATATACAATTTTGAACGACCCCCCAAAACGTGTTCAGGGGGTCACGTTAGGAACTTCTATGGTGGTCCCGGGCTTAAGTTTCACCGTGCGGGTCATGCTAATAGTTCACTTTCCAAAGGAAATTCACTAACAAATGACGTTTCGCACGATAACAAAAAAATCACGTTTCTTCAGATTTGTCGGATGTTTGGACTACGATGCATTTTGATCGACGTGGATGTTTGTCCAGATTAGTGTTTTTTATGTGTGGCTGTACTGAAACTATGATTTGTGTTTAAAGTTAAAATTTAAAAACAAATCATTAATTATTAGTAATCAAGTGGGAATAAATAACATATATGTGGGAAATGAACACTAAATAATGAATGGGATGAAATTTAATACTATAAAGTGACCGAAGATATACACCAACTTCAAAAAAGCAAAAGAGGAGGTGGTAAGTTTGATAATTGCAAAATAATTCTTCAATAGTTACCCCACCTAACAACAGCAATGTAATTCGTAAAAAATAGTACAGTTTGTAAATTATTAATACCAGTATATTTATAACGTGTAATTAATGTATTCTGAAGCTAAAATCGCTAGCTCGAATCTCTTTGAAATAGCGAACAAAATGAGAACACGTGGATGTGGCTCAAAGAAGCAGACAGATGGACAGGCAAGGCTAATTAATATGAACCAGAGCTCTGGAAATGTTTATTTACCTGGGCTCGTTTGAGGCATCCAGTTCCAGTTGGAAATTGTTTGTAAAGCTTTACAAAAACTTGGTTTAAACCTAAATGAGGTAATTACATAAATTAATTGCCTCTTTACTCTTCTGGTCGTTAATTTCCAAAGCTTTGTGCTTAATCCTTCAACTGTCATTGAAAATTAATTTTGCCCGCTTAGGAATTCCGTGGAAAATTTAAATTTTCTTGTTTAAACATAGCTTTTTTTTAGTTATACACTTGTTAGTAAATATCTCATGTATTTTTGTATTCATCAAATTATTATTTTAGACCATTTATTTATTTAGGTAGTTACTGCAATTTATTTGCTATGACATTATTACAAGTAAACCATTTTACAAAATACAACAATTTTCGGGGATTTGTTTATTTAAAAAAGGTTGAGATAAGACTTTGACCTATCTTCTTTTCAACATGGTGGTCCTAGTCCTTTAGGGAACTAGTATCTGGAGGATCGAGCTTTTCTCGGGAAAGTTCAGTCTACAAACTTTATCCCAGCCGTCGCGGAACCCTGCGCCGAGATTGCAACCCCAAACTGCTATCTGGATTGTGCTGCTACCTATTGGCGTTTTTTAGAACTACTTCCAGTTGTGTTGTGACATAGTACAGCACTTTATAATGTAATTGTCATTTGTTAGCCAGGAATTAAAATATTACTGCACCCTTCAAACTGATTTCCACGAGGGGGAACAACTGGCCCCAGCACGGCCGCAAGGATCGTGTTAATGTATTTGACATTTAATTTCTATGTTGCCTGACTAATGTTCCACACTCTGCCTGACTAATTTTCTACACTCTGCCTGACTAATGTTTTACACTCTGCCTGACTAATTTTCTACACTCTGCCTGACTCATGTTTTACACTCTGCCTGACTAATGTTCCACACTCTGCCTGACTAATTTTCTACACTCTGCCTGACTAATGTTCCACACTCAGCTCGACTAATGTTCTACACTCTGCCTGACTAATGTTCCACACTCAGCTCGACTAATGTTCTACACTCTGCCTGACTAATGTTTCACACTCTGCCTGACTACTGTTCCACACTTTGCCCAACTAATGTTGTACACTCCCTGACTACTGTTCCACACTCTCTGGGCCGTACTCAGGGGGGGGGGCAGGCAGGGGGGATAACTGCCCCGGGGCCCAGGCCCGTCAGGGGGTTCCGCGCTTGTCGAGGGGGGCCCAGGGTTGACAAGGGGGGGCCCGGGCTCGTCGAGGGGAGGCCCGGTGTCTAAATAAAGCTCACCAATTTGGATCCGGATGGCAACAAGGGCCCACACCACCAGGCCTGCCCAGGGGCCCGTGAAAGCTGAGTACGGCCCTGCACACTCTGCCCGGCTAGTGTTTCACACTCCCCGACTAATGTCCCATACTCTCCCCGACTAATGTTCCACACTCCCCGACTAACGTTCCGCACTCTGCCCAGGGGTACACAGACGAGCCCATCTCGAAGATCCTGGCCAACATCGGAGACAGCGAGGTGATCAACCTGGACCGCTGGCAGCTCACGGTGGACAAGAACTCGACAGTGGAGCCCAATGAGGAGGGGAAGGACAACCTACCGCTCAACGTTGTCAACAACTACTTCTCCCTCGGAGTCGACGCTCACATCGCCCTCGAGTTCCACGAAGCCAGAGGTGAGTTAGAGTTTTCTTCACACTGAATTTCCTTTAAATCTTGTGGGAAGAAAGATATTATGTCAATCAGAATGCTACCCACGGCATTAGACAGAGAGGAAGATGACCTTCCACATCCTTTGCTCACTTGGACTTACCAAAAGTAAAAAATTGTTTAATATCACTTTTTCATTTCCAATATTAATTATAGATCATTGTGTAATAGTTCCGTTGGAGTATTATTTTCTAATATATTGCATGGCTAATTCTGTACTTCAAAATCTTCTTCAATTTGAATTTTTCACTTGGTCCCTAACATGTTCCCTACAAGCAATGCTAAAAATCTTGATTAATTTGAATTATACTTTGGATAACTCAAACTTTTTTGCTCAGGCTAGATGAAAATCAGCTAAAACTAGGAATCAAAACTAGGAATGCCCGAGAACAGGTGTAGCACATTTGGCATGAGTTGTGTCGCTGAAGCTAAAGTTTTTTCACCGGTCCCTTGGGGTTGTAATTATCCAAGTTCCACTGCACTTTGTAAATCCAAAAAATAATAAATTTTCAAACCTTACTGTGAACTTTTTCTTAAAAAAAAAAAACTGCAAACTTCATAACCATTCCTCGTGTGAGGTTCTCATCACTTTTATTTCTGTTTGTTGACACGTGGTTTCTGTCTCCTTTCAGAGGCCCATCCGGAAAAGTTTAACTCGAGACTGAGGAACAAGATGTTCTACGGCCAGATGGGAGGGAAGGACTTACTGAGGCGCAAGTGGAAGGGGTTGGCAGACCTGGTGACCCTGGAGTGTGACGGCAAGGACATGACACCGAAGCTAAAAGAACACAAAGTTCACGCCATCGTCTTCCTAAACATTCCTAGGTAAATTAACAATCTTTCCTAAACATTCCTATAAACGTTCTGCAACATTTATGTTTGTATGTACTCTGTAATTTTTAAAGAACATTCGACCATAGATAGTATCGACCATAGAACAAGACCAGGGTTTGGAACGTAGACCAGGGTTTGGAACGTTCCCTATCAAAACGTTAAAAAATAGCACTGGCGTAGATACACACAAAAAAAGACTAAGCATACTCTCTTAATTTTCACCCTCTTACTTGATGTTCCGGTTGTTCCAGCTATGGAGGAGGAACCCACCCCTGGAACAAAGCCCAGGGGGTGGAACAAGCAACAGACGACGGACTGATAGAGGTGGTGGGCCTCACCACATACCAACTGGTAAATACATTTTGGGTTATCCTTATTATATCCTTATTAAACATTAAACAATTGAACTGTTAGATTTACAGAATTCCTTTTTGTTTGTTGACATATTACAATAATATAATTTCTAAGATTGTATTTAATGCCTCGAAAGAGTTAATTAACATTAAAGCTATTTATTTTTTAGCCAGCAAAGCTAATTTGTATTACAATTTTATTTTTAGTTCTCACAAAACATTATTAGTAATGACTCAGTCGATTATTATTCTCAAGACAATATGGATTTACCAGAAACTCTTCAACACTAGACGTCTATCAAGCATAATTAGACACTTAATTGTTGATGTTGAAAGAGGAAATTCTGTTTGCCTTAGATCTTTTGATATTTCAAAAGCTTTTGACTATGTAACACATATATTCGTGATGAAAAATTAATCTGTTATGGTGTTGAATATTACTCTGTAGCAATGATCAGTTTAAATACAAAATTAAAAAAATGAAAATTGGTATAGGAGGAGGGTTGAACTATGGTGGCAGCGCCTCTAGTCGATTCTAAGAGAGGAGAGGCAGCGGGTGGAGGGGGGGATAAGTCGGGTCGCCAAAAGGGGAGGCAGCGGGTGGGGGGGAATGTCGGGTCGCTGAGAGGGGAGGCAGCAGGTGGAGGGGGAATGAGTCAGGTCGCCGAGAGGGGAGGCAGCAGGTGAAGGGGGGAATAAGTCAGGTCGCCGAGAGGGGAGGCAGCGGGTGGAGGGGGGAATAAGTCGGGTCGCTAAAAGGGGAGGCAGCGGGTGGGGGGAATGTTGGGACGCCGAGAGGGGAGGCACCAGGTGGAGGGGGAATAAGTCGGGTCGCCAAGAGGGGAGGCAGCGGGTGGGGGGGAATAAGTCAGGTCGCCGAGAGGGGAGGCAGCAGGTGGAGGGGGGAATAAGTCAGGTCGCCGAGAGGGGAGGCAGCGGGTGTATCTGAATACATCCCCTCTGAGCGACCTGTCACCACTAGCGTTCAAAGTGGTCGGTGACCAAACTGATGATTTTAAACACAACTGCCTTTACATGTAGTTAGATTTCTGTAGTGTTTTATAGCTTTCTGTGGTTTGAGTTTGATACATTTTTCATTCATGAAACAACATTAAACTAAACTAAACTGTCAGTAATTGATATATGTTTTGTGTCTCTAGCCATTACTACAAGCTGGAGGCCATGGAACAACAATCTGCCAATGTCAATCAGCGAAAATCATCACCACGAAAACCATCCCTATGCAGGTAGTCAAGTTTGTTCTTCTACTGTAAAAGTAAAACTATATTTCAGTATTTAATAGAAAAGCTTAAGCTGTTTAGAAGGATGATATACAAGAAACACGTATTTCAGTATTTAATAGATAAGCTTAAGCTTTTTAGAAGGATGACATCCAAGAAACACTGTATTTTAGTATTTAATAGATAAGCTTAAGCTTTTTAGAAGGATGACATCCAAGAAACCTCTGAACTAGATTTTAAGCTTCATGACTCAATGCTTCAGGTGTAGACTTGACAAAATCGCTTTTATAAAAATGGGTAGTGTCTGTCTGTCTGTCTATTGTTCCATCACACCAAAACCACTAAACTAATACTGCTGAAGTCTTGCACAAATATAGTCTATATACCCAGGAGTGTCATAGGCCTTTTGCCTTTCAGAAAAGTCCTCAGGGACTTTCAAGTCCCCATGATTTTCATATGGAGGAGAGTTTTATTAGGTTTATACCATATGGGTTTTTGCTTTGTTCAATTAATTTAAATAAACAGCTGTTATAAGGATTATATCTAACTACAGACTTTCATTGTTTTGTTTACAATTTTTATACTCTGAATTTTCACCCCGTTGTGAAACACGGGCATAGCAGCTAGTCTCTTATAATCTACATCTGTTTTCAGGACTCTCCCCTATAGTCCTTCAATGCAATCTCTGATGTAATTCTTAAAGAAGAGGAATCAATTGAACATTAATGGCTTTCAAACATATAGTATGTAAACAGTAATTTAATACATAATAGTTTCGCCATAAGCCTCCGTACGAAAATCGGCTAGATTAGGTGATGTCTTGTTGTTTGCCGGGAGATCTTGTGGGCATAGAGCCAGCTGTTTTGAAAAGTGTACATTATAATCAGCTGACTAAGTAAGATAATAAGATTAAGATTGGAACTTTGAAAGTCCAAAAGGGCGGAGCCCTGAAGGTGGATGTTTTTCAAAACCTGTAGAGACACTACTAGAGAGTAACTGATATTGAGTACTATACAGTATTAAATGCAAATTAATAATTTCAGAGCCTAAAATATTCAAACAACAATCAAGAAACTCCTTCAGTAATGTAGATTGTTAAAGTAATATTTAATGAAATAAGGGATGCGTTATATTATTTTTTTGTAAATTTGCAATTTTCAAAGATTCAGCAATGTTTCTGCAGGTGGACGGAGAGGCTTGTAAGCTGAACCCCTCCATCATCTCCATGAACTTGCTCAACAAGGCTCCGATGTTGGCGAAACGACGCGGAGGCAAACCGGATGCTCCGTGAGTGCTGTAGCCGTTAGTCTATGGTTTACGGAGATGACTTGAGGGTCAGCTAGTAGCCTATTGGATAACTTTTGGCTTTCGGTGCAATAGATCGCGGGTTCGATTCCCGGGTGCCCACACGACTTTGAGAGGTTTGGACCGTTATCCTCGTTAAATGCAAATACATCTGAGAACGTTGATTATCCAAAACAACTGGGAATAAGTGTTCCGATAATCGGATTTAAAACTTTTTAAGGACATGGATTTGGGATTAGGACAATAAATCGCAAAAACGTTCTTCTATGCAATTGTATTTATACAAATCTATTTATGAATACATCCACGCGTTTGCATTTGGACGATGTAGGACAGTAAACACCGTTAATTTAGTGAGAAAAACAAGCAGTGCAATCCCTCTTTAGTGAAGGCGCTCACGTTACTGCCACAGTCTACTATAACTAAGAAGGTACACAGTAATGACACTCATACGCGAGTAAATGTGTCGCCCGGAACTCACAGCAATCTACACGGTTTGCGGCGCAACTAATGTAAATGCACTAGCAATCTGATAGGTGGAAGCTAAACCTAATACAACACACTAGAGATCCTGGTGGTTGGCAGCGTAAACAGGCCTGATTTCAGGCCACCATTTTAGGTAGCTGAGATTCTCGACTGCGAATAATAGACTGTGCTATCTTCTGTCACTGTGCGAGTAGACATGGCACTAGATGTAGTCGCGCCGCCACCCGCTACGAGCGTTTGTGAGGCGCTTCACTTCTGGGCGACAACTTAGATAGCTGAGTTTCAACACTGTTATATTAGACTGTGCCACTACCGATGGTAGTCAAGTCACGTAGACGTTAGAGCTACTCCAGCGCCCTTATAACTCCTGCTACTGAAATTTCTCACATCACCACTTTTTGGATAACCGATGTTTTGGATAACTGGTCTTCGGATAATCAACTTTCTACTGTACACGGTTAATTGACAAAACCAACTGAGAGACTATCAATGAATTAATGGTGTTTAACTTATCAGCTGTTATATAATCTTACAAACAACCAAATCAAATAACTTTGTCTAATGGCGTAAGTAGGGGAGGATAGTGGTGGGGGTAACCTTCCCCCAACCCCTTTGTTTACGAGGAGGCCAACAAATCACTTCCGTACAGTAGTTTATTTTTTTCATCAAATCTTTACCTTAACATTTTTATAACATAAATCAGCAGTGCTGGAGAAACAGGTGAAATTTTTGATAGTATGTGAACATGAATCATTTACAGTGCTCTATCTTTCATTTTCATAGTTTACTAGCTGGTACCCGGCGTGTTGTTGCCGCAGAAGAGGCATTGCATTTTTTTTATGTCAAATACTCGTTCATTTTCAATACGAGCTCGTTCGCTTCGCTCACTTGCCTCTTGGATGAGCTTGTTCGCTACGCTCACTCGCCTATCGAAAAAAAACAGTTTGAGTTGCCATTCAAGTAGTTTATTTATTTCCATTATGAGAGTTGCCATTCAAGTATATTTTTTATTTCCATAATGGTAAACAGCTGTTTACAACATTTTAAGTTATATATATATATATATCATCTGATAAAATAAAAAGAACTCTTTCTTCTATAAGATTAACGTTGAAACTTTGAAGTCCAGTAGGGCACAGCCGTAATGTCCTAGGACTTCGATTAATGGCCTTTCCAGGGTTAACTTGTGTTACTATGCAAAATATCAAAGCAGTCGGATGAACGGTATAGCAGCGCATAAAAAATATGAACGGAAAAACATTGATTTTTATATATTAGACTATATTTTCTACTTATTGTTTCAACACACAATCAATACAATTAATAAACATCTACAGTATAATGTTATCTGGAAACTAATTATTTCGTAACATGACACTATCCCCAATTATAATTTAAAATTTGCCTCTTGCAAAGTTGGTCACTCCAGAGATCTGATGGGAAGTGATACATCAGTCTCCACGGAAAGGATCTTAATTAAACATATTGTAGTTCTGGGTTTAATCGTTTTGTACAATTGTGTCAGCTACCCACTTCCTGAATATAATTGTCTTGGGGAAATCATGAGTCTCCGTTGTATATGATGGATGTATTCTCTCTGTTGCTCTATTCGTCACTTTAACTTATTAGGATTATTTCTATTACTACACCTCTTCATTTAAAAAACTATCATGGAATTGAATTGACACCAACTTAAAATAAATAAGGTGGTTTGAAATAAATATTTTATTCCTGCAGTTGTTTTCTTACCAACATTTGTTATCAAACAATTTATTTGTGTCTACAACAAATTACACATAATGACTGTCTTAAAATGTGACATTAAATGCAGTGCTTATTGAGTTATTACAAATAATTGTGCAGATTCCATGCTCTCTAGGATGAAAACTATTTGCCACGTTGTAAAATTAAAAAAATATTTGTTTTAGATTTGATGTGATTTTTCTTTTGATACTAAGTGACCTCTGATGGATATCCAATTGTTATTTCAGTGATTGATCTCTGATTTTCATGAGAATGATTCATAATTTATATCCGATTGTTAACCAATAATTTGTGATTTATCGATTGTAAAGTCGCAAATCTGTGAGTAATATCTAATTGTCATGTTATTAATCTGTGATTGATATCCGATTGTAAAGTCGTGAATTATAAGTAATATCCGATTGTCATGTCGTTAATCTATGATTGATATCCGATTGTAAAGTCGCAAATCTGTGAGTAATATCCGATTGTCATGTCGTTAATCTGTGATTGATATCCGATTGTAAAGTCGCCGATCTATAAGTAATATCTTATTGTCATGTTAATAATCTGTAAATGATATCCGATTGTAATGTTGCAGCCAAGCTACCCTGGAGCAGCTGAGAGTGACTGTGTACAGGATAAGCATGGCCGATTACGAACAACACCACTACGACAAAACCCTACTCAAACAAGCAGGTTAGAAAACACTCGTACTTTTCGGACATTCACAAATCAAAATTCATGAACAAATATGAATGTAAATAAATTATAGTGGTTTGCAAAATATTACTTTGAGATAATTTTTTTTGTCTTCTAAAAAATGTTAGGGGTAGCTCTGTTGTTGGTACTCCTGTAACAGTAGATGGTCTGTTGAAAACACATTTTTACTAAGCGAAGCTCTATTTCCTTCACTTTGTCACTTCTTTGTGACGGCATCACAGTGTAATGGCTTTACCAATTGATATGAAATTTGGCCAGTAGCTAGGTGATACCGAGGAGAAGGGTTTTCTTAAGGGAGATTTGCAAAATTCCTCCTAGGTTACGCCCCTCTGGGTCTTAAAGTTCACATGAAATTGTAATGGAAGAAATATTTTATTGGGTTTATGTCACATGTTTTTAACTGACTTCATTTAAATTAAATAAACAGCTGTTAAAAACTGTCACTGTTTTGTTTACATTATTTTAAGTTTATTAAATGTAGCGTTCTTCCCCGTAGATCTTCTTTGATCGCGCTTTAACGTTGTAACTGTTGCTTCGCTCATTTATGCGTCTAAAGTGTAACGGCAGACCATCCTAGTGATTAAATGGTGTTAGTGATTAAATCTTGTTCTGTCAATGTTTATAAACTCCTCCCTTTAAAAGACTTAAAAGGCTAGTGTAGGATCATTAACAGAATAATTTAAACCATGTAATCATTTAGGAAATAATCCTGGGCTACAGTACCAAAATTAAAATTATTTTAAAGTTTTGAAAAGGAGAATGAATTTATATTATTGGCTTTTTTAATAAACTCAGACTGTAAATTTGTTTAAGTATAAAGTTAGAGGGATTTTAAGTAAAAAGTCTCCTTTTCTTGGAATTTTAATAAAAATACATTAGGAACAAACGCTTCTCTTAAATAGTATGGTTGTTATTTGGTAGAACTTTTATCCTCTTAAGGTAGTTCATTTGAATGTGCCCAATTTTTATTTTCCATGACTAAAAACATGATTCTATTAGTTTGGCAGTGCAATTTAAATTACAGACCAATTTCATCATTGAAAGACCTAGAAGTAAACTGACAATGATTTATACCTTCTCATAACTGACTTAGAAGTAACTATAAAACCAGTAGTTTAGTGAAAATTCACATCTACGTTAGAAAACTCAATAAATTTGTACTGAATCCATGTTTTTATCACAGAGGATCGAAGAAGAGAGCCCATTCCAGGAGGTAACAGAACAAGAATTGCATGGTATCGCACATTAACTTACCTATCATTAGTACATTCGTTATCTCTAGATACTCATTTTATATTTTCATTTTAACTTTACAAAGGGCCTCCATTAAATATCTATTTCCAGCATCAGTTGTCAGTTTCACTGTTCCAATTTTCTATATTATCTAAAGTTTTTTTTAGCGAATTTCCCCTGTAGGGAAGAAGCTATTACCGTAGGTCTCATGGTAAGACTTAAGCCGGAGACCATGATAACTTTTTGTTTTGAGGTCCCCAGATGCCAAAAACACTATTCGTTCAAATTTATATATATGTATATAATATATATATATATATATATATGTGTGTGTCCGTTAACACGATAACTTGAGTAAAAAACGTCCGATTTTGATGAAATTTGGCTCAAACGTGTAAAATGACATTCATGACTTTAAGGTCGAAAACCAGAAAAATCGGACCATGGGAAGGGGGGTTTATGGGGGTTTTAAATTTTCCAAAAATCAGTTTTTTTTCCATTTTTCACCCAAAAATGTTTAAAAAACTTAATTTTGGTTTCGACCATGTTATAGATCTTACAAAAACAAATAATATAGTATTTTGAATTATTAACCTAGGTTAAGCGGTTGCGGAGAAAATCCAAAAAACCTACTCATAAAATCTCCTATGTTAATCTTATGGGAAAAATGTTTTTGGCTTTTCCTCAGTTTATTTTAATGTAAACTTCACATTTGCTTTTACAAATCTGTTCATTTCCACAAAACAATCATTTTGGTGCTTAAATTGTGATTCACGCCCAACGGTTGCAGAGATATTCAAAGTGCCTAACACAGTACGTTATCCAATGTTATCCTTATGGAGAATAAATAAAATTTGATATCTCGATTATTTATGAATGTATGTTGATGAAATTTGGTATGTGGCTTCATGTAGTACTGGTATATTGATATTTTCACAAAAAATTGATTTTTTTGTTGATTGTAGCAGCAAACCTGCGTACTCAGCCCCCATGTTATTCTTATGGAGAATAAGTAAAATGTGATGACTCCCTTAATTATGAACATAAATTAATAAAACTTGGTATGTAGCTTCACTTGGTTGAGTTATATTGATAATTATATAAAAAACCATTTTTTTGTTCCTTGTTGCAGCAAACCTGCTTTCTCAGCCCCCATGTTATTCTTATGGAGAATAACTAGAATGTTATAAAGCGCTTATTTATGATTGAATATTGATGGCACTTGGTATGTGGCTTCTCCTAGTTAAATTCTATTTATATTTGCATAAAAACCAATTGTTTGTGTTCCTTGTTTCAGCAAACCTACGTACTCATTACCAATGTTATTCTTATTGAGAATAATTAAAATCGCTTTTATGTGAATATATTTTTATGAATCTTGGTATGCGGCTTTATGTGGTATTAAGACATATATTATGCATTGGAAATTCGCTGAGTACGCAGGTTTGCTGCGACGGGGGTATTCATATTTGTTCGCCGATTTAAAATCTCTAAGATTCTTACTTTTCTTACATTTTATATTAATCAAAATCTCTTACACTCAAGATGTGCCTTTTTGTGGTTTTGAAAAAACATCCCCCTCAAGAGCTTCTCCCCAATGTTAATCTTACGGAATTTATTTATTTAGTTAGTCAGCTAATTGTAATGTAAATAAACCTTCAAAACGTCTGGCTCTGTGCCTGCTAAATCCCGGTACGGAGAACGGGACACTGGTTAGTTTTTAGTAAACTTTTGTTAAGTATACTGACATTTTCAAACATTCAGGTTTTGAACATTAGTAGTTTGTTTTTTTTGTTTGTTTTTTTGGGGGGGGGGAATTATCACCCCAGTTCATTAGAATTAGTTAGGGGCTATACAAAATTAATCCTTATAAAAGAATGACCAAGACTATAAATTAGTTTGTAAGAAGGTATGATTGCTTCAAATTATATTAAGAATGCCCTTTTCTATATATTACATAAACGAATACCATAAACCTTTTGCATCAGTTTTTAAATTTGTAAATTTTACAATCCCATAGATATTTAATGAAGGTTCCGATACTTAGCATATCATATTAGTTCTATTTTCTCAACACACCGTCAAACCTACACATTCACACAATGCATACTATTACTTAAGTTTGCACGACTTTCAATTTTATTTTCAATAAACATTTTTATTCAGTATTTTTACGTTGTCAATTTGACTAAAATAAATAATTAGAAAGGTCCTTTAGAGAGTGAATTCGAGCTTTTACATTTGTGGGATATTCTTGTGCAATGTTTCAGCCATAAAAATGGGTGAAATCGAAGTGGCGCCAGTGGCAGATTTAGAGCAAGTTCGTCGAATGGTTAACAAACTTCAAGAAAACCCTTCAGAATCTTCAGAGACTTGCCCAAAACTTTCACCTGATTGGTGTTTTGTTGATTGTAAGTTGTATTTCAGTTTTAAAAAAGGAAACATAAGTGTATTTATGATGGCTAATTTAACTAAATAGTTCATGTTTTTTTTTAAAGTAATCGATTTAAAAGTTTATGTTAAATAAATGTACGTTTAATTATTTATTTTCTTGTCTAAAAAAAGGAATATCGCAAAATATATGCTTAGTACTTTAAACATAAAAAACACTAAACAAATGACTTAACAAGTAACAAATATTGATTACAAATTAAGAAAGTTGAAGAAAGGTAAATCACCGTAGTTTTCATGCATATCAAATAAACACTCTTGAATCAAACTTTACATGTTATCACTAAGTATTATTGTTTAGATTAGTAAATAGTTAGTTTTATGTCTATTTAGCATGATGAGGCATGTGCATGGCATGTGTTAAGTAATTATTCAGTGATACGTTAGGAATTTAATAATTTGTATATTTTCTTATATGAATTTGAATAGATTTAGTTATCAGTTTGATTTGTAAATACCGATTATCCAACTAATTAGATATGTATATTTTCAAAGGATATTACATGCTGAAAATATATTAGTCATCTTAGATCTGAAAAATAAGTAAAAACGTAGTTTTGGTTGTTGAACTTCAGTAATAACTTTAGATGAAGTATCAACTTTAATCCCAGAAAAACTTTACTGGGAAACTTCAAGTCGTAAAATGAGCAGTATAAAAAATAAAATAAATTACAGTTTACTATCAGAAGTTATAAGTACATGTTTTTACAAAATACAGGATTAGTAAAAACCTCAAATAATTAGATTACAAATAATGGAATGTATATTAAGTGTTTTTTCTTCATTGAACATAGTTACACACTGTCTCTTTAAATTGATTTAAACATACATATTTTACATTATCAAAATCAAATAAACAATCCTTCATCTATTTAACAGCCCACCTTCACTTTTATTTTTGTTCCTTATTTGTGTAATGATTCAGGATCGATAGGTTGGAAACCCATACACAACTCTACAACGCTAAACACCTTGAAGTTACTTCTACAACAAGTAAACACGATTAAATAAAGTGAAATCTCCAGAGATAAAAATATAGGTTTATCAAATAAGCTGCAGTGTGTAAAAGATAAATGTTTTTAATAGTTGTCATTTAATAAACTTGTAATTGAAATAGGTGATGTTCAACAACCTACCATCTTCTGTGGCTCTTCATATTGAAAATGCAGTTTTAAAGCGAAAAACATCAGTCGTTAATCAAATTTATACTTTTCTACTAGCTATTTTGAAAAGTGAGTTGTTTCAGTACTTGGAAACAGTTACATTGTATTGAACAGGTTCATGTGAAAATAACAATTCCTATTATCGATTGATGTATTTTTAAATTTAAAGCGTATAAAACATAGAAAATTCAGCTTAGAATTCAATCCACTTCACCGGTCAATCCAAAGTAGGATTATTAGCTGCATCACACTTGTTATCTAGACAAATTTGAAGACGATATCTTCCCTCTCTTTGAGATCCTTCTGTAATAGTTTCGATAAGGTGGAGGATCCAGATGCCCTCAAACAATCTAATATATCAAATAAAAACCGATCATTTTGAGTAACCTAAACAATAAAAATATGATCTATAAAACAATAAAACTAATGTATATTTCGAAAATTTGGGTGAGTATCCAATTTCTAGCATCCAATTTCTCAGTATCCGAAATGTGTATTTCATTTCTGAGAGTCCAAAATTGGAATATCTCAGGGTCCGAATATTTTAAACAAGAAAACTTGATGTATCTGTAAATACAATTTCTGTAGATCTGAAAAAATAGTTGTTTTAATTATTATTTATTTTTAACTGTAATACAACTTGTGAATTAGAGAGTCCTTTGGACGCTGTGAAATTGGGAATCACAAAACATGCAATTCTCACAGTCAAAACCATGTTACCCAGACACTGCGTTTCAGAGCATCCAATTTCTCAGGGCCGATGAGTAGGAATTGCATCTCCTTGACTGTAGGCAGAAGGTGTTACTCGGCATTGCGGTCTATTTTAATGCCTTCAGTCGAGGTGACGCAATTCCTACTCATCGGATCCTGAGAAATTGGATGTTCAGAAATGCTGTGTCTATTTAATCTACGTTTTGGTCTCTGAGAAACACATATTTTTTAACTGTTACAAAGTCCAAACACTGCGCACACTGTTTAACAAGTTTTCATGTAACATCAAGTGTTAAATACTTTCACAGAGTGTACTTTTGGATTTACATGAACTGGATGCACAGATTTGTTTAGTTTTACACATTTCAAATCTTTGGACTCTGAGATATTTCAGTTTTGGACTTGAAGAAATGAAATGCACATTCTGGATACTGAGAAATTGGACGGTGAGATATTTTCCTAACAATTTTATTCGTTTTGTTGTATTGTTCCGCTTATGAAAGTGTGCCCCTGTAATCTTTGATTTATTTTGGGTAACATCCACTATAAACTAGAAACTATAACTATTTATACCGATTTGTTTCCCAGCGTGCACGGCGGAGAGGTTCTTCCGAGTGGACCGAGCGCAGGAGCATCTCCACTACCTGACGGATATCGCCAATGATGCGTTGTACGTGTTGGACACACTGCCGCAAACTCCGGACGACGAGACTGCGTTCCCCTCCCCCGTGACGAGCAATCACCAATCACCGAGCAGTTTGCTGGGAGACCAGACCACGCCTGAACTCAGGTATGCCAACCTACGCACTCAAGATGTTACGATAAGTCTAAATCTACATATCTTGTCTAAATTTGACAATGAAATTGTTAACGAACGGGAGGTCGTAGAAAGCTGGGAGGGGTCTCATTTGAAAGGTCTCAGCTTGAAATTTCGGGGAAAATTATATTTTTTCTCAATCATGCACCGACAATTTGTTACAGAATAAATAAATCCCATTTAAACAGCATGGGAATCTAGGTATAAATCTGTTTATATATTTTAGTGTCAAAAACAGCTGTTTATATAAATTTGAAGAATCATAATCAAACTTGAACGTATGAAATTGTTGAGTGAAGAATAACTACATAACTACTCGTAGAATATATAGTGGATATTGCCCCTACGAGCTACTAGTAAAATACTCATCCCTAGGGAGGTTTGTAAATTACCTAATGTAAAAATCTCGGGATTTGATCCCTACCCTCCTTTTTTTATGGCCTGTAATAATTATAAAAATGACATACACCAAATTGAAATAAAAAGAACGTTTTGTGATTCAACAAAATTATTTATGTGGGTCTAACTTTAATTGTAGAAAAAGAAATGAGGATCCACCATAACCATAATGTAAGTTTGATCATCTGTGGTTATTATAAAAATAAATAAATCTGTGTCCTGATATTCGTGAAGAGATGCAGGGATCAAACAAAAAAAACACCAAACCCAACAAAAAACAAACAACAAATAAGACCCCAGTTTTTGTGTGTGTAGTGGTGGGGTTTTTGGGTTGTTTAGTTGTTTTTGTTTGTGGCTGTCTTTGATATGGGGAATACGTTTATAAAAACATTATTGTAGAGTAGATGTGGTTGTAATATTAATAGTGGTTTAAATACATGCTTTATCAGTAGTTCAGAATCGTTGCGATGGAAACTAGTTTTGACTTTTCCAAGACATCATCAGGCCATCCAAGGATAGTTATCTTCATTAGAGGAATGTCAAAATGAAAGAAAATCAGTTTTTATTACTTTGACATTCTTCTAATGTTGTTAACTCCGTGAATCCGTGAATGGCCTGATAACAACTTCACACAAAGTCGAAAATAACTTGGTCCTTGCAACAATTTTGAATTACTGATAAAGCAGGTATTTAAACCACTATAAGTATTTCTTGGTAATCCGAAGGCTAACAAACAAGATTGAATGAATTTATAACTAATAACATTCCAACTCTATAGACTGTCATTCAAATTTTGAAGTTATATGGGTCAGATTCTTAAGATTTGATATCTTCCAACCCTGAACAAGTTACATCTAAATAAATGAACTTTTTGCTGATATGAAATATGTAGAGGATTATAGTTTTATAGTGTTTAAATTTCACAAACTCTAGAAAATATTTTTCCTTTTAAATTTGAAATGGGGTGCAACTTTGCAGATAGTAGAATGCATAACCAATCATTGCTCAGATCCATGCAAATTTTCATGGTTGACTTATAAATTTTATTTGCTCAGTAAAAGAGGCTTGACTTAACATTTTTTACCCAAAATTCATGTCTTTAAACAACACTCAGGGTTTCAATTAAGCTTCTTATAATAGAAACTACTGTTTAACTGTTTTTTAACCATCAAATACACTAAAAACTACTTATAATCCAGAAGTTATTGGTTATACTGTACTTAAATATCACAACTAATGGATTTGTAGAGGGTGTGTTGACTCCTTTCATCAGACATTGTTTAACTATCAAATATCAAACTGTAGAAAACTAACCTAGGTTTTCAGTATGATAAATTCCCAACGTGAACTAGACTCTACATGTTGCCCTAGTTGTGATTTTAATGAAATATGATTTCCAAAATGTTGTGTACCCATAGTTTGTCCTAACAGCTGTTGTGTGCTCTGTTGGGGTAGGGCTCCGCCCCAAAGCCATTTGCGGTCGATAAGTTTTGGGCCTGTGTGGTGCTGACATTGGAACATCTTGGGTCTACGCTTCCACTTCCAATGTCGTGTTCAGATCTTATAGTAAAAACCTTTCATTTCTAATATGTATTTTCGTACCCAGTTCGTTTTGTCTTATGTTGTAGATATTCCAAGTTACTTTTCATGTTGTTTAGAATTGTAGCCTACTTTTATCATCAGTTTCATATTCGTTTTACATGGAAGGTGCAGCAGGCTCCAGGGAGATTGGAGAGGATTTTAAATATATTTCAGATCTGTTTATTTGCTTATTTTATTTGTTATTATATTTGTATAACAGATAAAAATGTGAGTTGCCTTTGGCTTGCTGAAGCCTCTGTTACTTTATTTTCGACAATCAACAATCAAAAATGTCAAAGAATGTTATAGTTGTTCACAACATAAGTTTCCAGTATTTACAATGGGTTCGTGTTTACATTTTAATCCATCAATGTAAATAATTTCTCCCCTATTAAAATCGGATTGTTAACTCCACATTTAAACAATGTACTCTAATACCTTAAAACATTAATACAATAAATGATGCTCTTTAAAATTAAAAGATAAAATAAGCACAATATGTTAAACTGCACCTTTTAGCACATGATAAAATTTGAATTATATTTTTTAATACTTATTCGTACTCGCTTTGTATTTACTGCATGTGAAGAGAACCTTTCTATATCTTTCTCTTAACCTTCCCAAGTCTGATCTTCAAGGTCTTCTAGTAAGGTGCATGTCCTCTTGGGCTTCAACAACCTAATTTTGTACTCGATTTCATATTGTATTTCAGTTACAGCTTCTCGTAGCAGAAGTTTATTCATCTGACTTCATTCTCCTGTCTTTGTTCCGTAGATCTTTTAAAATTTGTGCTTGTTAATAAGATTTCTTTAATGGTTTTGTATTCTTATATTATCACTGGTTGGAAGTATTCCAAATATTTATAGTACTTTTTGTGTTTTAAATGTTGAGGTATTCTGTAAAACGCTTAGTTAATGTAAGCATTACGTAATCCGACGAAAAAGTAAAACTTCCCGATAGGAAAGAAAAAACTTCTTAGTTTATTTTGTTGTTTTTAACAAGATTTGTTGAAGTTTAACGAAACAGCTGATAGAAATATCCCTTCTTGGTGAAACTTTATGACAAGTTTTATTACAGAAGCCATCACGGCTGAGGCAGCAGTGACTAGAAAATCTTGACGTTTTAACGATAAGTAAAGAGTTCAAAATATGATTTTGGGGCTGAAAAATATTTTATCCTCAGAGTCGTGAGATTAATAGTTTGTGTCTTTTAATTTACGTCTTACAAAAAACGTCTGCCTACAATAGGCGTAACTGGTAACTTGTAACTTGGTCATAGCATAGTAAAATAATACAAGTGGTAAAAGTAATTGATTTAATTGTATTGTTTAAAATAGATCCAACATAGATTCCCATACTGATAAGCTGAGGATAAATTTTAGAAAAGTCGTAAGACATCGGGAACATTGTAAAAGTACTTGCAAGTAGAAACAAAGCCTGGATAGAGTTGAGTATTAGCAATGAGGGTAACTTATCTCCCCCAAGAAGATTTTAATGCTGACAATCTGCCATCTGTATTCCTAAGTAACATCAAGATGACTACTTTTGAAAATCAATAAGGGCTATTAACAAGCATGCGATCTAACCTGCATGGAATACCTGTATCGCTGTCTTGTGATGCTATTGGTATTGTGGCGTAGCCCCAGTGAGGAAGGGCCCAAGAGGCCGGTAGACCTGGAGCTAGAGTCTCCCCCCAGCCCCCCACTGGGCCCCCCGCCCAGCCCCCCGGGCCCCGCTCCAAGCCCCCTGCCGTCACCACAAGAGGCACCTTTGGCGGACGGGTCACCCGTCGCAGGCACCACCAACTACATTAGGTACGCTATGTGTCGCCCCGCGTGATGCTCGTGCTCACAAATATTCACAATTGGAATCAAACTGGAGTCAAGCTTGATGCAAGTAATTTCCACAGTTGCCAATGCATACAAATATAAACCAAGAATTGTGACATTTTAATTTTATTTTTAATAGAATATAAATCAAAAATTTAAAACACTAATTTTGGAATGAGTATAGTGAAATGGGAAATCCTATACCAAATTTGAAGCATCCTTTTTTATTTTACTTATTTTTTTATTTACTTAATATAAATTTTGTTAGAGAAATCTTTACAAAAACACATTTTGGGAAGACGGTACGAACCCACACTGATGTGGAGATCCCAGGAGTCAGCCTGCAACTCCCTGGACCGAAGTCCTAGACGCTAACTGTCAAGCTACGACTAAAAAAAAAAAAAAAAAAAAAAAAAAAAACTGTTGCCTGTTGCTCACGTAGGGGAAAGAGAAATAGCCCTAACACATTTTCCTTGGGCCACAGAGGGGATGAGGGAAAGTGCTAACTTTTCTCCTACTTTTACAAAACTATCTTTGTTAGCAATTTAGTGACGGACTATCATTAATAAGTGTAAATTATTCCATGTCTCTCGCACAACATCTCTTTTGAGAAATTGGTATTTAACACGTTGAGTGCTGTAAATGTATATAATTACGTACCCTAGTGGCTGAAATATTATAATTGATTACTCGACAATTAAATGAGACGAATGCATCCAAAATGTCATCAGAAGATCGCCAGGGCTGAATTTCTGTCATTAGGGGTGACGTCACTTCCGGGACGTCTATTGATGTCGTCCGCCGGTGGCGACGGTCGCGTGAGTCACCGCGTGGTTGAAGTAGTCCGTTTACTGCCACAATTGTTTATAACGACCCACAAAATTGTTTTTTGATACAACAGTTTCTAATTATTTGAATAATAGACACAAAAAATATATACAATCTCTCCAGGTGCCATTTAGAACGTTCGTCTATGCTAAAAATTAGTTCACACAATTTCAAAGAGATAGTTATTATACTTCATAAAAAACACTGTTCTTAGAGATAAGACAATTATATTTCATTATCTGAGTACATGTTCTCCAACAATTCATCGTCATTGTTAGGCTCCATTGCACCACAAACACATTTAAACACACTACACAGAAGTCGGAAGTTATCACGGTCCGGTCCCGAACAGAAACCCCGGAGCGGAAAACGATTCGCGCCAAAATGTACGCGGGAACTGGCACAACAAGCGGCAAAGCGATATAAGGTTCCCCGGCAATGGCTGAGCTCACACTGAACTAATATGGAAAGAATGGCACGACATCATCTTTAGCTGACGTCCGATAGGAGTGCTCGTGACGGACATCATCAATAGATGTCCTCCGCACTCAACGTGTTAATCTGTTAGTACTCAATAACAGTTAAAATTTAACAGGTACGGCAATAACGTTCTGCTAGGATGAGAATCTTGTAGAAAACCAACACAATTTTTAATTGAATTAAATACATTTTTGCACAAATATAAGGAACTGTCAACAAAATTTATAACTGACTATGGATAAAAAGTTAAATAAACTAAATGCTTTGGGCCTAAGACAAGTGTGCAAGGACTATGATTTGTTACCTTCCCCTCAGAGTAACCTGGAGAGGAGGAAGCTATCTTGACTGCCACCCTCCCTGTTTGTTTACCACAATATCTAAAAAATTGCACCGAGAAATAAATAGCAAGACGCATCACAGGAAGAGACCATCTTTAGTCAAAAAGCAGTTCAATGATATTGTTATAGTTACATAAATACCCCCCGTCGCAGCAAACCTGCGTACTCAGCGAATTTCCAATGCATTGATATGTTTCTCACTAGTACATAAAGCCACTCACCAAGTTTGAGAAAAATACATTCATAAATAAGTGATTTATTACATTTTATTTATTCCCCATAAGAATAACATTAGGACTGAGTACGCAGGTTTGCTGCAACGAGGAAGATAAGAAATGAGTTTTTATGCAATTATCAATGTAACTGAACCAGGTGAAGCTGCTTACCATGTTTTATTAATTTATGTTCATAATTAAGGGAGATATAAAACTTTACTTATTCTCCATAAGAATAACATTAGGGCTGAGTATGCAGGTTAGCTGCTACGGGGACAATCAACAAAACATTTATTTTTTGTGCAATTATCAATATACCAGCACAACATGAAGCCACATACCAAATTTCATCAATATACATTCATAAATAATCAAGATATCAAATTTTATTTATTCTCCATAAGGATAACATTGGACAACGTACTGTGTTTAGCACTTTGAATATCTCTGCAACGGTTTGACGTAGAATCACAATTTAAACACCAAAATGATTGTTTTGTGGAGCTGAAGTGATTGGTAAAAGAAAATGTGAAGTTTAAAGTAAAATTAACTGAGGAAAAGCCAAAAACCTTTTTCCCATAAGATTAACATGGGAGATTTTATGAGCATGTTTTTTGGATTTTTTCCGCAACCACTTAACCTAGGTTAATAATTCAAAATACCATATTATTTGTTTTTTTAAGCTCTATAACATGGTCTAAACCTAAATTAAGTGTTTTAAAAATTTTAGGGTAAAAAATGCAAAAAACTGATTTTTGGACAATTTAAAACCCCCATAAACCCCCCTTCCCATAGTCCGATTTTTCTGGTTTTCGAACTTAAAGTCATAAATGTCAGTTTACACATTTGAGCCAAATTTCATCGAAATCGGACGTTTTTTACTCAAGTTATCGCATTCACGGACACATATATAGATATATATATATATAGATATATATATATATAGATATATATATATATAGATATATATATATATATATAGATATATATATACATATATATAAATTTGAACGAATAGTGTTTTGGACATCTGGGGACCTCAAAACAAAAAGTTATCATGGTCTCGGGCTTAAGTCTTACCATGAGACCTACGGTAATAGCTTCTTCCCTATAGGGGAAATTCGCTAAAAGTACTGAACAACATAAATTTAGGTATAAGAATATAATTATGCTAAATGCTTTGGAGATCCACAATAACCAACCCATAACCTACAATGCCGTCTGATACATTAAAGATAACTTCAATTCAATTCAAATTAGCTTTATTCAATAAAATTTGTTCAATCCTGCATAATTACAAATGATTATTTTTTGAAGTGCATCATAATAATCTAATTGTATACAGATTACAGTATCTTATTTTAATAATCAAATGAGCTAATCCCCTTAAAGTATTTACAAAGTTATTACAAATTATTTTCAGTAAATTCACCAAATGAATACAAAGTTTTTTCTACCAAAAAGTTTTTAAAATTTCAAATTATTTTTTGTCAATGGGAGATTATTGGGTACATGCTTCATAAATCTGATACCAGCAGAACTTGTTTTTTTAAGATAAAATTCTGTTGAATGTAGCTGACTAGCCAGCTGATTCCTATTTCTTGTGTTATAATTATGATTTGACCCTAATCTGGGAAACCTGTCACCGTTATACCTAACAAACATAACTGTTTCAAGAATATATAGCCCATACATTGTTAAGATTCCCTAAACTGGAGAAAAATTCTTTAACTGAATCCCTGTTGTTCAAATTCATAATTATTCTAATGGCCTTTTTTGTAGTTTCAAAATACTTTACAAACTACAGAATTTGTAACGGATATACAAATATTTGTGAGCACTCGCAAAACAATATCGATGTAATAATTGTTCGCTTTGGAATGATATGTATACAAGAATTGCAACAAATATGTATTTTTATATTCGTACAAACATCAAAGTATAATTTTTATTTCTATTTAAAAAATGAATTGTTTGAAATATAATTAGATAGTTTTATTTATTTCTGTAAAATTTAGGATCAACACAATTTATTGCAATAGCCTGGACATTTTTATTTTTATATAACTATTTTATTTTCGTTAAACTATTTTGTTTTTATTCAATGTTAACTTATTAATAAGTTTGCTATTTTATGTATTGATGTTCAGTGTTGCTTTAAATGTTACAGCTATAATTTTTCTATTTAAAACACAAAATGTAAAACAAAATACAGTGTTTAAGACCATATGCATGGATGTCAGGCGTTTTCTGTTTGGTGTAATATGTTACAGGGTATTTTGGCCGGTTTGCAAAAATGTTCAAAGTGATTTATATTATATAGTTCAGTCATATATTTAGATTAGATTTTAATTTTCTACAGATAATAAAATTTGTTTTCTTAATATTAAAAGTAATTTAGTTGTAATAAATAGAAACTAGTTAGAAAATGTCTGCAGGTATTATAAATTATTTCGATAGACAGAAATATAATAGTCAAAGATTTCCAGCCTGAAGATATTTTTTTTTATGATTTAGATCACTTTGTTGATTTTATCATGAATTCAAGCCTGTAATTTTTTTAATTGTTATTTAAATTCATTGAAAAAAACAAAGTTTTAAACTTGATGGCGAATAATAAGAATATTACCAAAGAGGTGACCATTTTCCAAGTATCAGGAATTAATTAAAACTGTTATCAAAAGCTGATGTCTTAATAAACTCCTGAATAAATTATTAATTTGAGTAATAGTCTACTTTATAGAAATGTAAATCTGTATACTGTCAGTACATTTACTGCTTATTAATTTAAATTACACTATGAAAAAAGGTTTTTCTTAATAGACTTGCTTTTAGGAAGCTAAAACTGAGTACTTACCTTCTGAGCTTCTATATACAGTTTGATTTATAATTTTACGTTAGGTTTTAGCTTTAGAAAACCATTTCATAAAATTGTTATTAGTATAAAAACCATTCTTCTAGTTTGGATACAAATAATTATATTTGTAATGAATGGCAATGGGATTAATAAACTGGTAGTTAATGTGTCATTGCCAATTAAAAAGTCTTCCCCATAGTGTAGACTGTAGAAAGTACAAATAGTTGCTTCAGGATGATTGAGAATTTTACTTTTAACATTTCATAGCAAACACAAATGAATAATTTAATCTACGTACTTACAGATACTGTACCAATTTTTATAATGGTATGTTTTTTTCTCCTAAATGGATATCTTTTGTAACAGACCTGCAAATGTATCGGCTAGAATCTAAATAAATGTAATATCGTATAGTTTTATTATATAGTAGAGCATGTAAATAAGATAGTGATTTTTGTAATTGCTAAACTGCTTCAATATAGAGGTATAAGAATATATTTATATCTTTACAAAATAGCTTAGTGTTATCCGCTAATATTCCTAATTCCTTTTGTGATATATTCATATTTAAAGAAAATCTTTTGTATATACTGTTTTGTTAACCGATAAAATACATTTTGTATAGTATTATACAATTTTTAAACAGTTTTGACTTTTATTTATCCGTTTGGTTTAAAAGTAAAACTTGTCTTTATTTTCCTTAGTTTTCGATGAACTTTTTTAAGAATATTAGGAGTTTTATTTTCACACATGTGATACAAAAATAAAGGACAAACACCTTTGGTATTTATTAAATGTTGATTAATTCTCTAATTGGATACTGAACTTGTCAACTAGCAAAACTGTATTTGGTTATACTCTTTTTATGGTGTTGTCTAAAACCAATGTCGAAATATATTGGGTTTTCTTTAGAAAAATAAAAACAAAATTACTTCTTTAAAACCATAAGAGAATTTTTCCGTTTTTTTTATATTTAAAAATAACTGTGCGTGGATTTAAAATTGACAGTGTAAGTATTTTATTGAAGCTGACATAATTAAAGAGCCGTTTGTTTAGTTTAAATCAAGTCCCTGCCTTCCAAAATTAAAAAATATCAACTTCTTGGTTTACGGCGATTTGCCTTTAGCTCTAAAATCCTTCCGTTCTCATTTTGCCGTTTTTTACCAAAACAGAGAGAAAACTTACTTTTGTTGGACCCAAGAGTAAAAATTATAATTCTTGTTAGATACAATCTTAGAGAATGCTCTACATTTTTCAAATTTTCAAAATCATTTGAAGTCTTTATGGACTTTTATAAAATATATAAAATAAAATTACATCCAATTATACAATCTACCTCGATCATTTTGCTATCAGAAAACAAGTTTTGCATCAATAAAAAAATAAATTTGAGAATTACTTTGAAGATATTGACTTTAAGTTTGACATAAAAAATATATAGCCTACTAGATTAATTACTATAATGTGTTAAAATTTTAAATTTTTAACCTTTACTAGTTCAAAATGGCTACAATTACAATTTGTTTCAAAATAAACATATTTTGTTTTAAAAATCAAATATTTAACTAAATATAATATATTATTAGCTAGACAATGTCAGCTAGAAGATGTCACAGTTGTTTTATTACAAGTGTTCCTTTTTATTTCGTAGCAAACATACACCACACTATTTAGATAGAACTTAATATTCTAATTGACAAGTATATTTTTTATTTCAAAGGATTTTTTAAGAAGTTATGTCAAGCTAGTGAATTTACATTTTCCCACACAACTTTGGAAAGTGATTTGTATTTTTTAGCATTAGTTGTTTGCGTAGCATACATTTTTAAAACTTTTCTAGCTATCAAAAGTGTCATATAAATATATATATTGTTAGGCATAGTTTATTTTTGTCCTGAGGGAGGCAAGAGTGATACACAGTTTTATTACAAAATGTATTTAACCTTGGTAAACTCCATTACTGTATTGTAAATGTATATAATGTACATATTTATAAATAATTGTTGTTGGCATATCGCTAGCATGTGCTGCCCGTTATGCTACTCGCAGTGGTACGTTCTTCGCTTGATGCTCATTTCGCTTGAATTCGCTCTCCGTGTTCGCTTGCTGCATGATGTAACACAGTGTTTGCTCAATGATCACTGAATGTTTGCTAAATGTTGTTTTTGTTGTTTGCATGCTCAGCAAGGTGCAAGAACGTTTGTTTGGCCTAGGTTTATTTAACTATCGGTAAGTCTTGTGTGAGTAGAATCTCTGATAGTTTTGAGATTTGAGTGAACTTTTTCTTTGCCACAGGCATTGAAAAGTTTCAATCTACAGGTGCGACCACACTGGACAACTTCATTGTGAAACTTTTCTTGCAACCACTAAAGTATCAGTAAGTTCTCGTAGAGCAAGCTGCAACTCCAAAGTTTCAATGTACAGGTGTGACCACACTGGACAACTTCATTGTGAAACTTTTCTTGCAACCACTAAAGTATCAGTAAGTTCTCGTAGAGCAAGCTGCAACTCCAAAGTTTCATATGCAAGCAGAAATTCCACTTTCTCAAATTTAAAATTGCTGCAACTTGTATTTTTCTTCCATTCATTACTATTTGCAAAATATTGCGCAAGCTCTAATGCAACTCAAAGGCAAAATCTAAAAGTTGCATTGCATATTGCTGGCATTTTCTTATTGCGCAACACAAATTGTATGACCTTCTCTTCAGCAAAGTTTACCAGTGTGAACACACCTTATGATAAGCACAAATTTGGTCACTGTTGAAAGCACAAAGGAGTTGGTATTTACACAGTTTGAAGGTATTGCATAGAAAATGAAAGCATACTGTTATTTCTTATGAAAGAATGTTCAGATATACTTGGAAAGTATCCAATACCCTAAAAAAAACATTAATTAATAATCAGTTTTCAAATAAGAAGCAATATAACTATATCTTTTCCTAAAAAGTCCTGATGTTATGGTTGAAATTTCCTACCCCAAATCAGTTTTCACTTCCCCAAAGTAACATGAAACCAATTAACTTTATGATACAAACAATTATTAATTTTATTTTTCAGAAAGTGATAATCATTTCATCAACATTATATATTTATTTATATAGTAGATTATGAATTATTAAATTATTTATATTACAAACTGAATTGTTAAAATATTATATTCCTGGGAATGCTAACGCAAATAAAAAAAATAATGGAATGAATTCTCATAAGATTTTACCAGATTTAATAATATAAAATATCTGAACATTCTGATGCACCTTTGAGTGAAGAGCACATGATGCCTATTCTGTGATGCACCCTATTGTTTTTTTAATAAATTTTCAACTAATAATATTTACATTCCTCTGAAAATTTATTCCTCTAATGAAAACATGTAAAATTGTTTTGAAATAAATATACTCTAACTGTCACCTTTAACTGCTCCTCCAATACACTGCTGTTATTTTACACTTAACAACCAAATAGCCTTGGAAATTTAGAGATTATCTTTTACATCGATGATATCCAATTATTAGAGGAGGTTTTTCATACTGAATAAGTGAAAGCATACAATAACATGGAAAACAAACTTACCATTTCTTTCTTTAAAATGCATTATTGGTGTTGGCGAGGTTTTGTTTTCTAAGAAATTATTGTAGACATTTTCCATCACTAATTGGAGAAAAACAAGTTCCACTCACAGATTACAGAACAAAAGTTAAACGTAAAACTTGTTTTTCTCTAATCAATGATGGATAATGTCCCCAATAATTTCTTTACAAATTTACCATTATGTTAAAAAATTGAGCATAAATAAGTGTTGAATATAAAAACTCTTGAAATAAACAAATTATGGATTCAAATGTGAAGCAGTTGTAATACAGTCTTACAAAGAGGATCACTGTTTTTAGGGTGAAAATAATTTTGTGTTTTGGACGTTTTGATTAATTTTACTACTTCCAAAAGTACCATAGAAAATACCGAGGATTTATTTTGCGTCCCTTAACAAACCTGCTGAAAACTTGTGTCAACAGGACCAGCGAAACGAAGCATGTTTTAAATTGTTGTGTCTGTGTTCGTGTGGTCTAACATAACATTTGTTTCACAGCAATCTCCTAGAAAAAACATCCGATGGGATCATTCGAGCAGCAAAGAACGGGGATTTGAAAATGGTGAGTATCCAAACTGTACAGTTTGATGTTTCATTTAGCATTAAAATTAAACACAGTGGAACTTGGATAATTCAAACCAACCATAAGGGACTGTATGATTAGAAACAAAAATTAACCTAATTAAAATTTTAATTATAGATGCTAAAAACTGGCTGAAAATCTCCGTAAGTTCCAATTTCAAAGGACATTGTTTCATTCAAGAAAAAATTGGTCGTATGTAAATCAACAACTTGCACAGACAGGTGCGACAAAAGTCACACACAACTGCAAAACACTAGGGATGGGCTGAGTAGAATGACCTTGAACGTAACATCACAGGAACTTAGAGATTTGCCAAACAGTTACTTACGCGAAACAGCTGCAGCTAGTTCCCTAGCCTGCGGAACTGTTTCCAAAACCAGTTTCAGTTGCAGCTAGTAACATGCGGGACCTGTTGTTTGCAGAACAAATGGTTAAAGCGCTAACAATAGCTTTAGCTAGCTGGTTTCAAAAGAAATTCCAAGTGGAACCAAGGCACCATATGCGGGGCTATCGGGACTACCGTTCCTGGGCCCGAGCGGGGTTAATTCCAAAGCAGTTTTACATTTTCATGAATCTCTTATTATATCTTCTCATTCAGAATCAAAGAAAATATGCAGGGTAAAAATATCCCAACAAAGGGGCCGTGCATATATTACGTCACGCCTTCCCGGGGGGGAGGGAGGGGGGGTTAAGTGCTTCGTGATGCGTCACGATTAATGGAGTTAAAGCCTGCAAAATCGTCAGTTACAGTGACGAAATGCCGTACGCCAAAATCCAGTACTTAATAATTAATAAGTGTGACATGTCAGGGGGAGGGGGGAGTAATGAGCAGCGTGACAAAGGGGGGAGGGGGTCAAAAAGGTAGGGTTACCATATTCTCTGGGTTGAAAAAGAGGACCCATTGAGAGACGGATTAACCCTTTCAGTGCTATGAGCCGATATATCGTCTTTTGAATCTGTTATCAATAAACACTGTTACTGCTTCATAAGCGATTGTACCGTTAGGCGCTCAGTCTGCAGTCTGAGTCTGACATGTGGTGAAACCTGGTAGACACGAATTGAACTACCTCGTCCAGCGCCTAGTCTCTATAATACCAACTGATCCACTGCAGCTGCTAGCCTGACCAGTGGCTGTGCGGTCTAAGGCGTTACCTTCCCGGCCGGGGGTAACACTTGGATCGAGGGTTCGAATCCCGTCAAAGTCGGTGGTTTTTATGTGCAACTCATGGAGAGTTCACCTGTCTGTGGCAGAGTTGAAGGGGAGGGCGGACCTTAAGCAAACGGTGGACGGCTCGGGTCCAAGCTGACGGGATGGGTGGATTCTTTGTGAGTTGCACATCTGATCAGGTGTTTTGCTACTTTTTACCTATCCTTTACTGTGTGTGTCCAGCGGAAGCACGTTTTTATTAATTTTAACTGTTCAGGCGTTCAATATATTAAAAATCAACAAAACATCACAGATTCAACTACTCCTTTCAGAAGCTTAGCACTCAAAGGGTTAATAAACCGCAAAAATATGAACCCCCCAAAATTTAGTACAAAAGTCGGGTAATTAGATGTTCTAAATTGAAAATCTTTATTCAAATCACAATATTAATCTTTGAGGGCTTTAAGCTGCCAATTTCATAAAAAGTACATTTTTATAGACATTGCAACTAATTAACATAATTTTGCGAATAATCAAACTATCTGCCGAATATGGAACTTTTCAAGCATAACCGCATAACCTCGACCTCACTCAAGACTCAGCTAGAGCTAGAGTTAGATATGCAGACGAGAGACGACAGTGACGATAAAGACAGCGCAGTGTAAAAACGTAAACAACGAATACAAACTGATTTATAATTGAATAAGAACTAAAAATTAAAATTTGTATAACAAAGCTATGGTTTTGGGCGAAAAATAACGATTTTATACCAAACTTGAAGAAGTATAAACTTAATTATAAGTCAATAAAAACGTAATTACCAATACTCAGATTGCTGCTTGAAAAACACAAATAGTGGGTTTCTCAAAAATCCGCCCGGACGTTTTCGAATGATCCAAAAAGAGGACATGTCTGGGGAAAAGTGGACATATGGTAACCCTACAAAAAGGGCTAACGTAATTTATGCATGGCCCCAAACCTTGACTAAAAAAAGTGTGGACTGAGGAACAAGGGAAAGCTGCCCTTCAAAAATGTTATAGACAACGATTCAGGTCTATTTTTGTGCTGCTCCCCTATTACAGTAGGAAAATGTCTGCATAAATATACATTTCTGATTACTGACAACCACTGATGTTCCCTAGTTGAAGGATCTCCATGGCCAGGGCTTCTCACTGATGTCCATTGACGCCAGCGGACAGACGGCGCTGCACCATGGCGCAAGGTTCGGCCACAAAGACATCGTCAAGTACCTCATCGCGTGCGCGCCGGCGTCCATACTGAACATGGCTGACAACGACAAGTGAGTGGCCACTGCTACAATAACCATAACAGCACACCGCGCCATCCTTAGCCAACACATGGCCTGGTGCAAAAATGTTCGCAAGGTCTTTCCTTTCCAATGAATTCCTCTCCTCCCTCCCCTTCCCCTCTCTCTTTCAACCCACTCCTCCCTCCCTCACACTTCTACCATATATCACCCATAAAAACATTTCAATTAGGGAAAAGTATCATTTGGTTCTCCTAAAGCGGAGTAAAAATGCACCATTATGATAGAGCGATCCCCAAATAACCATATTTTAGGGAATGAGAGAATCAAAACCTTGTCAATCTCGTAAAGCAGACAGTTTTGGGTGCAAGTAGCAGTTTTAAAACCTCCAAAAACTAAACAAAATAATTTGCTTTAGGAAGTTGAAAAGAAAGTTTATATAAAATTATTGTTGCATATTATTATTCAGAATAAGGTCTACCCAAAAAATCCTAAAATTATCCCTAACTGTAATAGCTTTACAGCACTCACGAGAATGTTGTCCTCAGGGGTCAAACGGCGCTACACAAAGCAGCGCAGACCAAGCGGCGCAGCATCTGCTGCATGTTGGTGGCCGGCGGTGCCAGTCTCACCATGCAGGACCGAACTGGTGCCACGCCGCGGCAGCTGGCGCTACAAGCTGATGACCTAGACCTCGCTGCGTACCTAGAGAGTATGTATCGTGTATCACAGCAATAACATTCACATATCAGAATTTTCTTGATAGTGTCCTTTTTAAAAGTACCTGGGGACCGAGCTTTGCTCGGGGAAGATCAGTCAGGTTTTTTAGATGACTTGGAGTAATTTTTCACCATGTCCCGCTACTGACGTACAGATTTCCTTAGGTCATTTGACTCTTTTCTGCATGTTCAAGGTCACTCCAGTTGTTAATTTATATGTAATCTTCATTAATAATAATAATAATAATAATGCTTTATTGCTATTAATCGACTGAAATAGACAACGTCACGAGAAATACAAGAGACGTGCGCATACCATTCTTAAATAATATATAAATATCACATACAAAATACAATATTTTAATATCAGAATTCAAGCTAATTATAACATTACTGTATATACTATCGGTCATACTTATATACTTATATGTATCGGTCATTCTGATCAAGCCAAAGTCATTCATTCTATATCTAAATTAAATTAAATATATAATTCCAAATTAAATGTATAATGAAAATCAAGCAAATTATTTATTTTTTCATAATAAGCAAGTTGCAACTATGAGGGAGGATTGTGATAAGCATATAAATAATATTAATAAATTAAATAGACACGATATGGAAAAGCATATAAAATAACAAACAACATAAAAATGCAGTCGCTGTCGCAACTGTTGGAGGTGAATATTAGTAGGGGTATTCGCCATTTCTCTTGCACTACTTCATCCCTTTACATGCCAGGCACTGTGAACGGACCTGTAGACTTTTAGATGCAAGACAGATTAGGACTGCTATAACCCGCTTCTTGCTTCAAAGTGTATTTCATACAATAGATGATTTTTTTAATGGTAGTTTGTCTACACAGAAGACTTTTGATAACAATGGACTTGCCACTTTTTTTCTGACGATAGGCCTGTTAATTTAAACTTGTTAGTAGTTTTATATATTTGAACATTGACGAATCCATTATATTCTGTTGAATATTTGACGGGAATAAAGGTATTATGTGCTTTACTATATTTAGCTATTATTTATAAAATCACTATAAAAATACTTTCTTAACCATTATTGAACTAGATGTTTTATATATAAATGAAAAATGGATGATAAACTGAAACTCAATGCTTGCAAAAACATCGGTCTCTCAGAACAGTAGTTTTAGGGAAAACTAGTTGAGGAAATCAAAGATGAAACAGAATATGTTGTTTACGAGAGAGTTTTATGGAGGTACTGTAGCGTTGATAATTTGAACTTGTTAGTATTTACACAACAACAAAATTTAAATAGGTTTCTGTGACGAATATTTCCAATATAAGTGTTAAACCTTTTAACACTTCTGGTTTGAGGGAAGGGTTTGTCTTGCCTGCTGTATAAAAGCCAGTCAGTTTAGTATGGCCACAACAGCAAAAATCTGTAATTTCTTCACAGTTAGAAGATAGTGGTCAAACTATTTCTTGTGAGAGTATATATTTAAAGGATGCCAATTTTGAGTTTGTCAACATTTCCAACTTATTTTTCTACTGAACCCAAAACCAGCGTTTACACTTTAAAATTGAGTTTTTCAGCATAGCTTGTACAGGTAATAAAATGTTTTTTAAACTATATGAAAAGGGGAAAAATGGAGTCCAATAGAAATTATTTTATCTCTTTTACGTAAAGGCTTATTCATATTAACGGTAGTATTATTGTTCTTTTATCATAAAGACAAATTGGAAAAAATTAGGGGTGGAGTTGGGTTTGGAATTATTTAAGTAAAATATGATGATGAGTAACTTACTTTTACTTCCCTGTAGTTAATTTAAAATATCCATTCTTCTTTAATTTAAATTCACCAGCGGCAATAATAAACTTGAAACAAGGATTGTGTTTGGTTTTACTTTAGTTTATTCCCATCAGTCTAAAAATCTATGTTTATATTCCCTGACAATATCAATTGCTGAATTATTGATAGACAAATTTTTAAAGAACATAATGTCAAGTTCCGATCCAGTTACTATGTTACATTTTGTCACAAAATGTGGCATCTTGAGGCAAATTTTGCTTCGGAGAATAGCAAAACAACCCTTAAAATCTTAGAGCTACAAAAATAACAATTTTATTTTGTTCAACGTGTGGTTTAAGTAAGTTTCAGAACAGTTAGAAACTTCTTTTTACTTTCTCCCCTAAACATACTAGATTAGAAGAAAGTTTTAAATATAGAACTTTTTACAAATTTTAAAATTTGAGTTATTGGTGGAAATTTTTGTTTTTGTGCTCCCTGAAACCAAAATGTTATTTTTGCGGTATTCTGTGTCTGTCTGTCTGTCCCTCCCTGGGGGAGAAGGAGGGAGTGAGGATTTACCCCCCTTTAAACCACTGTGGGTAGGAAATGGTATTGGAGAACATTTTCTAATAGAATTGTTTAATACAATATTCGATATAGAGATGACTCTCCTTTTTATTTTTTATATAGTAAAGTAACAGAATTTATTTATTAAAAGAGGGTGCACAGGGAGAAAGTGTGTGTCAGTTTTCTGATACCGTTTATTTCTTGTGTGTACAGAACTAAGCGCAGAAAACGTGATCAGTTATACCGTCAATAGGCTGGGAATGCTACAAAACCAAGTAAATAGAAAGCTTAAAAGAAAAACTAAAAAATCCAGATAAATGCAGAAGTGAAATACAGAAAAATAGAGGATTTCCATTCCATTTAAGGATATATTTAGGGTAAGTTTCAGAGTTTTTATCTGTTCAAAACCGTGAAACGTTTTGAGACCATGAGAGTAATTTACGGATGTAAATAATTTTGCGGGTTTGCTAAAATATTGATCTTGCTTTTGATGTGTGTGGAATGATGTTGTCGTGTCTGTATTGCTAGTGTTGTATTAATCACAAACTGTTTTAACTGACCACACGTTGACAGGTATAATCTGATAAAGGCTTTTCTTTCCAACTTTCAAACGCAGAAGTAAAATCTGTCGAATGTATTAACAACCAAATATATTACTGTTCAATGCTTCATAAATTAGCCACTTTAATTGACAGTTTTTAGAATTCTGTAATCATTTTAGTTGCATGATACAATTTGAATCACACCTTTTGAAGGCAGAGGATAATTCATATTCTACTAATAGTTCTGAAAGATGTTTTATCGCTAAGTATTGTGTACTCTTGGCTTTCGGTAGAATAATCAGAGGGGGCTCCAAGAAGGAAATGTTTTAAGCTGCACACAAGAAACAATACTATCAGGCAACTTTCCAAATAATTTAGATGCACAATAAAGAAAACTTCTTCTACGGCCTCATTGTTTGGTCGGCGAACTGCAATTCGCTTCTCCAAATTAAATGCTTTTGAAAAAATATTCATTTTACTAATTATTTACATTACTTTCTCTAATAAAGAAAATACATAGCACTCAATAAATTGTATTATCACCTTAGAGGTACACTACCCTAGCAGTTTAAACAAGGGAAAAGAGCTTTCACCCATTCTGACCTGCAACATAATTCTTATTGTATTTCTTTTGCTTGTAATTAGGTTTTAGGTTTGAAATATATGTTCCGCCAAAGCAAGAAATTTCTTACTGTATTTTGTAATTAACAAGAGAATAAAATATGTTTTAAAGACAACCATTGGACAAATATAGTTTAGCAGATAAAAACAACTTCGAGCTTTAATAATAATTGTTGCAAATTATTAAAATGAACTTTTCAATTACATTTTTTTTGTTTGGATGAGCTGCATATTTTAAATACCCCAGTCGCAGCAAACCTGCATACTCAGCAAATTTCCAATGTGCTGATATATATATAAAATACCATAATATAATATACCACATTAAGCCACTTACCAAGTTTCATAGATACATATTCACAAATGAGCCGTATATACAATTTTAATTTTTCTCCATAAGAATAACATGTGTATTGAGTACTTAGGTTTGCTGCAAAAAGGAACAGAAAATATTAGGTTTTAATGCAAATATAATCAGGTAAAGCCACATACCAAGTTTCATCCGTATCCATTACTAAATAAGCAATTTAAACAATTTTATTTATTCTCCATAAGAATAACATGGGGGCTGAGTACACAGGTTTGCTGCATAAAGGAACACAAATTATGACTTTTTGTACAAATACCAATACAACTCAACTAGGTGAAACTACAAACCAAGTTAAATTAATTTATATTCATAATTAAGTGAGACATAACATTTTTCTTATCCTCCATAAGAATAACAAGGGGCTGAGTACGCAGGGATCAGGTTTGCTGCTACGGGAACCATCGGCAAAATATTGGTTTTTTTGTTTTTTTATAATTATAAATACACCACAACGAGATAAAGCCATATACACCAAGTTTCGTCCGGATACGTTCTAAAAAAGAGAGATATAAAATTGTTCTTATTCTCCATAAGAATAACATTACACTAGTAACTGTGTTTAGCACTTTGAATATCTCTGTAACCAATTGATGGAGAAAAATTATCAAAACACCACATTGTGTGGTATTTTATGTTGAATCTAATGGTGAAAACTAAAATTAGACTTTTTTTAAATATTACAAGTAAACACTTCAAAAAACCCATTTTTGGTGTACAAAATCCCCAAAATACCTCTTCGGATAGGTAGATCTGTCTGGTTTTCAAACTTCAAGTCATAAATGCTGATTTACACGTTTATACCAAATTTCGACAAAATCGGATTATTTTTACGAGAGTTATCGAGCTCATGGACACACATATATACAGTTTCAAACGAATGGTGTTTTTGGGGTCTGGGGACCTCAAAACGAAAAGTTATCATGGTCCCGGGCCTAGGTCTTACCATGCAGACTACAGTAATAGCTTCTTCCCTAGAGGGGAAATTCACTAAAAGTATCCCAGTTAAAAGATATTTTCAAATATTTAAATTTGATCGGCTGTGTGAATTTATTTTAATATTAAACTGAAATCAGGTGAACATGCATAGCTATTTGACAAAGCTACTGTATATAATTCTACAAAGATAAAAACTCATATACTATCATAAAAATTAGGTGGAAACAGATATTTCAATTTTACCAGTGTTAAGAATATTTAAAAATCTTAAAGTTGATTCCAGAATCTCACTAACCAAAAATTTCAATGATTTTGCTTTATTATACATTTAATTTTTCAAGGTGTTTTTATCTGATAAAATAATTATAAGTTTGCAAAATGTACAGTATATGTATCCCATTTATTGCCTCAACATTTGTTTTTAACATGCTTTATTTTTAAAGTCCTTCATTACTTTTAAAATCTTGCTCTTCCTTTTCAACTATAATTTTTTTTCATTACTTGACTATTCTGAATTATTTGTTATTGAGCTATTCTGAATTTATTTTGTCTACCTTCTTGTCTTTCCTCCACAACAAGTTTACTGTGTTTTGTGATTCAATCAAATTTTGTATTTTTCACTTTACCGTGGTGTATATTTACTGTACAAAAATGAAGTGTTGGCCACTTTGGGAAATTGGGTATATTTATGACCTGCCAATAATTACAAAACAATAATGTGAACGCTTATTTATTCCAGATGACTTGGCCGTACAAATAAAATGTGAAGACTTTATGTTAAACATATTAAAAAATGTCTTAAATTTTAACTCTCTGAAATGTATATACTTTGTTCAGATACATTTTCATTTAAAATATAGTATACATCTTTGGGATGGTAGCAGTTACATTAAACAGATTTTTGTATCGAAAAAAAATATAATATAAATTTTAGGACACATTGTAAACCATTATATAAAAGCTATTATTCTACTAGTTTTAAATAAACCTCACCCGTCACCATAGGCGATTGATTGACCTGTGCGGTGAACTAACAACCACCAACTGCAATGATGGTGATTGTGGTTGATTGTCCTGTGCGGTGGCCACTGCTGGTACAGTGAGGTACCGTAACGGCACATGGGCAAGCCAGAGGTGACCGCTCATGATCTTACAGGAGTCGGCCAGGACCGGGATCGAACCGGCTATGTCTGACTTGCTAGTCAGTCACTTTACCTCTAAGCTTCCGCGTCCGGTATTAATTTTAATAATTAATATTAACTTTCATTAATATTAACTATACAAGTTATGTATATTTTAAACTGCTTAGTGTTTGTCAAAAATAACTTTAATCAGCTCGACACAAATTCACAATTATTTCAACAGAAATATTTTTAGGCCAATTCATTGTAGTTTATTATTACCTACTTTGCATATTTTTACTGAATGGACTTAAGTCTTTATGTCACACCACTTCATAAAAAAAGATGTTTAAATGTTTCCCGGACGCGAGCTCAGAGTTAGAGTGCTGGTCTCACAAGTCAGCTGTGGTCACGCGTAGGTTCGATCCCGGCAGACTGCTGCGATACTTTTTCATTGGCCTATGGCGATGGGCAGTTAAGGTTTCTACAACAAAATCCATTAAAATATAAAAAAATTCAAGCAAGCTATTACAAATTATCATTTTAAATTAAGTCCTTACAATGTAAACATTTCATTACCAATTCTGATTTGTCATTTTAGACTTAGTAGCTATAAAAAATTAATTAACGATGCCAAGTTTGTTATACTTCTAACTGAAATAAAGCATTCTGATTCTGATTGATAGTTTTTAGTCGTGTTAATGAACAGTAGTGGAGTGGGTAATTTTCCCCTCACTGGCCAGTAGGGGGAGGGGGTAACCTTCCCCTCACTGGCCAGTAGTGGAGGGGGTAACTTTCCCCTCACTGGCCAATAGTGGAAGGGGTAGCTTTCCCCTCACTGGCCTGTAGTGGAGGGGGTAACTTTCCCCTCACTGGCCTGTAGTGGAGGGGGTAACTTCCACTCATTGGCCTGTAGTGGAGGGGGTGACTTTCCCCTCACTGGCCTCTAGTAGAGGGGGTAACTTTCCCCTCACTGACCTGTAGTGGAGGGGGTAACTTTCCCCTCACTGGCCAGTAGTGGAGGGGGTAACTTTCCCCTCATTGGCCTGTAGTGGAGGGGTTAACTTTCCCCTCACTGGCTAGTAGTGGAGGGGGTAACTTTCCCCTCACTGGCCAGTAATGGAGGGGGTAACTTTCCCCTCACTGGCCTGTAGTGGAGGGGGTAACTTTCCCCTCACTAGCCAGTAGTGGAGGTGGTAGTTTTCCCCTCACTGGCCAGTAGTGGAGGGGGTAACTTTCCCCTCACTGGCCAGTAGTGGATGGGCTCATTCTCTCACTGGCAATGAAGTCACTCCATGCAATGCAGAGCCTACATGAGCAGTTAGACAATCAGAGAAATTAATTAAACACCACCGAAGGCTGACTACTACGTAACGGCAGTTGAGCTTAAAAAGATTAATCGGTCACTGGCAGCTTTGAACGTTAGTGGCACTCAGAGGGGCTGCATTCTAGTATACGTGCTATCCTTATCAATGACGTGCCTTATTCCCCCTCCACCGCTGCCTTCCCTCGTGGCAACCCGACTCATAGAGCTGCCACCGCAGCGCAACCCTTTTCCTATTCTTGTCAGCCTTCTGTAACGTTTTACAGTTTCCGTGCTCCAATTTTCCCCTCAATTCTAACCGTTTCCTCTTTTCCAGGCCAGGAGAGTTTCCAGCTGACAGGGGATGACGTGGAAACGGTGGTCTGAGGCCGTGCGAGCCCCCGCAATCTGTCAATTATCCCGCCCCGCTTCGCCATATCAACTAATAGAATAGCGTCTCATGCCTTCACACTACTTTTTTCTACTAAATATCGTTCATTCGGTCTGTTTAGCGATAGAAATAACGTAATCGTATTTTAACATTAATGGACACTATTTTTAATACGAGATTACCTGTAATATTCGAGCATGAAAAGATATTCTTACTAACGATCTATTCTTGTGACTCGTACTACATTAAGGTAAACGTAAGCTTATCATCTGTGATTAGCTTTCTGTTTTGTATAAGTGTGGCTTTCGTGTTTTCATTGTGTCTTGTCCTTTTTTATTTTAAGTACTGAAAGAAAAGAAATGTGCGATGTATCCGCTATCTTTATAACTACGCATCACAACTATTTATTGTTATATTATTCTATTTATTTTGTTTTACATTTACATTTTACAAAGAACGTTTTTCCGATACGATACTCGATACCGAAGTATATAGAATATTTTCCAGTGTTATTTGATTGTTCACTTTAAAATATCAAACACCACGACACTGTATAGTATTTTAAACTAAAAACATTAAATGTCAATTGAATAGGATTCAGACTTTTATCTAGTTACATATGTCAAACTTAGTGAGTGAAATAAACCTTTTTGGTAATCTTTTAAATTAAGAAAAAACTATCAGTATTTTTACAACAATATTTTGATTTTAGAGCAGTGACGTGTATTTGTATTTCTCGTGCTTTGCAAAGGGACCTTGTAGATCTGTGGGCTATACCCTAGACCAACTGGGTGCACCCGCAAGTTTATATTTATAACTATTTTAAGAACTAAGAAGACACCAACATGTTTTATATTCGATGTAACTTATTGCATATAGAGATAATGGAAGGTGCGATATAAATATTAGATCGTTTTTATTCGCTGTACACATAGATTATATATTTCAATTAGAATCAAATGGAACAGATAGCATTTGTAAAATAAATATATAGTCTTCTACCTATTTGAACTTATGGCCTTTTGCACTTATAGTGTACATTTCGCTAACTTCTACAGATAAGTCAGTGTCCATAATGTTTATGAATTTTAACTCGTGGATATCAGATGGATTTGTGATCGAGAAATGAATTTTGCAAGCTTTTATTGTACTCTGTGTGAATTACCAATCACTAAAGATGATTGGTAAATGTATAACAAGTTATTATTGCTGTTATGCATACCAAACAGTATCTAATTGTTTTATAGAGCATATGATGTTTGTAAGATATTATGGATAAACTTTATTTAATACAGTGTATCTGGTATTTTTATGATACTTTAATTCCAAGTAGTTTTAATCATAGAAAAATATGTAATAAATTTTTAAAAATCTCGTGATTGCTGTCTTTATATTTTTGGTGTAAAACTAAAGTTTATATTTTAATTATTTTGATACAAGGTATGATAAAAGTTTGCAATTTTTGGGTTCCACATTTTTGATTATTTCTATTTAAATTAGCTTATTCTGTTAGAAAATATTGTTTACCGAAAATTACACTTTATTACATTCATATATTTACCTGTTAATCTTTGCTCAAACAATATTTAATTTTATTGCAACACTGATTTGTTCTTTTTTTACCGCAGTACTTTTGAGCAATTTTATTCCCTTATTAATCGGAATTCCTTTTATTATTGAAATAACTGAATTGTAAATAATCTTGACTGCATTTTAGTACTGTGTCCTACAGATTAGTAGACTTGTGAGCTGTTTTGGTATGAACATAATCTTGAACAGTAATGACGATCCCAGTTCTACTGGCAAGATTCGTGGAGAACGAGAATCATTTGTTTATGTAGCATTCTGAGGATAAACTGATGCACTAACACGACTAACAGCGACATCTAAATACATAAAACAAAGTCGGGTTAGTAAGTTAGTTAGTGACACCAAACAGCTGTTATAAGGATTATATCTAAACATACTTGAAAGTCATAAACATATTTTCATTATGGAAATAACAAATCTACTTGAATGGCAACTCAAACTCTTTTTTCGATGCCGAAGTTAGCTCTGTATAAAAGTAGGCAAGTGAGCATAGAAAACGAGCTCATCTTGAAAATTAACAAGCATTTGACATAAAACAAATTCAATGACATTAGGACTGGACAACGTCTATCGGGCCAGAAATAGTGTTTATATAACCAATTGACCAAATAAAATCATTATCTGCCATAAAAAACCTTACAAAAAATGTTATGGCCGATGTGGCAAAGCCCTGAGGCAGTTTAGAATATTTACTAAATCTTTTCACAAGAAGGAATCCTACAGAATATTTTGATATACAATCTGTAAGGGTTTCATCACCTTCAAATTTGGCACGGCGGATTTCCCTTTTGATTACACACACTCCAAAATAAGAATTTAAAAATAGATATTCTGTTGGTGATAACAATTCAGTGATTATTATGCATTATTATGATATAGTAAATATTTTACTACCGTAGCAATGTTACAATTCAGTTAAATTAGTTAAAAATCGAACGTTTCTTCAATGTTGGTTGACGATCAGAATATAAATACCATAGCAAAACTAGCTCACAAGGATGTATTTGTTAGTGTAGATTATAAAATATAAAAAAAGAAAAAAGAAACATCAATAACTCGGTGGTGTAGTTGCAAGTGATCTATGTGATGTCATCTCGGTTATTTACGTTTGTTTTGTATAAATATTATTCAATTGAATTCGTTTTCTTTGATTAAAGGAAATCATAATTCAATTGTTTGGTAAATAGTTTTAAACTGTGGATACTACGGACACTCAGTGGGGGATAGGTTAACTAGCAATTAATATTGAAACTAGCAATACCGTATTGTAATTTAAGGTTATCGTATTGTATTGTTGTACAGTATTGTGTTGGTGTCAACTACTCCTTGCTGTACGAGTTTGGTGTGGTGATCGGATTTGATCCTGAATGATTCTTTCTTTGTTAGATTCAAGGTTTTAAAATCTCTGTAACACCGATTTTCAATTGTCTTAATCCTAAAATTATTCTTGAACTATCTTTATATATTATTTCTCTAGCCTGTTTTTCTGTCACTTCGCGAGATCTTTCTTATTCCTTTATCAAATTCCATGATTTACTCCTCATTTTAAAGCTTATGATGCCGGCTATTAACGAGAAATAGACCCACGGTCTAAAATTGTACCGCTTCTCGGAAATTTAAATAATATGAAAGATAAATAAAGGGAATAGTTTGTTTTGACAGGAGCGAAAATGTAAATAAAAGAACATCTGATCAGCTGACAAGATTTGGTTCGCAGTGCAGAATTCTGCACGGGTCAACTTTACTTACAAAAGTGTTGGATGTACCATTTTATTATTGTTTTACAACAAACCTATTACTACTAGATGATCCAACTGTTAAAAAAAAAAAAACTACACAACTAAAACTAACCCTTTATTTCACAAGCAAACCTGAGCAGAAATATCAGAACCGACAAAATAAATCTCAATTTTTTTTAACTGTTGAGTTCTGTCACAAATAATCATTTAGCGTATTAAATAATTATTAGATGAAAAAGACCATCCCCAAATATTTTAACTTAAAAGTTCCTTCTTCAGGAAAACTAAATTACTTTTTCTATTTTTACTCTTCAGTGGGTCTACAATATTATAATCATTCTTTAAGACCTTAATTCTTCCTCGTATTTGATTGAAACCTTTAATTACTCTTTGAAAAATGTATACTTTTTATTTTACTTTTAAAATAATTCAGTGACCAAACCGATCATCAACTCCTCTCTTCTCCTATCGGGTTCCTCACCTTAGCGTCACCCTTTAGAGTTATTCCACTTAGAGCCTTATAGCTTGTAAATCATTTGTGTAATCGATGGTTTAACACAGTGATTCCCATACTGGACCTGAACCGAAATCGAAACCTATTCTTGCTAAACCAAAACCTGCTACTGGAGAGGACATGGTAAATTGTTAACCTTTATGAAAACAACAATTCATACATAAGTGTCTCTGGTGTAGATGAATTGGTCATTGAGAGTTTTTTATTACTAAAAGGAGCGCCACGGGACTTAAGTTTGGGAACCACTGGTTTAAGACTCTATGAAATGTGCTTTATAGGTCGAACTCTTCCACTTGTTAAAGGTAACACTGTAAATACCAGCCTTAGTGGTTCTCATGCTCTTGTTTATCTCCAATATTTTGAATTCCTGTTTGCTTATTACTATTTAAACTAATTAGGTGAGTTCCCATTTTGAACGTGCTTTCATTAATAGGTTTTTAATTATTTATTTTGTTTGTTGTCTTGCTCGTTGATAAATTTTTATTTAAAATAACTTTACTATGCTGTCTATGTATTAGCAATTTTGACAATACCACAATAAATATTCTTTTTGCACATACAAAGTTCTTACAGTTATAATATTTATAAAGTTGATATATATTACAATTCTGAATGATTATATTTTCATCCGTATTTTTTTTATTTATTTGAATATTACCTAACTACATATCTAGAAAATTTAGTGTTAATCGTAAGTGCTGAAATCTTTAGCACATTAATATTAGTTTATTTATTTTCTAGTAGATGTTTAGCTTAAAAAAATATTCTCTTTTGAGATAAAACATTATCAATTAATGCTTGTCGACAATTACATGAATCGAGTTAAAATGTTATCAAAATTGCTAATAAATAGTTTTTAGAACTACTTAATTTAACTATTTATTTCCTTTCCGTTATTTATTTATATTTTAACTTTCGTTAACTTTAGTGTCTGTGTCTATTGAAGATCAACGATTCTCAAATAGCTTTTTGAGTACATTGTAAAAGACATCCATGTGAGGTATGGTAGTTTTGTTTAGTTGTTTGTGTAATATTATCGTTATCCTCACGGAAAGATTCAGCAGGTGGCTCTATCCTCTGAAGCTGCATAAATGGAATTGATCGATTTACTGATCGTGATACTTGGTATTCCTTTTGTTATAGTGGTCGTAGTCGTTAATTTGTTTCAATGGGTATCGAAGTGTGGAGTGTGTGTTAGTTTTGGAATGTAATATGTCACATTTTACCCTTGCTAGAATTAACTTATCTATGTTAATCCCCTTTTTATGCTAATGAAATATTTTTTTTAAAACGTTGACTGCAGGAGGTGGTAATTGTTGGAATTAATGTGGAAACATGCAATTTTCGTGATTAAACATGTCAACTGCAGGATATGTGTTAAGTTTTAAACATTCTGTAGAGATTTTTAATTTATTCAGATAAACGCCGGAAAGTTGTTTATTCCAAAACCAACTCAGTGGGCAGAGCGCTGGCTACGTAATCATTGGATTTTACTACATGACCTTAGTCCATTTAATTAAATGTCCCTTATAAAAGTTTTACGAACAAAATGAACTGTGAATCAAAAACTCTTTTGTGAAAATCTATTACAGTATTTCATCTTTTCACAAAGACTGACTATTACATTCAAAACTAACAATAATTAACTGTATTAAAACTTGAATTAGCAATACAACTTGTTTTGTCCATTTTATAACCTATTTTTTACTTGTAATTTATTGTTAAATATCGTGTTAAGTTTGCTATATGTCTATGGAAGTTGTAATTTTTGATACTTTTGTCAGGCTGTTACTCATATTGAATCAAAGTGATTTAATCTTTTTTTAGTACATATTTAATAAATGAAATAAATGTTTTTTAACCTTTACTATGTTTTATCTAATTTTAAAAAGTTGAAACCGCTTTTTACCACATTATCTTGAACAAATAACATTCCCATTATTGAGGAGGTAATTAGGAGGTATTTTTTCATAGAGAGAGATATTTAAAAACGTTGTCTTTGTAAACGGACTCTCCAAATGTTTTTTATTTTGTGTTTTAAAATGATAACATCATCAGTACTATTATAAAAATGAGGTGGTGTCTGTCTGTCTGTCTGTCTATTGTTCCATCACGCCAAAACCACTGGACCAATTCTGCTGAAATTTTGCACAAATGTAGTCTATGTACCCAGGAGTGTCAGAGGCCTATCGCCGTTTAGAAATGTCCTCAGGGCTCTGCCCCACAGGCCTTCCAAGATCCCATGTTATTCTTATGGAGCAGAAATTTATTTGGTTTATGTCACATGTGTGTTTTCCTAATTCTATTAATTTAAATAAACAGCTGTTATAAGGAGTATATCTAACTACAGACTGTCATTGTTTTGTTTACAATTTGTCTACTCTGAATTTTCACCCCGTTGGGAAGCACAGGCATAGCAGCTAGTTATCTATCTATAATATTATAAAGAAGAGGTGGTTTCTGTGTGTCTGTTTGTCTGTCTGTCTGATGTTCTGGGTAAACGCAAAAACTACTGAACCAATTGGGCTGAAACTTTACACAAAGTTAGATCATAAACTTGTGCAACACATAGGCCTATTCACTTCCTTAAAATCCTCTCGGGCTACACTCTGAGAATGTCCTAAGTTTCAACGTTTACATTTCAGAAGAAAGTAAACATTCAGAAAATGTAATGCGAACAGCTGTTCCAATTGACAGTTAAAGAGCAGAAGCAAGAACAGCTGTTTCAAGCTAAATATCTCAGCCTTTCTAAACCCTTGTGAAGAACGGGTACATCAACTAGTTAAAAATCAAATTTTGGGCTTAGTTTGGATAAGATAATATTTTAATCAAAATTAATTTTTCTTTATTGAATTGTGGTAATTTTAAAACAACTATTTCATTTGTAGTTTGAATTTGATTAGCGGTGTGTGTTTAATACTTTATTTAACATTATATTTTTCATTAAAACATCAAGAAAATTACATCTACTGAAACATCCTTTAAATAACACAAACTAAATTTCATGAATGACAATAAGTATCAAAAATTATTTCTTAGCCCAATTATAATTTCTGTTAACATCCATTACTACTGTTATTGTTAACAATTTATTGATAGTATTTAGAAAGTTATGTTTGTTAAAATTTGTGTGTAAATACACTTTTTACAATACTTCCTATGACTGTACATAATGTTTCTGTACATAAAACGACAATCACATATCTAATGGTGTAGCTGTTTGTAGTAGTGCATTTGGTTTTTTGATTGTGGTGTGTAAAATAACTCTTTGCAATTTTTTTAAACTAAGGTTGTTAAAATTATATATAGGCTAATTAAACTAAAAGTGATTTGTCATTTAGTATATTTTTCATTTTCAATTTTAAGTCGTTAGTTAACATTTTCGAAGTGTATGGTTTTGATTGCCTTGGTTACTTCATACTTGAGTATTATTGTGTTTTTTTTTAGTTTTAGTGACTGACTTTTCTAGTAATACTAACTTATGTTGAACAAAAAATCTTACTACTATTACTTGAAAAAAAATTATTCAGCCATGATTTTAAGCACCCAATTATTTATTTGACGTAATTAGCAATGTTTTTTACACACCACATGTTGGTAGGCTACAAACTCTTCATTTAAAATATCTTTACTTTTTCATTTTACTGAACTATTTGAAATAAAGATGCTCTAAGACTTATTATAATGTTATTTGTTTTTCCTTTTGTGATCATAATTACTCTTATCTAGGGTAACTGAATAAGAGTTACCCTAGATCTAGGGATCCGGGATGCTGTTATTTTTATAATATGTGATTTAAAAATTATCCCTGTAATTTAATTATTTTTGCTCTAAAATATGGAAAAATATCAGGTTTTCAATGTGAGCTTTATTGCTTTGCATACATTTAATCTTATGTTAACTTCCCGCCCCACTCATTGAAATCATATATGGAGTAACACAAGTTGCATAAATTGGCTCCTTGAAATTAATCAAATCATAGATCTTTGTAAGCATTAGAAATGCAAAGGAATAAATGGTACTTGTAAAAATTTCTAATGCCCCAAAATTCATGATTTCCCTTTGTGGATTGCATTTCTGTTACTTTATATGATTCAGTTTTGTGGTAAGAAGTTGTCAAAATCAAAATCAAAACCTATCATGGTTCGACTTATCAAGGTGATCTTCCACAGACTTTGACTTATTGATGGTCACGTTAACGCAAATAATGAGTCATGGAGGAGTAGAATCCTTAAAAATAATTTTAACGATTAAATACCCCCGTCGCAGCAAACCTGCGTACTCAGCGAATTTCCAATGAATATATATGTTTTTCACTACCACATAAAGGCACTTACCAAGTTTTATAAAAATAAATTAATAACTAAATGATCTATAGCATTTTATTTATTCTCCATAAGAATAACATAGGACTGAGTATGCAGGTTTGCTGCAACAAGGAGCACAAAATATGTGTTTTTATGCAATTATCAATTTAACTCAACCAGGTGAAGCTACATACTAAGTTTTATTAATTTATGTTAATAATTAAGGGAGTATAAAACTTTACTTATTCTCCATAAGAATAACATTAGGGCTGAGTATGCAGGTTAGCTGCTACGGGGACAACCAACAAAATATTTGTTTTTTGTTCAAATATCAATATACCAGTACAACATGAAGCCACATACCAAGTTTCATCAATATACATTCATAAATAATCAAGATATCAAATTTTATTTATTCTCCATAAGGATAACATTGGACAACGTACTGTGTTTAGTACTTTGAATATCTCTGCAACGGTTGGACGTAGAATCACAATTTAAACACCAAAATGATTGTTTTGTGGAGCTGAAGTGATTGGTAAAAGCAAATGTGAAGTTTAAAGTAAAACTAACTGAGGAAAAGCCAAAAACCTTTTTCCGGTAAGATTAACATGGGAGATTTTATGAGCATGTTTTTTTGGATTTTTTCCGCAACCACTTAACCTAGGTTAATAATTCAAAATACCATATTATTTGTTTTTTTAAGCTCTATAACATGGTCAAAACCAAAATTAACTGTTTCAAAAATTTTAGGGTGAAAAATGCAAAAAACTGATTTTTGGAAAATTTAAAACCCCCATAAACCCCCCTTCCCATAGTCCGATTTTTCTGGTTTTCGAACTTAAAGTCATAAATGTCACTTTACACATTTGAGCCAAATTTCATCAAATCGGACGTTTTTTACTCAAGTTATCGCATTCACGGACACATATATAGATATATATATATATATATATATATATATATATATATATATATATATATACATATATATAAATTTGAACGAATAGTGTTTTAGTCATCTTGGGACCTTAAAAAAAAAATTTGTCATGGTCTCGGGCTTAAGTCTTACCATGAGACCTACGGTAATAGCTTCTTCCCTATAGGGGAAATTCGCTAAAATAGGTATCTAAAATGAGCCTGGATATGTTTTGAACACTTTCTTTGGTGAATGTATTAGAGGATGAAAAACATCCTTCAGTGAACGGTGAACATGTCGTATAGTAGGAAAGTAAACAATCAAAGTAAACCTACTCACAAGTTCGGCAATTACGTGGTATTTTCCGTGGATGACCACTTTCCTGCCTTATTATTAGGATTGCAACATTAACGATCTCTATGAGCGTCTGCTCATATACAGTAAATGGGGGTTTGAATCCGAACAAACAACGTACAATTTTGACTTATAGAGGTTCCCCAGACAACACTCGACTTATAGAGGTACGGCATCTGTACATATTCGAGTTATAGAGGTGCGGCGGGAGGCTAAGTAGACCGCAAAACTTCGAGTTAGATGTTCCTCGCCAACCCTTTGACTTATAGAGGTTCCCCAGAACTTCTTGACATATAGAGGTACGCCATCTGTACATATTAGAGTTATAGAGGTGCGGCGGGAGGCTAAGTAGACCGCAAAACTTCAAGTTAGATGTTCCTCGCCAACCCTTTGACTTATAGAGGTTCCCCAGACAACACTCGACATATAGAGGTACGCCATCTGTACATATTAGAGTTATAGAGGTGCGGCGGGAGGCTAAGTAGACTGGAAAACTTCGAGTTAGATGTTCCTCGCCAACCCTTTGACTTATAGAGGTTCCCCAGACAACACTCGACATATAGAGGTACGGCATCTGTACATATTTGAGTTATAGAGGTGCGGCGGTAGGCTAAGTAGACCGCAAAACTTTGAGTTAGATGTTCCTCGGCAACCCTTTGACTTATAGAGGTTCCCCAGAACTCGACATATAGAGGTACGGCATCTGTACATATTCAAGTTATAGAGGTGCGGCGGGAGGCTAAGTAGACCGCAAAACTTTGAGTTATCTAGATGTTCCCCGCCAACCCTTTGACTTATAGAGGTAGAATAGCATAGCATTAGGTAAGAAAGTTCAAGCAAGGGAATAACAAAACTTCCGACTTACCAAGGAATATGATTTATTGAGTTTTGAGTGATTGAGGTTCCACTGTAGTAATAGAAATCTGGGCATTTGTTTTTGATTACCCTGTACAATATTATTATTGATTATAAAATGGCATATGTTTATTGAATGTACAATATCAGCAACAGATTTACTCCCAGTATGCTATGACAAAAAATTTCATCTAAAAAAAGCAAAAACCTGTCACATAAATGCAATTTATTTTAAATCACTTCATAAACATTAGTATAAAACACAAACTTTATTTTGGGTTGGTATAAATCGTCACTCAGATTTTAAGAGATATTTAACGAGTCTCATTGTGTTACTTGTCTTCTGTCACGTTGGAACTCGAGTCCTGCGCAATATTGGAGCCCGAGTCTTGTGCGATGTCAGAACTCGAGACCTGAGCAATGTCAGAACTCGAGACCTGAGCAATGTTAGAACTCGAGTTCTCAGCTAAAGTGGCACTCGCAGCCTTGATCCTGCTGTCGTAGCAAGCGCAGTCGGGACCGCACTTGCAGTCTTTGCAGTTGCAAGCCGCCCCCTGGCACTCTGAAAAACAAGTATTTGTCTTAAAATGTATAGAACTGGTTACCCCCTGGCACTCTGAAAAACAAGTTTGTCTTTAAAATGTAAAGAACTCAGCTGCCCCCTGGCTAGGGAATCCAATCCCGGGATCCTACCCAATTTTACGGTTTCTTCCATCCCGGGATTCAAATGCCGAATCCCAGGATTTGTAGGGTTGCTAAATTGTCCCAAGTTAGCAATACATGTGATTTTTCTAACTGATGTAACCGCAATAAATCACTATCAAACCACTTTAATAAAGTTATAAATCAAAACTTCTTTATTTGATAATTTTTTTCTTTCTTATATATTAATTATAGGTTTATCTTTTAATCCAATTTCTTACAGTCACTTGAAACAACCAGATTTTACCTGAATAGGATACATGATTTTTGTCAGATAATTATACCTTTTTTATGATAATTGATCTTTTTTCTTTTTATTAAGAACAAGTTTAGTTTGTTTTAATCCCAATATAATAATAAGTAACTTCATTAAAATAACAACATCAGAATTTTTGTAAAGAAATATTTACTCGATTAATTTTAGATTGTTTACTAATTGTTACATGATTTTATTATGAAAGTACTGTGTTTATTGAAAGTATATTTTTTCTAGTTTTGTTTTATCAAGTAGGATTTATTCATAACTTGTCTTAGTAATAAGTTAATAATTTAATTCATCTGCAGCTGCATCTATATTAAAAAAATGTACTTCTACTTCCACTTTTTAGGTGGAAATATTTGTTAATGGATACTTTTTGAAAGAGTTTTTCTGTCAATTTAAATAGATATCATAGTGTTAAAATCCCAATCTTGAGTTGCTTTATTAGTTTATTGCATACCCGAAGCCCTACCCAATGTGAGAACAAACGTAGTAGTAATAATAGTGTAATACAGATTTTTATCTTTCACCGTTGATCATTTGTGCTATTTAAATAATGGTTTGGTATTTTTAATAAACAAAATAGTATTCGTTTACTATAATTATCGTCAACATATACAAAAGTTCACTTAATCACATATTTTCCAGGCTTATTGTAAATTACGGCCCGGGATCCCGGGATTGTTTTTTCCTATCCCATAATCCCAGGATTGAAAATATCGTCCGGGATTGGATTCCCTACCCCTGGCTCTCTGCAAAACAAGTTTGTCTTCAAAATGTTCAGCCACCTTCTGGCTCTCTGCAAAACAAGTATTTGTCTATAAATGTACCTATAGAACTCAGCTGCCCTCTGCACTCTGCAATTTAAGTTTTTGTCTTTAAAATGCATAGAATTCCATCAAATTAACAATTTACTAGCTGCTTATCACGGCCTTGCCCGCCTAAGTTTAAAACATTAAGAAATTATTGCAGACATTTTTCATCACTGATTTCCTTTCAGAGATGGAAAATGTTGGCAATAATTTCCTAAACAACATAAACTCACCAGCAACAAAGAATTTTAAACAAGAAATAAAACATTAGCACACAATGTTTACTCAGTATTGTTATGTTTACAAACTATCCTCACTCTACTATCTCTTTTCACATTTTCCTGCTTGATACTTTAAACCATATGATATTAAAGTTCTGTAAGTAGTTAATGAAATTATGGCTTCGACATTCCCTTTTACACAAAATTGCTTTTACGTAGTTTTACAAAGTTGTCATGAATATCCGTCAAGTGGTTACCTCAGAATCTTTGGATAATAAAACACCAGTTTCTTTTAATACAAAAAGGATATTGATTTTAAGCCAAATGTAAATGTCTGTGGCTACAAGACTCTGAAAGGCATTTTTCACTCATGATATCTTGTCAGATGAGGCACCAAATCTCCGACACTGTTCCTCATATGTTCAACTGTTTAGAACATACATGAGTGAATACAACAAATAGTCTACACTTTCTTGCTCAATGATAAACATGCAGGAATGTTCCACTCAGGGTCCCAGATAATGAGGAACACTAAACTTGACTTATTATTTTTTGCATAAATCAAAAGAATAACACAAGAGGTATAATTTCAGAGTACAAAAAGGTGAGCAGATAAGCATAACGGGTCTTTTCGCTTTGTGCATCGCTAGAGAAAGTGAGGAAAGAAGCAAACATACTGACATGACATTGGCTGGTTATGGTGTGTAGGAGGAAATGGACCGGGTGGTCTAATGTTTCCCCCACCCCCTCCCTCTACCCCCTTCATAGACTTCCCACTTCCCCTCACTGGGCACAAGGTTAAAAGAACTTGACTGTAGATGCATACAGTTTTAGCAAAACCCACCTTAGTGAGCTCAAGAATGAACTGTTTCAATCCAGGTAGAACTTTATCTACATTTAACTAATATTATTGTGTATAACAATTTTTCTGTTTTCATGAATTTTTAAATTTATAAACAAGAAATGATTCCTCTTTTTTTGGTAGGTACCTATCATCCTTATAAAATATCTCTCTAGTAATTTTAATCATTGGGGATATATAACTCTGAAAACTTTAAGATGTTAAAAGATTTTAGAAAATCAAGTAAACTTACTTCCTCCTTGGGCACAGCAAGGTCCTGGCATAGTGAAGTATTCAACTGAAACAACAAAACATTATTCGTTTAGTCATTTTAGTAAACTAGTGGCCGAGCGAAGTTGTTCCAACTTTGGTTTGATGAAAAGAGTTTGTCGTCTCATTTCATCTCAAGAGCTTTGTGTTCTCAGCTCACAACATATATGCTGATATTGTAAAACTGTTTCGTTGTATATATAGCTGTTTTTTAGGGTGCAATTGAATTCAAAAGAAAAAATCGAACTTTGAGGGTAGCCTGTGTCTTTCAGAACAGAGTTATACAAAATTGAAAACCATTTTGCACAACTACTGATCGAGGCCATTTATTTTATAGGTACCTCAATTGTCAAAATCGGTACAGAAATAACGGAGATGTTCTGTTTACATAATTCACCTCAGCATATTATAGATAGTAGCCTACCGGGGAACGAGCTTTGCTCAGAGAAAGTCAGTTTGAGTAGCCTACCGGGGAACGAGCTTTGCACAGAGAAAGTCAGTTCGCTTGTTTAGGAGACTTTGGGTGATTTTTCACCACGTCCCCCTATACTGACAAGCTGATTAGTTTAGTTCATTTGCGTAAGATATATTCAATAACATATTATAGATAGTAGCCTACCGGGGAACGAGCTTTGCACAGAGAAAGTCAGTTTGTTTATTTAGGAGACTTGGGGTGATTTTTCACCACCCCCTATACTGACAAGCTGATTAGTTTAGTTCATTTGCGTTAAGATAAATCCAATAACATCTTTGTTCCTTAAGAATCACACAGGAAATTTTAGGGTCAGTGGGGCAGAGCCATGAGGTCCGAGGAGCAAATCAATTCCTTTGAAATCATCTAGAGGAAAACCACTTTGATTTGACAAATCAATAAAATCCAATTTGGTTAGTAAAAAAATAGTTGACTGCACAGGAAAATCCTTAGACAATTACAAAGTATGATTTTCACTAATAAACCAATATATAGAAAATACATCAACTTCAAATGTTTTCACGTTATACAGAATTTGCCCAAACTTTAATTTACAAACAGGAGAATCAGGAAAAGAACTTATTCAAGTACAAAGGGGTGAAGAGAAGGGGTAAAGTCACAATCTTGGGTGAGTAATAACCATTCCTGTAACAATAATTCCATCTCTCTCCCACCAATTTTGTTTAAATGGTTAAGATTTTCAAAACGACAAACCTCTGGTGAGTCTGATGCTAGAGGCATGTCCGTCATGTTGATAGCGCTATCGGAAATGTTTTAATTCGTTTATTCACATCGCTGTTCGTGTTTCTGTTTTGTGACAGTTTTTTTATTTTATGTTTTGACGAATTTCAAGCTTTGATAATGCACTTGCAACGGAAAATGTCAGTTTGACACATTTGGACTATGACGGAGGTAAGATAACATATTTAAGTCTTGATATTTAGTCCAGGGGCCTCAACATTGATTAAGTAAGTACCTTAATGAACCAATAAGATATATCTGGAAGCAAAATATAACTGACCTTTTGAATTTTTCACTCGTAAATCAGAATAAGCAACTAAATTGTCAATTGTTAGGTGTCTATTGTAAACATAGGCATAATTTTGGGGGTGCAAAGAGGGCAGAACATACTGCTGTGGTATATGAAAAGTCACAATAATCATAAACACGACAATTTGCCCCCCATTCAAAATACTCGGATTCCGCTTATAATTGTAAATGAAATTTTATTGTATTGTCTGATGTAAATGCTGCTTCTGATACAATCAAATATTGGAAATTCCCTTGAACTCAGTTATTTCTATTAGGAAACAAACAAAGAAAATATGTTAGCGAAATAGAAACACCTGTTATAGACAATTAGATACATTTTTTTAAACATAACTTAGCGGTTTGCATTATGTGTTGACAACTGTGAATAAAGTACCTTTCCTTAAACATTTCAGTGTTGGTTACTTATATGAACTTGACATATACAAAAATATAATGTCGTAGCTCTAGAAAAACTATGCAAAACAGAACAATCATGTCATATTACACATCCAGAGGTACAACTGATATTAGGAATAGTACAACCAATAGACTTTACAAAATAGTCAAATTAATGGTTATTTAAAGTAAAAAACTAAAATTATTGTATAGTTTCCAACTACTATAATTACTTACCTAAAATTACAAATCTCCAAAAATAACCAATGTACAATTCATCAAGTTTTCGAATGTTATTATTTTCATACAACAATAAAAAACAGTTGTCAAGAAATATCAGCTGTTTAATAACTCTTATCTGCTTATAACTGTATTAGAAGAATATGCAAAGTAAACTACCACTATAAAAAGTGTTTAATCAACAGACTAACTGCCATATTGAAGAGCTCGCCAAAATAGGATCAGCTAATTTGCTCAAAAGTCTTAAAGCTGTTTATGACTACCCCATAAACCAAAGTTACATACGTTTTATTTGTTAATAGGCATTTATTTTGTTTGTTGTACAGCCAATCTCTGACTACAGCCACAAATTTGCTGTGCTCATTCATTAGTTTAATGGTGTACTAATTTAGTTAATTTTTTCTTAATTCATTGCTTTATTAATTTTACTTCACCAATATGTAAATAATATGATAAATAATCTTCAAGTTCATCTTCGTCTCAAAAATCCCAGTTTTTAGAAAAAATTACCCATCCAAGTATTGTTTTTAGACTACTCAAAATGGAAAATTTTAGCTCATGAATCAAAATTTTGTGTACATTGGTTTACTTTGCTGCCAGGATGATATTTTAGCAGCACATTAGGCCTGCTTTGGTGTTCCTTTTTGGGGATCTGGGAGTGTTTTACGTTTTACTCATGATGTAAGAACCAGACATAGGTGTGCTCCAACACCGACCAAATTCGGAAACGTTCTGCGTATCCCCCGAAGTTGACATCATTTGTTTTGATTTTGAACATGTGTTTTATTTTTACCATGCTTTCCGTTCTGATGTAAACATTAAAAAGAAAACAAACAAGATGAAAATGACAGATGGTGGATTGTTGGAGTACTACTAGCTGATTTCCCCCGAAGATGACGTCACCAAACCTGCGCAAGAGCACACCTATGTCTGGTTCTTACAGCATGGTTTTACTCACCCAATATTCATCTTTCAAAAGAAAGTCTTAAGAGTCATTGCTTGTCTCAAATACAAAATTCCTGTAGATCCCATTTCTATTCAAATAATTTACAACAATTTTTCAATGCATTTACATCTTATTTCAATGACATAGAAAATCTAAAGGTTGATTTTTATCTTAAGTTGTTTTTACTCTGTTATTTGTGTGAGTTTAACAAATTTTCTATAAGTACCGGGGGGCCGAGCCATGCTCGGTGTTTGATTCCGCATAAGAGGCATTGAATTGGTTTTATTTAAAATACTTGTTCATTTTCAATACAAGCTTGTTCGTTTCGCTCACTCGCCTCCCAGATCAGCTCGTTCGCTACGCTCACTCGCCTATCGAAAAAAGAGTTTGAGTTGCCATTCAAGTAGTTTTTTTATTTCCATTATGAGAGTTGCCATTCAAGTAGGTTTTTTATTTCCATAATGATAAACAGCTGTTTCAAATATTTTAAGTTATAGATAAAATCAAACAGCTGATTTAATGGTTTGTTTTTGTTATTCACAGTATCCGGTGTTATGATTTTAACTCCATAAGCCAATGTTAAAATTTTCAATTTTCAAATAAGTTGTTTAGAATAATACGAGTTTTCTTGAGGTAGTGGTTTTCACCTATCGATTTTTTAGACCCAAAAGCCCCTAATCCCAAACTTTCAGCAAAATCCTTCCGCTGGATCTCGAGATAGATTTTTCAAACAAACAGACATAGCTCGTATTAGAGTATAGGATAGGATTTCCACTATCAACTGTCCATAATAAATTGTAAATTTGTTTGGAAAATGAAGAACTTTGAGTGACTGTGCAGCTGCATAGCCTCAATGACTTATTTATTACTTATTTTTATTTTTATTATTTTACTTTAAAAGTAATACTAGTGGAGCCCATTCTTCTCACAGGGACGTTAAAGATAAAAGATACAAATTATTCAGACTCAATAAAATGAATTAATACCTCTATAATTTTGAAGGGAAACAAAATTCACAACAACTTTTAAAGGATTACTGAGCGAAGGGAGCGAAGCTCTCTTTCCCTCACTTTGCCACTTCTTTGAAACGGCATCACAGTGTAATGGCTTTACCGATTGGTATGAAATTTGGCCAGTAGCTAGGTGATACCGAGGAGAAGGGTTTTCTTAAGGGAGATTTGCAAAATTACTCCTAGGTTACGCCCCTCTGGGTCTTAAAGTTCACATGTAATTGTAATGTAAGAAATATTTTATTGGGTTTATGTCACATGTTTTTAACTGACTTCATTTAAATTAAATAAACATCTGTTAAAAACTGGCACTGTTTTGTTTACATTATTTTAAGTTTGTTTACTAAATATAGCGTTCTTCCCTGTAGATCTTCTTTGTTTGCGCTTTAACGTTGAAATTGTTACTTCGCTCATTTATGCGTCTAAAGTGTAATAGCAGACCGTCCTAGAATATTTAAAATATTGGAAAAGTGTTGTAATCCAACATTTGTTTTATTCATTTTAATATGCTCTTAATCTTATCATTTTGTATTAATACTCTCTCAAATGATAGAGTACAAAAATTGTTTATAAAATAATAATGCTTTACAATTTTTTTATCTAAATTGATAACAACAAGTGACCTATCCAGAAATAAATACCCCCGTAGCAGCAAATCTGCATACTCAGCGAATTTCCAATGCATATATATGTACCTTAACACCACATAAAGCCACATACCAAGTTTCATCAATATACATTCATAAATAAACGATTTATGATATTTTAATTATTCTCTATAAGAAAAACATGGCGGCTGAGTATGCAGGTTTCCTGAAGCAAGGAACAAAAAAATGGGGTTTTATACAAATATTAATATAACTCAAGAAATTAACGCCACATACCAAATTTTATTAATTTATGTTCATAATTAAGGGAGATAACACGTTACTTATTCTCCATAAGAATAACATGGGGCTGAGTACGCAGGTTTTCTGCTACGGGAACTATCGGCCAAAAAATGTTTTTTAGTGCAAATATCAATAGACCACAACGATATGAAGCAATATACCAAGTTTCATCAGGAAAATTTGATAAATAAGCGAGATATACAATTTGTCTTATTCTCCATAAGAATAACATTGGACAACATACTGTGTTTAGCACTTTCAATGTATCTGTAACCATTTGACGTAGAGCAATGATCAAATCATCCCCTATAGGAGAAATTCGCTAATAACTAAAATAATTATTTCACTAGTTCATACAAAAATTTAAATTTTGAATACCACAAAAGCCATTTTTGTTTACTGACGTTACTAACTGTTTTACTGATGAATGGCTGGTATTAATTTCTCATTATTATGACTGGTAGAGAATGAGACATTTTGAGTATCGGATGACCTCATGGATATGAGTGGTTTAGCAAGTGTTATCTCTTATCACCTGCCTTATCAGTGACTCTCCCAGCCCAGTCTTACAGGTGCAGCATCCCACAACCTAGCTGCCTATCCCTCTGTGATCATGTGTTCATTTTTACTAGTGTATTTTCTGTGTATATTTTCGTTATGTTTTGCTGACAAAGTGAAACCCAAGAGTGAAAAAGATGATGTTGAAGTTTTCCAGAAGATTGTGTTGCCCCCTGTTCTCACGCCCAAGGACTCTGGGCCTCCCCCTGGGGGGAAGTTGGGGAAGTTGACATGGAGCAATAAGTGGAACTCTGGGAGGGTTGTGAGGCCCTACGGAAGGGATCAACAGGGGGTGGGGGTGGGAGCGGGTGGATGGTATGACCGCAGCAACCCTGGCAACGAGGTCCCCACTTGGGGTGAGTTTTACGTTTAACATCTATTGTAGATCAGTTAATTACCATCTGTTCTCTATCTATTGTAGATCTATTCTCTATCACGCGTTCAAGCAATTCAGATCTTATGGAAGATCTTGTCACTACCTGAGCTGAATAGATTGTTGGTGTTGTTATGCGGATTGTATCAACTGTTCCCACAACCCGTGTAAAGGCACTCCAAATTCTTTTCAGACGGAGTTCAGTTTGAATTACCACTTGAAATACATTGTTTGTGGGCACTACACACTGCACAGTGAACGTGAAACAGAGTATAGAAGTAAAATTACACCTAATTTTTAGTACCGTACCATTTGTCTTGCCATATCTAACAGATTGTCTTCATAAGTTCTTTGATTGTTTTAAAATCGTAGTATACAAACCACCAACATCTGATTAAATGTTCTTTGCAACCATATTAAAACCGAATAAAACTTTAATGGAATGCTAATGCTGCCTATTCAAAATCTAGCTATCAGTATGGAAATGGGCTGGGACAAATTACAATGTCCCCTGTAAGCATAAGCGTAATTTCTGAATTTTGATTGGATGAGCAAACTTGGTCGTGATTGTGATTATTGTGACTTTTCATATATTAAAATAATATTTTCCCCACATTTTTGGGGGGGGGGGGCAACTGCCCTCACTTGCCTTCCCCGAATTACGCCTATGCCTGTAATATACCAATTCTATGTTGAAGTTTGTATAATATGGTGTTAGTTGGGGATTATGGCTTAGATAGGGATTTTTTTTTTCTCAAAGGTGTTTTTTTAAGTAGTCCATGTCTCCCTTTAACACGTTCACTGCGTTACAGCGTATTTGTATGTGATTACAGTGGTGCGTTGCGAGACCTATGTTTCTCGTTTGGTGTGATTACGACTGTCCGATACAAGACCTTGAGATCTCGTTGTGCAGTCGATCTTTTGCACATCATAACATTGAAACGAATAGAAACAGAGCACTCTGTGGTGTATTGTGTGAACTAGCACACTGTTGCCAACCTACAGCCTGCTCAGGATTTGAATATCACACAATAGTACGAGTCACCGAGATCTCGTACTTCAAATTTATGAGAAAAAACACACCACAGATCAATTTATGTTATTGCAAAAATAACAAACAACTTTTGGCGCAATGTTGTCAACGGAACGTACTCAAGAGCTCCAAGCGGCGCTCTGAGCAACTAAGCTTCGTTGCGAGGTCCGGGGGTCTCGTGTCGTATAAAAGTAATCATTTATTACTTCAGTGCGTTACGAGATCTATAGATCTAGTTTGTTGTTTGTTGTTGTGTGGTTACCAATCGATCCAGCAATCAACAAGCTTTATGGACAATATATATCTTATTTCTCTATATTCTCTATGTCAATTTACATAGAATTATTGACACCGTATCTGAGGGAAGAATATCATATTATACAACCGCACCAAATACAGGTTATGGTACGAGACCTCGGGACCTCGTGACACAGTGAACGTGTTAAACTTCATCAAAACTAATAATTGGACCATTATTTTCACCGCTAAATGCAAAAAATAAGGAAACAATTCAAAACCATAGAAATTATCACTTAGTAGGAGATTCTCACTTATTTATTGTACTGGTGGCACCGTCTTACAGCAACAAGTTCAACTACAAAATAAGTTTTAACTCAAAACAGATGCAATGTGTACATCTATCTATCTATCTTCTATCTATCTATCTAACTATATAAATAAATCACAATCCCTTTTTTTGACGTAACTCGAGAACGAGTGCACCAAATTGGACGATTCTTTTTTTGTTGTGTTCCTTAATGCCAGGGGAAGGTTTGTATGAAAGAAAATTGTTAATCCACCCAACCATTATTTAGTAATTTGACTTTAAAAATTGTAAAAAAATGCCTTTAAATTAACATTGGTGGAAAATGCTTTTATTAAACTGTGAGATACAAAAGAGATAATTTCCAATTACAAAGAAACTATCATGATTAAATATCAATCAAATACATTTCATGAAACATTATGTACTTAGTATATAGTGAAAGGTTTTCCCCAAATGAGAAAAAGGGTTTATATTTATAATTCGTGAACAAATAAATCATTAATATAAGAATTTGAGGGACAACGTTCTCCTGTAGACTTATCCCAAACCATTAACAATTTATCCCCTAGATGGCAGCACCTGATATTTGAAAATTTCCAATGCCATTTGGTTTGATCATATGTAATCAATACTAAGATTTGAAAAAACATGTGTTTATTTGTTTACATTTTGGTTTTTATTTAGTCAAGGATTTAGAAATTGTACTTAGTTCAAAGCTTTTTTAATAACCAAGGTAAAAAGTGTTATAATTTGAGCTGGAATCTTTTCATTTAACTGTGCTATAATGTGAACCAGAATCTTTATATAACTTTCAAGTTTTAGTTTTGTAAATATTTGTTGTGTACAGTCGTTTTTTCACATTTAATATTCACATTAAAGACAGGACAACGTCTGTCGGGTCATCTAGTAACCCTATAAGGAGGGACACCCCATGTTATTTTATTTTAGTTTTGCCCCCCAAGTTCAGAGGAGAATATAGTGCTGACTGTCCCTGCTAATTCACCTTGGTCCCGTCACGAACACTACTGTTTACCTTTAAAACGTCAAAATGAGTTTGTTTGTTTGTAAGCAAACTAATAAATAACAGATTCCTGTCAATGCATTTCAGCCAGCTGTTAGAATTTTAACAATTAACTTTATCCGTAAACACTTAAATCCGGTCCGAATGGAGTCAAATGTGTGATTGTGACTCTATCTGTGTTTTGGGGGCGGAGTTATCACTATAAATCGTTTTTCCATAACCGTGTCCCTACTTATTCGGTTATGTATACATTGACAGATGTTTCAATGCCAAGGGAAATTATAGTTTTAATGTATTAAATAAACATCTATAAGCTAAATAAATAACGTCTAGATGTGCCTTTGAAGGTTTGGAAATTATCCACCTTTAGGGCTCTGCCCCCTTGGGTTTTCAAAGTTCCAATGTTAATCTTATGAAAGAATAGAAATCAATTTTATTAACGTTTAACAGCTGTTGAAAATTACAAAATATGTAATAGGAGAAAGAACGGTTATTTCAAGCTGTCATCTGGAATGGCATCACAATATAAACTAATATGAGATGGGTAATCCAAAAAGGGTAATTGCGTTCATTTTGTGCTGTTGATAATTATATATTAATTAGGTACACAAACAGATTTTTTTGAAATACCAAGATCTAAGGTACTGTACTACTGAATCGATTATTAAGCTTCATGTTCAATTTAATGAAGTTGTGTTGTAGATTATACAAACTTCCTTGACATTTGTCTTCAGGGCTCTGTCTCATTGGCTATCAAAGACATAGCAGCAGGAACAGTTGTTACAGACAGTATATAAAGTATCTGGGGACCGAGCTTTGCTCGGGAAAGGCCAGTCAGTTTGTTTAGATGACTTGGAGTAATATTTCACCACTTCCCCCAACTGATTATCAGATTTGTATATAGCTCATTTGCCTATTTTCTGCATTTTTAAGGTCACTCCAGTTGTTATTTAAATCTCAATGTCACTTTGATTTATTTCGGATACGACCACTCTATACATGCAATCTTCACTCAACAGTTGTAGTCACTGCTCTCAGGAAACCACATGTTAACATTAACAATAATTATAAACAACATGAGTATTACTTTGACAGTTTCCTGGTTGATTATGAACAGCTGTTACAATTATTTTGTTTTGATTTTAAACTCCATAAGACCAATGTTAATTTTTTTAATTTTAGTTTTTTTACATTATTTGATTTTTCCTGGGGATGAGACTTGTCTAGAACTTTTTTATTCCAGAAATTAGTTATTTCCAACATTTGAAAGAAATCGTTGGTGCCGTTTTTGAGGTCAGAGTTGCAAGCAAGCAAGTGAGCATGCACGCACCCAAACCTTACTCATATTAGCAAGTAAGATAGTGAGTACTGGAATGACAACGCGTACATAATATGTTATGAAGGGTGATGCAAATTCTGAAACATTTGATTCGAGCACCAGGTCCTACTGGTATTTAATAAAGTAGAATCATAAACTCATAACCTACAGGAAAAGGATAGACAGATAGGCCTGTGACACATAAAATCCAGAGATAACGTTTTATTACACACAGTAAACATTTTGAAACAAGTAGATATGCTGAGAGAGAGGGAGGGAGAGAGAGAGATGTGAAATTATTTGACCCAAATTCCTCAGTTTGTCTCATTCCAAACTTGAGTTGAGGAAATACGTCTCTCTTTCCCTAATAAATTTTACATAGTCTGAAAATATGTCATTTTGTTATTATTTGCTTTAAATCACTATTTTTCATGATCAGTAAAATCTAATATATTCTAAAACAATTTTTGTATACTTCTCCTTGTTCTTTGTTTAAAATTCATTGTTGGTGATAGCGAGTTTATGTTATTCAATTATTTTTTGCGGACGAAATGATGGAAAATTTCCGCAAAAATTCCTTGAATAACACTTCTCCTTGTTATTTCTAGACTGCACTCAAACTTTATTTTTGGCCATGAGAATAACATGGATAAATATTTGAATTAAATTACATTTTAAAACCACTATTGACACAATAAAATGCAGTTCTACAGCGTTGACTGTATTATGAGCTGAATATAAATAAAAAACTACTGAATTAGCAACACAGATAAGCTTTATAATGCTTAAGAACAACTTTGCTTGGTTTTAGCGAATTTCCCCTATAGGGAAGAAGCTATTACCGTAGTCGGCATGGTAAGACCTAGGCCCGGGACCATGATAACTTTTCGTTTTGAGGTCCCCAGACCCCAAAAACACCATTCGTTCGAAACTGTATATATATATATATATATATATATATATATATATATGTGTCCGTGAGCACGATAACTCTCGTAAAAATTATCCGATTTTGATGCAATTTGGTATAAACGTGTAAAGCAACGTTTATGACTTTAAGTTCGAAAACCAGCCAGATCGCTCTATCCGAAGGGGTATTTTGGGGGGGTTTTGTACCCCAAAAATGGGTTTTTCGAATTTTTTACATATAATTTTGGAAATGGTCAAATTTTATTTTTTCCCATTGGATTCAGCTTACAAAAACACACAATTTGGTATTTTGATCATTTCTCTACGTCAACTGGTTACCGAGATATTGAAAGTGCTAAACACAGTACGTTGTCTAATGTTATTCTTATGGAGAAAAATAAAAATTTTATATCTCGCTTATTTATGAACGTATACTGATGAAACTTGGTATACGGCTTCATCTGGTTGTGGACCATTGATATTTGCTCAAAAAGACAATTTTTTACCCAAGGCTCCCGTAGAAGCAAACCTGCGTACTCAGCCCCATGTTATTCTTATGGAGAATAAGTAACGTGTTATCTGCCTTCATTATGAAAATAAATTAATGAAATTTGGTATGTGGCTTTACCTACATGAGTTATATTTATATTTGTATAAAACCCAATTTTTTGTGTTCCTTGCTTCAGCAAACCTGCATACTCAGCTGCCATGTTATTCTTATGGAGAATAATTAAAATGTCATAAATCGTTTATTTATGAATGTATATTGATGAAACTTGGTATGTGGCTTTATGTGGTATTAAGATACATATATATTCATTGGAAATTCGCTGAGTACGCAGGTTTGCTGCTACGGGGGTATTTATTTAGCATCTTGTCCACTTTTCAATTCATATTTTTTTTATGAAATTTCAGAGAGTATCATGTTTTCAATATTGCTTATTGGTAAAAGATTAATTCTGGAAGAAAAATATAATTTCTTTATTTAAGACCTAAACCGCAGAAAAACTGCATTTTTTTAAGATAAAAACTAAAATAATGTTGGTACTAGCTGATGACCCGTATTCCGCAAGGGGATCTAGCGGAGATCAAGGGGGTGGTCTTGAAATATTTAATAAATTTATTTACATTTCTATTAGCTGAATAACTAAATAAAATATAACTCCATAAAATTAACTTTGGAAATTTGAAAGCCTGAGGGGGAAACTCTGAAGGTGGAGGTTTTTCAAAACCCTAAAAGCACATAAAGAGAGTAAGAGATTTTCATTGATACCAAACAAGTACAGTAGAAGTCCGATTATCCGAGCTAAACGGGACCGAGACTACCTCGGATAATCAAAAACTCGGATAACACGGCGGTAAAAATTATAGGTTATAATTAGACAAAAATCGTATTGAAACTGGAGAATACGGTTTATTAATACAGTAATATGTGATTTATGATTAAATAAACTTTTTTAATACTCTCCCCTTTATCCAATCTCTTAATTGCATTATATTTTGTTTCCAAAGAAACCACAACTCTTTTACGTTTACCACTCATATTTGTGAAACAACACACTGCTTGAAAACGGGACTGAAGCGCATGGTTAATCAGTTCGTCGTAGACTGAGACAATGGCGCGAACTGCGAACTAAAGATGGGTGTTATTTAACATAACAGGATGAATAACAGTGTTGCGGCCGTGGCAACGTTATCGCGGCAACACGTTGCGGAGAACTCCCTGTTATTCTAATAACGTTTCTACACCCGTTATTAGAGTTGGCAATCGTTATTTAAATAACAGGTTGCTGCAACACGTTATTGGATAGCTGCGTTGTCGTTACAACCGTTGCCGGAAAACAACGATAATTCCCATCTCTAGCGCGAACACAGTCGACCGATAAGACTATTGGTCCTAGCAACAACCAATAGGAGTAGCTTGTAATACTCGACCTAGCAACCACAGCCGCTACATTTTTCAATCGATTTACGATTATTTATTTATTTACGATTTATTTCCTATATACAGTACTGTATTTGCCTCGGTTAACCCGGCGGCTCGGATAATCGGACCTCGGATAATCGGACTTCTACTGTATACAAAATAATAGTTTTAGAGGTCAAAAATCACCGAACAAAAATCAAGAAATTCTTTTTAATAATATAGATACTTACACTGTAGCACACTATTGTTCTACAGTTTCATCAATTCGTATCGTATTCAGAGCAATATCCTGAAGTATTTTGAACAAACCAGGACCATAAATAATTTTCTGAAGCATCAAAGAGTCCAAAACCTATTTACTGACCAATGCTTAAACAAAAACTTTTTTGCTTTCATGATTTCCTTGTTCAACATCTATTTAACACTTTCGCTGCGTTAAACATGTTCAAACATGAAAATCTCATATGTTTCAATGTTGAGCCATTTTGGGAGCACGGAGTGTGTTAAATTTTAACAGTTTAATGTTAGATTTACAAATAAATTTAACACAAATAACTATAGATTTGAAAACAGTTTTATCAGTGATAAAAAGATAATCTATGTTACAAACGACAAACACAAAAAACGGTTTGATGTCCACCTTGTTATTTATTTACTGTAATATTTTTCCTGCGAAAGCTAAACGCAGACAGGTGAGCTGTTATCATTGACATGGAGAGTTACTGATAAGATACAAGGTGTGGGGCGCGGCCTCAAGTGGCAAACATTGATCCTGATTCATCAACACCTAAATATCTGCTTGATACATGAATTCTGATAACTAAAATTTCACCATGGATAGTTTTAATCTATACTTATTTAATAGGCGAGCAGGTTTTTTGTGACAATCACTCCTCCTAAACTACTAACCGATTTTCATGTTTTTGGTGTCATTGGAAAGAGCCTAACGTGAAGTTGTGCAGGAAACTTTTTTATAAAGAAATAATATTTGAGTGAGGCCCTGAGGCCCTTTAAAGTTGAGTTTTTTCCCATAAGCTTAACATTGGGAAATAACTATAAGTTTTAAGCAATCAGCTGGATAGAGTAAACACAGTTAATCAGCAGGCCTTGCGTTGGCTTTTGAACGTTAACACAATATTTATTGCTCGGATTCAAGCAACAGGACAACTAGTATTACTAATTTTACTATGTCTCATGACCCCTGTTCATGAGCAAAATGGATGATTATTCCATTCCTTGAATAGGGAAAAATAGCTTTCTGGAAATTGTTAAAGCAGTTAACTATTACACTCTTGCATGATGTACCTCCTTTGTTCATGGTTCTATGTTTAAGTAATCTTCAGAACAATAACATCTTCACATTCATTAGATGGGATTTTGAAGATCATTGGGGATGGCCTTCAAATATTTTCTGAATATTTTAGATTATCCTGAAATTATATAAATACTAGCAGCTTGAAGGGGTCATAGCACCTAACATTGCTTCAAGTCAGTTCACGCCATGCTGAACACATGTCAGTTCGTAAGTAAAATAGATTCTTAATCACATGTTTTAGTGTAAACAAAGCAGATGTTTTTAATTTCCTATGCTTTTCTTATGGAGGATGTTTTACGTTATTTATCATTTGCTGGTAACTTTATGGAGATACAAGCTCAAGTTTAAGAAAATAAGCGAGGATTGAAAAGCCACTTTTGGTCTTACTCCTAGTCCTTTTGGTCTTGATACTCTAAACAAACTGCTGTTACATAAGTTTTCGTTGTTTACAAGTTTAATTCTTCCAATTCATATTTAACAGCTGATAATCTCGACCAAAAAGTGTCATAAGATGATGATTTTGTCCTAGGACGAAAAAGATGGTCAAAACAATACTTTTTATACAAGGAGTGAAAAGAACAACTTTAGCATCTCTCTGCATGTGTTTAAAACAGCTGTTTTTGAATCAGTATGACAAAAAGAGAATTGATTTATTCCAGATGTGAACTCGTACCGGAGTGGCCCCCCCTCCAAGCTCTGGCCCAACGCCCCCATCCCCCCCGACCTCCAGGCCGCCCCCTACCCCTACATTCTCAAGCCCGAGCGCCTCGCTGCCATCAGAGCCAACATGTTCTACCCCTACTATGACCAGGGGGGCGACAGCGGCATTGGCGACTACCAGAAGGACATTCACGCCTCGTCGCCTCAGGTCCACAAGAACCTGAACTTCCAACTGCCTTTCTTCGGGTTCCGATACAACTACACTAGGGTGAGTAGCAAACCAACCATGCAATAAATAATAAATAAATATGGGTTAGTTTTATGATAGTGTTTTATTTAGAGTGCTGAGCTTCGCTTAGTGAATTCCCTACGCTGCAGTTCCCATTAAAATTGTACAATACTTCACAAGTGCTACTTTGACAGTTCAATGGTAGGTTTTGAAAAGTTTTTATGATTGTTGGCCCAACAATGGCCTACCATTTTTATGGTATTTGTGAGCATGCAAGTAGCCAAGCAAGTAAAAACATAAGCAAAATTTAGAGTATAGAATGTAAAACCTAAGTATAGATTGCATACTCTACATAGATGACTTGTTGGCCAACTAGTACACAAAAGGATGAAGGGAGGGGTTCTGTTCCTCTACTCAGCTCATAAACATATTTACACAGCCAACCAAGAAATCAAAGATTGAAAACTAGCTAATCCAGCTGCTCCAATTCGAGCAGTTTAAATTGCGATGTCATTCCAGAAGTTAGCTTAAAACATCTGATCTTGCTTCTGTACTGTGTTTTGTTACCTCCAACAGCTGTCAAATGCTCATTTTCAATGATTACCGTACTGTTCTTCCATAAGATAACATTGCAACTTTTAAAGGGCTGTGTCCTAAGAACAAACGTGAGTTGTGAGGAAATTCAGCAAGTCTATCTCAGAGGGTAACTTCCCCTCGCCCCCCTTTGTTTACCCCTTTGTTTATTAGCTGGCAAACAACTCATCTCCATACAGTAAGTCATACAAAGGGCAAGGGATGTATAGAAATTGATATTCTCAGTATTATGTTTGTTTCGCTAAACAACAAACTATGATTTCTCACCGTTCCAGATCTCCATGCACGGCTACGTAGAGTTCAGCGACCCGCCGGAACATTTCACTTACCCTCTCAGTTTCCCAGTTTCCGATTGGCCCAAGAAGAATGACCCGGCCTTCATCGGGATCTTCTTCAGCAAGTGCAGAGTTGGCTCCATCCGTCCCACAGACCTGGACCAGAGAATGCCTGGGGTCTACTTCAGGTACTTCAGTCTTTGGCATAATCAAAAGTGTTTCAATTTGAATTTGCTATTGGAAGATGAATTTCATTAATATTTCAAAAGGTCTGAGTTTGAATTCCTACATACATTTTTTCTGCATTCCTACGCCAATGGCATTTTTGTTAATAGAGCACACAAATGCTTTTAGGGAAGGCGGTCCTAACCCTTCAAATTTGTGTGGTCACGCTGTGATTTGAACCCGTCACCCTTTAATCAAAGTCCAAGACACTTATCCAACTATTTTAAATGAGATGCCCAACTTTTTTTATTTGATTTTGTATGGTATTAATGACAAAAGTTGTGCAAAACACTTGTCAATCCTAGGCAAACCAACTTTCTAAGAATTTGAGTAAAGAAAGTTTTGTAACACAGAGAAAGTCTATTGTAATCAATATTTTATGAACTAAATATAAAGACGCAAATTACTGAAATGGCATTATCCTACTAATATAATAAATGTGAAAGTTTGGATGTAAGGGTGTTTATAATTCCATCACGCATAAACTACTGGACCGATAAAGCTTAATTTTTGCTCGAACATAGCATGCAATAAATGAGAAGTTTTCATAGTTGAATATAGAGATTCCCTTAGAAATTATTCTTTCTCATAAAATGAATATTTAAAATCTCACATTAACATATATATATATACCTTATAATGTCCTTACCCAACCTCAGGGCTCAACCTCACAGGTCATTTAAGTTCCAATGCATATAATCATTCACGACGTAATAGTTTCTCCGATATGGTGATCACAAAAATCACCTTAATTTTGTATGATGATGATGATGATATATTCCTCCACAGGATGGAGAGGGACCTGCAGGCCCGCCAGGACTGGTACGGTGTGGAGATGAGGGAGAGGGTCAAGTGGGACATCCGCTCTGGAGTGGTCGGGGCTCAGGACTTCGAGCCCAAGCACATGGCCATCGTCACGTGGAAGAACGTCTCCTTCGCTGGCGGCATAGACAACTCCTTGTATAAGGTCAGTTTGTCTACCATAAATAAATAAGGTCTTCAATTAGTGATTTTCAAACAATAATGTTTGTTTAACAAAATAACTGAGTTGAATTAAAGCTGCTGTATGACTTCATAGGAAACAGGTTTTTGTACATTAAGTTTCTGATTGTAGTTGATATCATTTTTTGTCAAACTGCAAAACTTAATCAAGTACTGCTGTAGTAATCGCAACACTGTATTGTTCAATAAAAAATATCATCAAACCTAAAACTTTATTTCATTCTCAGACAAACACATTCCAACTGGTGCTGGTGACGGATGAAGTCTTTGGCTATGCCATCTTCAACTACCGAGACATCCAGTGGACAACCCACACAGAGGCGGGGGGAGACACCACAGGAGGGGAGGGAGGAACTCCCGCTTTTGTGAGTCTGATTTATATAACACAAATTTTAATTGTCTTAATTTTCTACAAATTTTTGGGATTGATGCTAGAACAAGGTACAACAAACTAAGTTGCCGTTGGATTGGGAAGTATTTTGGATGTTTATTTTTATTTTATTTTCCTTTCTTTTTGATTGAATGGCAGCTCTGTTAGTCTCTTTGAACAGTTTAGATGGCCAATTAAAGCGTATGGAGAAAGAGCTCCCAAGCTAATTGCAAGCCTGTTACATATTCAGAGGGAAAGGGGAGGGGATACTCATATTAGAATAGTACATGAAAACGTGCAATCTTTCCATGAGCTGAATAACAGTAGTAACAATTAGCCTCTTCAATAACAATCTTCAATCAGGTTTGATCAAAAAGTTTTCAAACCTTTCAAATGTTTAGCAGCTTTATAAGAGTTGAGGAACTTTTGTCAAAGCCGATCAAATTGTTATAGATAAATTGTTATTCCTAGATCAAATTTTATCAGAGATATCAAAACTTGATTAAGCCTTATCAGGACTTACTGTTAAGGTAGATACAAGTCTCATCAAAACTAAGCTTTATTTTTGTTTTAGCACTCTACAAGCACATACAAATGTTTTGTGTTTACCAAAGCGACAACATATATTTCAAAATATAATTTTATGAATTAAATAAAAATAATGTCTTGGCCTGTACTTTTTTGTTTAATATGGTGCGGGACATTGTCCCGAAAATATATGTATAAAAAATATGTACACTCTGAAAAAATATGTAGTTTCTGAGGCATTAGTCCAAAAAGAATTTCCCCGAAAATGCACTACTCAAAAGCAGGGTTCGAAATGCACTGTTTAGAAAATATTTTCGGAGTAATGCCTTTCGAAGTTACGCATTTTCGGAGCAATGCATGGCTCTTGTTTAACTAAGTTCGGGAACGTTCCACAAAATCAATAACCTTTAAGTCCAGATTGAGTTGAGCTTATGAGATTCTACTGTGGTGTAGTATTTATATTTCAGGGGCATAAGTTGATAATATTTATCTCTAAAATATAAAAAATGTCCATTTTCCTCGTAACTATGATGAGTTAAAATTAATTTCTCGAACCTATTTTTTGATCAAATCTTGTGCTATGTCCCAGGTTGGGTTCAACGCCGGCAACGGGACTCGCAGCTACGAGTATAAGCCATTCTCACAGTCCACGGCCGTGAGAGACCTCATCAGCCGAGGATGGGGCAACAACATGACCGGCCGACACATCTTCAGGATGGACGAGAACATTCTGCCTGGCTCCTGCAACAAAGATATCGGTGGGTGGTCTGGAAAAACTGGCAGAAGAATGATTGGGGCGTAACGTTCAGGTGGGAAGGTGGGGAGTATGGATGCCAATTTTAAGAGGCTTATGAAATTCAAAATCTCAGGGGCTTTACACCTGATCCTTTACTATACCTCTGAGCAGGCAGTACACAAAACTATATAGCTAATAAAAAATCAATATCCCCATTCCTGGTTGTATTTTGAGCAACACTCACCTTGATTTTTTGTTCATGCAGAGACATGTCCAATTTTCAACTAGTCCAACCTTGTCAGAATTTTTCACACAAACACAGATACACACAGACGAAACACATAACGACAGTCGGAAGTGTTTCTCAACACTTGTTGTTATAGCCTTATTTTACTTCTTCCATAGTCACCGGTTGTATTGAAATATTTTGTGGGTAAATAGTGTACTTCTAGTGCTGCAAAGGTTCTTTCGTGGAAAGAATCCAAGTGTATCTTTGTGTAATATGACACTTGTTCCAAGTATAAATAATTGTAAACGTTGATATTTCAAATTTTCAGCTGGCGCCAATCTGAACCTGGTGTTTGCCCCTGAGAGTGCCAACATGCTGGGAGGAACTGCCATCAACATCACTGGACCTTGCTTCCTGCCTGGGATGAAGATCAAGTGCAGGTCTGTACCTCCAGACATGGCTTGAAGAATAAACTTTAGATCTGCTAGAAATATTCATCATATGACAAGAGAATAAGTCTGTACCATGATTGGAAATTGTGAAATTTCTAATGTTGCTGAAAAGCTTTTCTTAGATGGATTTTTGTCTAGTCTAGGGCAGTTTGGATGTTGACATTTAGAGCAAAATGATGCTGTCGTGGGATAAGGTAAGGCTGATAAAATGTAACAGAGACCCTTCTGAGAGCAAAGCTTTGCCCTCAAGTCCTAAACTGTAGGAATTCCATGGATTAAAGAAAATTGATCCTTTTGACATGCTTTCTTTGAAACTTTGATTCCCTTGTTTGTTTTGTGCAAAGAATGCCTTGCTGAGAATGGTTGCCCATCAAGTAGCTTGGAAAGGGCTGGTTGAGTAGTCTAAAAAAGTGGAAAAACATCAAGTGCTACCTTATGTATCCCTAAAAGTTCCTTTCCCTTTGCCAATTTTCAGCGTAAAATTCCTGTAGAGGATGTACCTAGAGGTTCCGTCAGAGTTTTTTACCAGATATTCTAAGAATTAAAATTGAGGACCAATGAAAACTATATTTTGTGAAGTCTTAGATTTTTTCAACGGAAAATGAGACTGTATGACTTTGAAAGAGTTTACGAATATGACTGTGAGTAGAAAATTTTGCCAAAGAACTTACCGAAATTCTCATTCTCAACCAAAGCCAAGTGTTCTTCTGTCCTGAAGTTGAAGGAAGTATTTATCTTTCCATCGCTGGTCTCTTCCTATTCTGACCGAGTTTCTTGCTGTCTCGCTCAGGTTTGACACAGAGGGCGTGGACGGGTTTGTGGACACCACGCTGTGGCCCAACCGAGCCGTTTGTGTGATGCCCTTCGTCATGGCTGAGGGCTACGTCAAACTTGACATCTCCATCGACGGCGGCGCCTACAACTGGAAAGGCAACTTCTTTGTCGGTAGGTTTGCATGATTTTATAACAAAACTTGTTTAGATCAATATTAATATTTATCCACCATATTCCATATAATATTAGTGATGTATTGCATCGATAATATTGCAAAACTATTAGTTACGAAACGAAACTGATGGTGCAAGGTCATTTAAGAACGTCTTTGCTTACTTTAATCATTTTCAGAATAGCACCCTGGAATGCCCTTTTCATTTTATAAACACTAACGAATCCAATTGCTCGAATTTAAGCAAGTATTTTTATTTTCTTATTACCCAGCTCAGTTAAATTGGCTTATATTAATTGTGGTGCCATTCCAGAAATTAGATTAAAAAAGCTGTTCTTGCTTCTTTACTGTGTTTTTACCTTCTCACCGTATTATAGTATATGGAGAAAGTATTGTTTTCATCAAAATTTTTGAATTTGAGCTGTTAGTGGAAATATTCCTTTTGGTGATCCCTGAACCCAAAAAAGTTATTTTTACGTGATGTCTGTGTGTCTGTCTGTCTGTCTTCTGTATGGATGTGTAGAGAGCTAGAGCCCTACCTAACCAATGGTCTGATTTTTATGAAATTTGGTATGTAGGTACTAATTCATGATATCTCCAGGCATTTTTTTTTGAATTTTTGATTTTTAAGGGTAATTATCCCCCAAAAACTGCCAAAAAACGTGAAAAATCAAGATTTCTTAAAAACGGCTCTAACGATTTTGATTAAACTTTAGTTGTTTGTAGAACTTTAGTTTTCAAACAAAGTGACACCACCTGAATTTCTGTAAAAATTCGGGTTTAGAAATTACAAGACTTAAAATATCAAAAATTCAGGTTTTTTATTTTTCATAAAAAATATAAATATAAATATACTACTATTCACCATTAAAAAGAGCTCAAAAAACTAAATAATTTAGTACTTTTAATTACAATTCTACGATTACTGGTTACGGAGAAAATTTAAATGTTCATTTTAAATATGTTTTTTTAACACAGATTAACACAGAAGGAGTTTCAAAAACCATTGGTGTTTTATAAAGAGTACCTGGGGCGAGCTTTGCTCGGGGGAAGGCCAGTCAGTTTGTTTAGATGACTTGGAGTAATATTTCACCACTTCCCCCTACTGATAATCAGATGTTTATAGCTCATTTGCCTCTTTTCTACATTTTTAAGGTCACTCCAATTGTTATTGATAGCTCAATGTCCCTCTTATGTATTTTACTACTCTATATATGTGATCTTCACTCAAATCTTTTAATCTCTGCTCTCAGGAAGCCATACGTTACTAATCATAAACAACATGAGTATTACTTTGACAGTTCCCTGATTGATTATGAACAGCTGTTACAATTCTTTTGTTTTGATTTGAAACTCCATAAGCCCACTGTTAATTCTTCAACTTTTCAATTTCGTTTTTTAAATTATTTGGTTTTTACTGGGGATGAGACCTGTCTAGAACATATTTTTATACCATAACTTAGTTATTTCCAAAATTTAAAGGAAATTGTAGGAGCCGTTTTCAAGATAATCGTGCAACCAACCAACCAACCAAACAATCAAGCAAACCTTGTTCATATAAGAGTATAGGATAAATAGGGACGTATTATTATGTCACATTCGCCAATTCAATTCAGTCCTCCTCGTTTAGTAGGGCGATGGCGCGATGGTGTTGGAGCGGATAGTTCGGCGGTTTTGACACAGAGTTCGCTGAGTATCATGAGAGACAGCGCACTCCGTGCTTAAACCGCCCAACTAACTGAGGTAGAGTCATCAAAAACAGTCACGGAATCAACCATTACGATGCCAATCTATAATGTTTGTTTATCTGTGGTATTATTTACCCAAGGTAAAGTATCAACAAATGTGTTTTGAAAACAGTGACTAGAACCATTGAATAAAGATTGCATGTAGAGTGGACATATTTTTCAGCCACGAAACAGTATAAATATCACTGAGAATGGCTAAGTCTCCCTTGTACTACTTTATAAGGTGAGAAAAAGTAAGTTGTCCTGATTTAGTGTGTATCTCTATGCATATTGCAACAATTTTACTGTGTAATGGCTGAAATAAATCTTATTCGCATTTCAACCTACCAATCCTTGCCTTTTGGCTTCCAGAGACCCCCGCCACAGCGACACAGTACGTCTACTTCGACACAGACGTTATCCACGACCCGTGGCCTGCCAGCATCCCCATGCGCTGGGACGCTCGCAATTTGACCCTCAACATGAACAGTAACGTCAACATCACACTGTGGGGCTACAGGGAGACTACAATCCGGCCTGACCTGGTTCTGATAGATGTTCTGCAGGTAAGCTGTTGATTATTACCCTGTGTAAATCAATTAACATTGTTATTTCAAGTTGTTTCTTGTGGGTAGTAATTTCTTCTTTAGATTTGTTCATTGGATTTCTTTATTATATTCGTTATTTAAGAATGTTTTATAAATTTGTATTGAATCAACTACTGAACTTGCTGAACAGAGCGAACAGAGCGAGCAAGGCTCACTGAGATGCAATCTTTGATTACCATAACGCAATTATGGATGAACACACCTCAGCCGAATTTTGCACGATTATTAGGAAAAACAGTGGGAAGGTTTTGTAATCAGACTAATTTAAATTCCAATGTACTTTGAGGATAAAAATGATTAGTCAAATTTACACTTATCACCATTATATACATTAAAGAATTGAGTGTTAGAAAATCATGCGGTTTTTTATGTTATATTTTAACAAACATGTGTTTCACATACTGTAAATGTGAAACATCATCATCATTCATCATGAATTTTTTAATTTTGTGAACATTGCAACCTTGCTCCGCTAAATTGAATGGCCAAACCACATTCCTAGTATTAATATGTTTATGACTATTTTTATTGTAATGGCAAAATGATAGCCAGGTTCTCAATAAGTCACTAAAGTTTTAATTATTTAATAATGTCATAACTAGTTTAATCATTAGTGCCAGAACTTATGGTTTCTAGCTACCTGTGCAGTGACTCCCTCATTGGTAGCAGTGCTTGAATGTGAACGTAAAAATATTTGCTATCTAAACTATGTTTATCCCATCTAAACAGCATCGTAACTTAGCAAAAGTCAACAGACGCAACTAATACTCAACTAATACTAATGTGGAGAGATTGTGGGAAGGCTCTTCACTTGTTGAAGGAATGGGACTAGGAGGAGGGATGGACAATTTCTTATTTTTGATTCAACCATTGATGGAGGTACACGATGTACTACAGAATACAGGGTAAGCAATATGATGGACTTAAAAGTTCTTCTGTGAACAAGATTGTTTTTCACCCTTTCTCATGATATTATTTTTAACAATCAAATTTCTTAGCTAACTATATATATTTTTCTCCAACTGTAAGTAAAACTTCAACAGACAAATTATTCTTTCACAGCCAAACGTACCAAACTCAGGCCTCTACACGATAATCCCCAGTGACTACCGCAACAGAGACAACTACATGACTAGTGACATCCGCTTTGGCTTCGTTAAGATCCAGTTGATTCCACAAGACACCTCTCAGACGTCCAGTGGAATGCCTGTCATCGCTCCGTGAGTATAAAATTTCACAAATGTCTTTATACATCTAGAGCTTCTAACCAGTGGTAATCCATTAGAGCACACTATAAAGTATGGGTTTTGCTCACAATCAATCAACAGGTAGGAGGCTTATGAGGCCCCATGTTATTTTGGTTTAACTGGTTACGCAAACCACAGAAACCATAAAACATAACAAAATAAAATAATGAATTGAACAAACACTTGTGTTTTCTTTTATGAAATCGGAAAACATTTGAGTTTTTTTACTGTTCTAATGCTCCTGGTTCTATTTTTATGCACTATAAGGTTAGGAGGAGGTTCCGTCAGGATCGAAAGTTGTTATAGGGGTATTGGGGGTGATAAAACTACATTAAGATATGAAAAACAATGTATAATTCCCATGAGACAACGTACTGTGATAGTCAATTTACATTTCCTTTAATAACTCGGTAAATATTTGTGCTAGAGTTATGAGGAAGAAAAATGATTGGATTTTTACGTTCTATGGTTTAATATATATTAATTCTAAGTCGGGGGCTTGTTTTTACCCTTTTTAGGTCCAAAAAACCCAAATTTGAGTATTTAAAACCCAAAAAAAGGTGATTAGGGTTTTCCGATTGTTTGGTCCAATGAACTTGTCCAAGTGATTATACAGGGTGAATCTCGTAAGTTGTCCAGTATTGATTTCAGACAAACCGTTGGTCCTACGATGATGAAATAAAATTATTTCCCACTAAACCAACCCCAAGGAATAACGTAAAAAAATGGTAATAGTCAGCTTTACCAGCCTTTACCACCATGTTTAACAAATAACATGTGTTTTAATGTGGGAAAACATGTTTTTTGTTGATAACTCGAAAACCAAAATAGATACGCATAAGGTTTAAATTTGAAAGTTTCTTAGAATTGCAATACCTTTAAAATGATATGCTATTTGACATATGGTGCTATTTGAAATTTTTGAGTTTTGGCTATGTACATATTTTCAAAAACTGATATTTTTGAAACTTTTTGTTTTTGAGATAATATTGAAGTGTTGCATATCAAAATAAAGCTTAGCTCATAAGGAATGCGATATTTGAATCAGAATCAAGATATCTGCATTTTTAAGAAAAATACAGGGTATTCAAAAAAATACTAATTTTTTCACAAAAACAGCCGCCATTTTGAAATGAATCAATAATAATCAAAATCCGATTCCGCCAAATGATTTGGATTGAAAAGAGCTTTAATTTGATGTATATCATGATATACGTTTGTATTTGATATTTCGTAGATTCGGACTAGTGACCCTCAGTTTCTGGTACACCCTGTATTTAAAAATCGTTAAAAATATTTTTACGTTATTCCTTGGGGTTGGTTTAGTGGGAAATAATTTTATTTCATCATCGTAGGACCAACGGTTTGTCTGAAATCAATACTGGACAACTTACGAGATTCACCCTGTATAGGTCTCCACTGAGTTTAAAGTCAGGATAAAAAATTGCCGCTAGAGTATTTTAAGCGACCCCCCAAAACGTGTTCAGGGGGTCACGTTAGGAACTTCTATAATGGTCCCTGGCATAAGTTTCACCGTGTGGGTCATGCTAATAGTTCACTTTTCTATAGGAAATTCACTAATAATTCAAAATAATCCAAAATTGTAGGGCTTTGTACCCCTGAAGGGTTAAGATTTAATACCTCTCAGTAAATTTCACCTAACTTTGCCCGCCCCACAGGGTGCTGTGGAGTCGTCCCATCCCCCTCGGCTGGTACTTCGCCCCCCAATGGCAGCGACTTTACGGCAACAGCTGGGCGAGCGCCATCTGTGACAAGTGGCTCATGGACGACCGATACCTAAAGAACTTTGCGGCGGAGGTGGCGCAGTGTCCGTGCACGTTGGGACAGGTGAGCAGAACACTCGTCTATGTTGTTGTTATTGCTGCATTAGGAAACCCCAGCTGCTAGGCACGTCTTCCACAAGCAAGAATTTGGCGCAAGTTACCAGAAGGATAAGATAGGTCGGAAAGGGTGGGATGGGCCAGGAAACTAAGAATTTATGACTTTAGTTTGGGAAGACTCATTTAGGAAGACTTCATAAATCTCTTTGCCCTGCTACTGATGCTATTAAACCAGTTGTGTCCAAAATTGAGGAAACAGCTTTGTACTATGTTTTATCTCATGGATATGCCATCACATTTTGGGGAGATTTAAGTAAAATCATTTAAGTAAAAGCATTTTGGTATTCGGTTTTCAAAATATATCAATAACAATCTCAAAACGTGAAATGTCATGTTAATCTCTTCTCAAAATACACAATTAATTCACTCTTCCAGCAATTTTTAAGAAGTAGCTACTTTTGTATGGAATTTTTAAAAACTCAACCAAATTAATCCGGGGGTATCAGGTACTTTAAAAGAGAAAAAACCGTAAGATATCCCATTCACATAAAGGCAATGCTAAAAAAAATACCCTTTTAAATGGATTAAACTATTTTTAATAAGATACCTGAGCAAACTGAGACTGAAAAGACAGTTACAAGTTTTGTTATCATACTGCACCAAAAATATTTTTGACATATACATACTAGAAATTTCAAGATAATTTTTAAAACCGTCCCAAAAATCAGCAATGTTTGAGGTAGGCCCACAAGTTGAAAGTCTCATCAGATTTTCTGGTATGTTCCCAGGCGCTGGTGGACAAGGGGCGTTTCATGCCCGACTTTGACTGTGACATCGACCGCAACCCCAAGTGTCAGTACAACAAGGGAGCCGTGCACTGCGTCAAGACTGGCTCCCCTAGGTGAGATTCTGTACTGTTAGCTATTCTTTTAACCTTTAAGATAAACAAAAATTGTTGACAATAGACAGATCTTTTATTTCTAGCAATTATAGTGCATGCTTTGGATTCCAGGAGCTTACAGAGCTCAGCGGAAACCACAAGATAAATGGTAAAAGTCTTAATTTTTGCACTCTGTCTGATTTCACATTACAATTTTTCAATTCTTCCTTCATCAACACATCCTTAAACATAGATAAAATTCATCTCTTCAAATCAAGTTGATTCATTGTGCTATGTACAAACATAATTACAGTAATTTAATATTTTAACATAAAATAAATTACTTTTGAGTTGGTGTCTGTCCCAAATAATTAAAATATTGTTTACCGTTACTTTAAATTGATCAGTCCGTTTACTAAAGACCAATAATTTTTATTTGTAATTCGTTTAAAGTTTTATTACATATTTTAGCTTCCCATCAATCTTCAAATTAAAAGGTACACTAGCAACAGTTATTCTCGGAGGAAAATACTCTAAACAAATTTAAAGTACCAATAAGTTTCTTATAGTTTACAATTATAAAACTAAGTTCTATTACAAAGTTTGACATGTCTTGGAAGGAATTTTACATTTTAATTCTTTGCGCCTGATAAACCTGAACGCTTGCACTGTTTAGCCTGGAGGGATCAGAACAACAGTGTTGCTATGACAAGAACTTCTATCTGATGTTGTCCTACGATCAACAATGGGGCTCCAAGCCGAGGAGGTCCCACAACCTGGGCTACCTGCCTTGGAACGAGGCCAACAAGGTAGGCTGACTTAGGGAATAGTACTTGGGGGCCGAGCTCTGCTTGGAAGAAAGTTGTATGATGATACTTTACCTTGTGAGTTTTACTTTAACAGCACATTAGTTGGGTTTTCAGCTGTCATGGGTTTTCCCTTTATGATTAGTAACTTTATGAGCCTAGCATGGGGGTCGAGCTTTGCTAAAAGAAAAGTAACATGTTGATACTTTACTACGTAAGTTGCTTTGATAACACACTGGTTAATTTTGATCAGCTGTCATGGAGTTTGCTCCATAAGCCCAATGTTTTAGTTTTAAATTTTGTTATGAGTTTTGTAGTATAATTTAAAGTGAAATAGTTTAAATGTGTGGAAAAAATATTTAAAAGTTGTTGGCACCACTCCTGTTTTGTACCTGAAACGGCATCAACATTTTAAAACTATTTATAAAAGGAACAGTCTAAAACTACTAAAAAACTGCAGTGCCTTTGGGACACATATTTTCCAGAAAAGTCCTAAACTCTTGATTACATGGGTTATTATTTAAAATTTTGTCCCAGCACTATTTACAAATGGAGGTGTGGGGTTTGTGGTAATCGGAGCTTAACTAATTGAGAAAACAAAATGGGGATGTATCAGTGGACAAGGAAGGAAGTGTGGTGGACAAGCAAGCTTACCTGCTGGCCAATCAGCATACACCCACTTGCCACCACGAGGACGTAGCTCAATAAATTAAAGAGACATGTACTGTAATAATATAACTTTTACTAAACAAAAAATAAAACTCTACTTTTGACCAGGGCGTACTCAGCTTTAACGGGCCCCTGGCAGGCCTGGTGGTGTGGGCCCTTGTTGCCGTCTGGATCCAAGTTGGTGACCCTTATTTTAGACAACGGCCCAGCCAGGCCCCCCTCTTGTCGAGCCTGGGCCCCCCTGATGGGCCCGGGTCCTGGAGCAGTTGTCCCCCCCTGCCCTCTCCTGAGTATGGCCCTGCATTTTACAAATGTTGATTAAACGGTAAAATATCAATATGATAACAATGAAAAGACTTTAATATATTAACAACCAATTATCTAGATTCAAGGGCGAGTAGCCTGGAAAGTATAAATATTAATTTTAAAAAAAACTAGTAATAATAAAACTTACTTAGGCCCCAGGCCTAACAGGCCCTGGACCCTGAGGCCCCCAGCCCGGACACTACAACCCAAGATGTAAGAGCCAGACATAGGTGTGCTCCAACGACAACCAAATTTGGAAACGTTCTGCGCATCCCCCGAAGTTGACATCATTTGTTTTGATTTTGAACATGTGTTTTATTTTTACCTTAAGTTTTCCGTTCTGATGTAAACATTAAAAAGTAAACAAACAAGATGAAAATGACAGATGGTGGTTTATTGGAGTACTACCAGCTGATTTTCCCCGAAGATGACGTCACTAAACCTGCGCAAGAGCACACCTATGTCTGGTTCTTACATCATAACTACACCCTAATACTCCATCTCACAGACTGACTGACTGACCCCCTAAAACTAACCAGCTGACCTACAGCAGATCAGCTAAACAAGTCATTGTTTAGTAACAATTCCAACTTACTCACACAACATGCCCAATACTTCCTCAATACACAATATTTACTTCCCTCTTGCATATTTAACTACATAAATATTTGACAACCAAACTAAATCTTCCCCCTTCATCACAGAAGTTGACTGAGCAAGAAAAAACTATGATTAGGGGGCTCCAGTGACCTAGTTCTCCCATTAGACCAATGTTAACTTTCAAATTCCCTGGACACTGACAACGACAACACGATTTCCGAAATCATTGATTTATGGCTCATTTTGAAGAGAACAAGTATACCAAGTGATTTCAGTGAGCAGAATTGTTATATCACAAATAATAACCGTTCAATAAAATCACAAAATATTCAATATTTGTGATTTTTCATGCATAACTATTTGTAATATTGAAAATCTGCTTATACTAGCCAGTAATCAATAACTCTGGATAAAATGTTGAGGAGGGACAGAATTTGAAAATGATCATGAGAGAAGCAGGCAGAAACTCAAAATGTCACATAAACATGACTATACATTCATTTTCATTTAGTTTTATAACTTCTTAATAATCGTTCTATAATTTGTTCCTTAAATGTTAATTGTGTAAAATAGGCTATACCTAATACTTACTTTTCCTCAAAGGACCATTTAATTTTTAATAGGCCCATATCACCACCCCTCAAATCTGCCACTATCTCAAATAAAACAATTTATAAATTTTAATCACCTACTCAAACATAATTTATTAGATTTAGTCATTTAATCAAATACCTAGATATAACACTAATGTAAAAGGTTGTCTCAGATAAATAATTTTATATATAATAATTCTCAAAATTGATCTCTATTAAAATTTTATTCCAAAAACCAAAGTGCAGTGTACAACAGTGAAAAGCTTCAAGAACATGTGGTCAGCATTGTTGAAGATCCATCACCAAGCCCAGAGACCTCTTCCTCCTTCTTCTGAATCCAACCATGGCAGTGAAAGCACCCCAGTAAGAGCATTGCTCATTATTTTCTCCCCTTCCCAATAAAAATCAGTATATTAGGTACCAAAAAACCTAATTTTTAATAGGCCACTAGTGCTCAGTAGATTATCCATCCCTTTTTGCCACCTCAAGCTAAAATTTATTACTGAGTGAAGAATAATATAATAGTATCCAGTTGGTAAGAACTTTCCATAAACTTTCGGCCTTATAATTAAGAATTTCAAAGAAGAACTAAATTTATTGGACAACTTTTTTTAAAAACAATTTCATCAAGATCAAATTTTAATATCATTATAAAAATCAATTTCAATAGAAGCGAGCTATTTATCATAGTAAGTCAAGAGTAATTTCCAAAGAACAATTTCTGTGTCTGGCCTAGATTACTAGACAATGAATCAAGTGGACTTTTAACCTAAATTAACTTCTTTCAGATATCCATATTGGTAAAGTTTTATTCAGCACAAGTCTTAAATAATTGGTATTCATTTTCATGTATTTTATTTTATCAAATGTTCGATAATCTTTGAGCCAGCTCGATCAACCACCCCTGAGATTTAAGAGAAGCTCATAGCCGCCATTTTAATTATATTCATTTTTAACATTTTAAATTTCCCATCTGCCTGTACTTCATTGTTAGCCCCCAAAACTAGTATCATCTGTTTTTATGTAATTTTGAAATAAATATTGTTTGTGAGATAAACACCTTAACGTCTAGTAATTAATTATTCTTTAATAATAGAAATAGAAAAAGAAAGGGTATATTACAAACTCGAAATGTTTCATGACTGGAGTCCCCTCTCCAGATGGAAGAACTACCAGAGAAATTTACAATTTCGGAAAGGACTGTACTGATGCTCTTGCTTGCCGCAGGTGCCCACCCTGTCCCAGTGGTTCCATGACATCAGTCCGTTCTACTTCTGCTGCAAGTGGCAGGAGGAGCAAGCTGTCGGATGTGAGACTTACCGCTTCGAACGGAGGCCGTCGCAGGACTGTGTGGCATACCAGCCACCTTACGTGGGTAAGTACCAGCATCACGTTTGTTGTTCAAATCGGATTGTTCACTTGCAATTTTGTTTGCAACTTTGCAAACAAAACATACATTATACAACCTTGTACGTATTTTTTATACCTTTTATAGTCACTGTATGGTGATTAGGTATAAACAATACTTTAAATTAATATAAAAACTAGCTACTTGTCTGTTAATTAAACTAGGCAATTTCAGTTGTATGGTCTTGCGCGCATAAAGTAAAACATGTTTGAGTTGACTGCTAGACTTTATCAAAATTAAAACAAAATTTGTAAAAATTAAAACCTTAAATTTAAATTTAGGCTTCGACATTCCCTAATACCCAAAATTACCTATCTTTGTATAAAAAATAATTATTAGAATCTCTTCAGTAGTTGGCTAAGAGTCTTTTCGGAAAAAACACCAGTTTCTTCCAAGATAGAGAATTTTTCAAACTATCTAAATTATTTTAGGATTTAAGGGTTTTGGATTTTTGTGGTTACACTGTGCTGCATTTTACTTAGTTTTTTAATACAGATTTTCCAGCTGCGTTGATTTTTTAATAGTTTTTTTTTTGCTACATTAGTAATATTTTTATTAATATTTTTACTTACATACAGGTTTGAGTTGAAGTGGTGTACTATTGGCTGTGTATGTTTTATAGTGTACAAAACCATTTAGTTTTATTGTAACGCAATGAAGAAGGATAAATGTACTAATGATTCTATGTAAAAATAATAATAATAGGATTAATGATTTGAAGCTCGTCTAGGAAAATAGTTATCTTATATGAGTGCTTGAAACTTGTACATCAGTATTACATAATATAAAATTATTTATTTATTCCTAGCTATAATGTAGAGTTAAAATAAGTTATTATTGAGTAATTTTATTTCCATACAACATTTTAGAGTTTGATGAATTGATGAGTTTCAATTTGTCAGCAAGTAACGATAACTCCTACCACAGTCCCAAGTTTTAACCTTATTTACTGTGCATTTTCCAGCCACTGTGTTTGGTGACCCGCACGTAATCACCTTTGATGAGTTGGAATACACGTTCAACGGGAAAGGAGAATACGTCCTGGTGCATGTCAACTCCTCTAAGGCCAAGTTTGATGTCCAAGGAAGATTCGAGCAGCTGCCCAACAACTTCTACGGAACAGTCAACGCCACTCAGCTCACCTCTATTGCTGGTACGGATGTGTTTACGCTCTGTGACGATTTCCACTAAGAATGAAATTGTGGTAGTAGCTTTTAATGTTGGGCAGATCAGTTTAAAGAGTTCATTTAGTGAGCAGAGATAAAATTGAAAAAAGGTATTGTTCTACTCAACTAAATTTTGGGGTTCTAGATGAGGAAAATGAAATGTTTTACAATATTTTACTAACAAGGAACAGGGACAACTAAATCGGGAGAACTATGATTCAAATAACATGACAAAAACTATTTTACATTCCTGAATTTATTTGTCATGGTTCCCATGATGCTGGTTTGCTAGTTACTCGTAAACTAGCTGCTAGTTTTCTGTTCTCACAATGCCAGTTTGCTAGTTGCTAGTAAACTAACTGTTAGTTTGATGATCCTATGATGTTAATTTGCTAGCTGCTAGTTTTCTGTTCCCACAATGCTAGTTTTCTAGTCATTCATAAACTAGCTGCTAGTTTTCTGTTCCCACAATGCTAGTTTGCTAGTCACTCATAAACTAGCTGCTAGTTACTGTTCCCACAATGCTAGTTTTCTAGTCATTCATAAACTAGCTGCTAGTTTTCTGTTCCCACAATGCTAGTTTGCTAGTCACTCATAAACTAGCTGCTAGTTACTGTTCCCACAACGCTAGTTTGCTAGTCATTCATAAACTAGCTGCCAGTTTTCTGTTCCCACAATGCTAGTTTGCTAGTCACTCATAAACTAGCTGCTAGTTACTGTTCCCACAGTGCTAGTTTGCTAGTCATTCATAAACTAGCTGCTATTTTTCTGTCCCCATGATGCTAGTTTTATAACCGCACATCAACTAGCTGCCAATTCAGATTGATGGCTAGATTATGCCAATTAATGCTAAGAACATATTACCATTGTTTTCCGCAGCTCAGGACAACACCTCGGCCGTGATAGAGGTGCGACTGCGGCCCTCCATTGCCCAGTGGCGCTACCGCATGGACGTCTTCGCCAACAAGAAGAGAGTGTACTTCGACCGCCCGTCCCTCAGGGTCCAACACTTCCCAGGTAAGAGTCCGCTCAGTTAAACCTCTCCGTGTAATAATGTCACATGATTCTGTATCAAAACATTTGTATATATTTATATATAAAATGGAAGAAGTTTATGATTTTATGTTTTCCGAAATGCAAATATAACAACCCCATGCTCTAAGGAGAAAGATTTTCTGCACGATCTTTGATTAAAAAACACACTTGATTGCTTCCATTGTAATACCAAGCCGTCTTCAGTTAACTAACTTTCTTCCACAATCTATATATTAAAAAGATAATGTTTTAGTGCATGTAATCAAATACAAAATCCAGCATGCCAAATTTGAAGGTGTTATCGTGGAAAACTCCTAACATATTGCATATCTAAATATTTTTTGTGGGCTCCTACATGTGTCAAAATTCAGAATAGCCCATCCCAGCACACCTGCATACTCAGCGAATTTCAAATAAATTTATATATATGAACATGAACCTCACTACTTTTCAAAACAGAACTTTCTCAAATAAATTGTGAACTCCATAGGTATTTAGTTTTCATTTTTTCTAGCTCACTTTATTGTAGCTCGATAAAGGTAAGACCACAAAGTAAGAAGCAGAATGTAGGAGTTGGAGGAAAATAGTATTTTAAAAATATATTTATCACCCTGATTAACAATTTTGGAAATTGCATTGAACTCAATTTTGTAAACCTTTAAATAACCTATGCCTATAATAATTCTATAAATGTCTATAAAAAGACTTCTGAAGCATCTATTTGTATTTTGTTCACTTGATTTGTCATTGGCCCAATCAACTTTAACAGCAATTTTTAACCCTTGTTCCAGGAGTTACAGTGTACCAGCCATCGTACATCCTGAATCAGTCCCAGATCGTGATCATGTTCCAGTCCGGGGCCGGGGTGGAGGTCATAGAGAATAAGGGATACATGGCCGCCAGAGTTTACCTCCCCTGGACATTCATTGTAAGGTTACACACTATGATAGTACCTGTTTATTAAAAGAAAAAGTTAATTTTTGTGAGAAGGTTAGCGGTGAAACTATAGGTCTTGAATGATTGTTTGAGTGTTATTTGAAAGCCCTTAATGTCTAGATGTGTCTTTTGAGGTTTTGAAAACATCCTCTTTCAGGGCTTTACCCCTTGGGCTTTGAAAATTCAAAAGTTCATGGAAGAATAGAAATCAACTTATTCATTGAACATTTAACAGCTGTTACCAACAAAACACAGCACAGAAGCAAGAATAGCTGTTTGAAGAGAAATTCTGGAATTGTATCACAAGATAAAGAATGAGCTGAGAAGAAAACTCAAATGGATTCAGTTGGATGGAGCTGAGAGCAAATGGATTCACTTGGATGGAGCTGAGAGCAAATGGATTCACTTGGATGGAGCTGAGAGCAAATGGATTCACTTTGATGGAGCTGAGATCAAATGGATCCACTTGGATGGAGCTGAGAGCAAATGGATTCACTTGGATGGAGCTGAGAGCAAATGGATTCACTTGGATGGAGCGGAGAGCAATTGGATTCACTTGGATGGAGCTGAGAGCAAATGGATTCACTTGGATGGAGCTCAGAGCAAATGGATTCACTTGCTATAGTTCTAAAAATTATTGTTTACATTTACTCTCCCCACAGGGTCAGACGTCAGGTCTGTTTGGCGTGTGGGACTTCAACCCTGCGGACGACCTGACTGACTCCCAGAACATCTCCTACCCTGTCACCTGGGGCCCGGGTTTCACCAACAAACAACCCACAACGTCCTTCCAGGGTGTTTACCAGTTCGCCAACTCCTGTAAGTAACACAACCTTTGCAGTTTTAACTTTAATGTTATAATTTAAATTGCCTTGCCTGTAATTAAAAAATAATCGTAAGATGAAGTGACCCCTAAAGCATTTGAAGCTCAGAGCTAGATTGAGAGTACCATCGCGGTTGACAAACATTTCTTGAATCACAAAATAGAGAAATTTGTATTGAATAATTAGACAATGCCTACTATATCACACTTGTATGCCTTTCCACTAAAAAAGAGCATGAATCTTGATACTAATTTTACTTAAACTAGCTTTTCCCAACAGCTTCGCTTGTTCACCTGATTTCAGTTTTATAGTATAACCAAATCACACAGCTGATCAGATTCCAATATTTAAAATTGTGTTTTATCTCAACACTTTTAATTAATGTTTTGGAGAGGTTTTAACAGAAAACTAAGTTTTCTCTCCGGAAAAAGTGTTTTATGACTTCTTTTCAATGCATTGTGGTGCAGGTAGTGCAGGACAATATGAAGTGTTTTCTTTTGATTTATGGTCTAACAGCCCTGATTTCAGATGAACCCCACCCCCCAAGTAGATGCCCCCCTTCAGTTCCTATGAAGATGCCAATTTTTAACATTTTTACAGTTGACTGATCTGGGTAATCTACTATTTTCTTTTAAGAAAGGCCAGGAATTTCCTTCCACTTGCACCAGAATAGAATCTTGATCAAGCCTGATGGCATAGGTCATCCAAAATTATCGCATCTTTCGTAGGAAGATTAGAAGACAAGGAGAAAGGCCAGAAATTGTCTTCCACTTGCGATTGAAAATATTCGTGACCCAATCTGTGAGGGCAACCAGCTGATATTACATGCACAATTTTCACATTTTCCCTCCAAAGATAACCACTTGTTTGCTCACAGGGAGGCTAGAAGACAAGGAGAAGGCTAGTGTGGGAGGGTCGCTGTTTGTCCACGAGTACACTCGCTCCGCCAGCTACTACGCTGATCCTGCCTTTGTCCCCGACATGTCCTCTGTCCTCACCAACATGTACAGCACCAGCCTTCAGCAGTATGATCCGAGGTACTGTAAAACATCGTTAGCTCCTCATCTATAACAAACTGTGTCATGTTATTGTTTTAGTTGATTTATTCAATAGGACAATAGGACCTAAATGATTTGTGAGTTTTCCATGTATTTTCATAATAACTAACTTAGCAAATTCAAGTTAAATACATAACATTACATACACTTCATTTATGTCAGCATCTGGTAATCAAGTTTAGTGATCTTCGTCATAATTGGTATACTGCTAATGTACATATTTAAAAAAAATGTGATCCATGCATGAAGATGACAAGTTTTCTAGCTGAAGTGGATTACTACAGTTGGACCGTTGAAAAATCAACATTTTCTGATAAAGGGAGATGGAACAAACAGTGTGAGGGAGTCTATTCCCAATAGCTTTGATTGGGACAGTGAACGCCAAGTGGTTACGAAACCACTAATAACCTCTTTCAACTCATAACGTTTGTCGCATATCTCTCAGACACCAAGTTCTCAGACATGGTAGTTATTTAGTTGCCCAACTGCAATTAACATTGTTTTTAGCGAATTTCCCATATAAGGAAGGATTCATAAGGATAAGGATAGGATATATAAGGAAGTGTGTAGGTCTGCTCTATCAAGGCAACTTTCTGTCAATTTGCAGAAACGTCAAGCAAAGAGGTATGGTGATTGTGATAATTTTTAATGTTATTGACTAATGCACCATTACACATTTTTAGTGAATTTCCTATGGAAACTGAACTATTAGCATTACCCGCACGGTGAGAGTTAAGGCCGGGACCACCATAGAACTGTATTACCGTAGGTCTCATGGCAAGACTTAAGCCCGAGACCATGATAACTTTTCATTTTGAGGTCCCCAGATGCCAAAAACACCATTCGTTCAAATGTTTATATATATATATATATATATATATACAAATGTGTAAAGTACCGTTTATTTGAACGAGTTCGAAAACCAGATGAATCGCACCATCCGAAGAGGGGTTTTTGGGGGGGTTTTGTACCCCAAAAATATGTTTTTTGGGGTTTTCACATGTAATTTTAATTTAAATCAAATTTTATTTTATAGCATTGAATTAAGCTTAAAAAAAGCAAACAATTTGATATCTTGATCATTGCTCTACGTCAATTGGTTACCGAGACATTGAAAGTGCTAAACACAGTACGTTGTCTAATGTTATTCTTATGGAGAAAAAGAAAAATTGTATATCTCGCTTATTTATGAACATAAACTGGTGAAATTTGGTATATGGCTTGATCTGGTTGTGGTTTATTGTTGTTTGCACAAAAAAACAATTTTTTCACCTATCGTTCCTGTAGCAGCAAACCTAGGTACTTGGTCCCCATGTTATTCTTATATAAAATACTTAAAATGTTATATATCGCTTATTTATGAATGTATATGGATGAAACTTGATATGTGACTTCACTAAGATGAGTTCTGTTGATATTTGCATAAAAACCCATTATTTTGTGTGCCTTGTTGCAGCAAACCTGCGTACTCATCCCCAATGTTATTCTTATGGAGAATAATTAATATTTTAAATATCGCTTGTTTGTGAATACATTTCTTATGAATCCTGTTAAGTTTTTAATGTGTTATGTTATATATTCATTGGAAATTCGCTGAGTATGCAGGTTTTCTGCGACGGGGGTATATTTTGTTTCTATTCACGCCAACAGCATTTTTAAAGTTTTGATAGGGAACGGCCCAAACCCTGGTCTTGTTTCTATCTAATGTTGAATTTGTTAGAAAGCATCATCAATTGATAGCGCAATGACAAATGGCGAGTCCAGGGTTGAACTTTCACCAAATTTTCAGATTTTGCTCAGGATCGATCCAGCGAACCACTTATTACGAGGCGATCAGTCTAAGCACTTTGCTGCCCAACTGTAACTTTACTTTATTTACATAAATAAATAACCTCATGCCATACCCACATACTTCCTAGCAAAGAGAGGTAGCATAACAGGCACAGTTGCAAAGCAACATTTAGACCTCTGTTTCTTTTAAAATAATATTTTTACAACGTATGGAATTTACTAATCATATTTTACATAGCTTAACCTTGAAATCATTATTGTACTACCAACAATAGTACTGTACTTAGAGCAAAGAATTGTTTAATGTCATGTATTTTCTCACAGGTCTGCTGACGCTGCTCAGGCCAAATCTCTCTGTGGTGACTCATTCCAATGCCAATACGATTACTTTATGTCTCTGAACAAAGAATTGGCCTCCACCAGTCTGCTCTATCAAGGCAACTTTCTGTCAATTCGCAGAAACGTAAAGCAAAGAGGTATGGTGATTATGATCATTGTTAATGTTTTTGACTACTGCTCTATTACACATTTTTAGTGAATTTCCTATGGAAAGTGAACTATTAGCATTACCCGCACAGTGAGAGTTAAGGCCGGGACCACCATAGAACTGTATTTTTGAAACTCATAATAGTGATAGATTTGAATTTATTTTTTGATTTATTTGGACTTTACCTATCGCTTCTAGTATTTAAAACTACACAACGTTTCAGGAGGTAAGAAAACTCCTCCCGTTATCAAGTGAACCCTACTTACATCTAAATTTAGATTGTAACATTTAGATGTAAGTAGGGTTCACTTGATAACAGGAGGAGTTTCCTTACCTCCCGAAATGTAGTGTAGTTTTAAACACTAGAAGCGATGGGTAAAGTCCAAATAAATCAAAAAATAAAACCACCATAGAAGTTCTTAACATGACCCCCTGAACACGTTTTGAGGGGTCTCTAAAAACTTTATATATATATATATATGTTCGCACTCTAGCAGTCACATTTTTTGTCCAATTTACTTCAAATTTGGTAGAGACATTCCTTTTTATAATCGGTTGGACATGTTCGTTGGGTAAAACAATCGGAAAACTCTGACCACCTTTTTTGGGAGGGATTTTAAGTTTTCAAATTTTGAGTATTTGGCACATAAAGGGTCAGAAAAGCTCCGAATGTACACTTAATGCACATTAAATTATTCTACATAGAAATTAAAAGATTTTAAGCCCTCCCTCATCATTCTGTCACAAGTACTTACCGAGTTATTAAAGAAAATGTTAATTGTCAAAATACAGTACGTTGTCTTATGGGAATTTTACACTGGAAAACGCTGTTTTTCATATCTTAATATTTAATATTGTTTGATCACCCCCAATACCCCTATACCATTTTGTTATCCCGACTATACCTCCTTCTAACTTTATAATGTTCTACATTGGTATCCTATTAG